>CM076398.1:19267131-19309900 GCA_038363315.1 Mugilogobius chulae | reverse complement strand
CAAGTACCACTCTAGGTACCAGTGTAAGTACCACAGTAAGTACCAGAGTAAGTATAAGTAAGTGTCATTGTTAGTTACTAGTAACTGACACGTACTTAACTGGTAGGTACCGTGGAGGTCTATTAAAGTGCTACCAACTTTGTTATTCGAAAGAACAACTTTTACTTAAATAAATTACAAAGAGAAAAAGAATAAATTGCATATATTTCAATGTTTTGGAATCCTGCCTCTGTTTAATCAAAACGAAACTGTGTGTTCTTTAGTGTTTTCTTTGTGGATTCATTTGGCCTCGTTGGTTTCTTTTCATTTACAGCCAAGGTTTATTTATTTATCTTTTCTTTTCAAATTTATTTAAACCTACACTGTTAACCTTCTTCGGATGCCACACATAGATCATCCTTGGGTTTGTTTAGTGTTAAAACTAATTCTACTAATGCTATTCAAATATTGCAAACATATCCCTTTAAAAAAAAAAAAAAGATATTCAGGGTTGATTTTCAGGCTGAATTTCTTACATGTGTGAGCTTACGTGTGTGATAGTGGGGCGCCCGGTAGAGCGTCGCGCTCTCGTGCGGGACGTCTGCAGAACGATCTCAGCACGTGACATTTACATTTTTATGTTGTTGATTATAATTTATTTATGTCACGTGATACAGCTTCATAGCAATTCATTTATGACAGTAGGCCAGTTTCAGAGTTTACAGCAAAGACCTCAGCTCACAGACCAGAGCAAAGACCAGAGCAAGACCAGAGCTCACAGACCAGAGCACACAGACCAGAGCAAAGACCAGAGCACACAGACCAGAGACCAGAGCAAAGACCAGAGCTCACAGACCAGAGCAAAGACCAGAGCACAGAGACCAGAGCACACAGACCAGAGCTCACAGACCAGAGCTCACAGACCAGAGCACAGAGACCAGAGCAAAGACCAGAGCACAGACCAAAGCACACAGACCAGAGCAAAGACCAGAGCGAGAGGCCATGCAAGGACCAGTGCAGGATCACCTCTGGGGCCCCTGGTCTGTGTGCTCTGGTCTGTGAGCTCTGGACTTTGCTCTGGTCTTTGCTCTGGTCTTTGCTCTGGTCTGTGAGCTCTAGTCTGTGAGCTCTGGTCTATGAGCTCTGGTCTATGAGCTCTGGTCTGTGAGCTCTGGTCTTTGCTCTGGTCTGTGAGCTCTGGTCTGTGCTCTGGTCTATGAGCTCTGGTCTTTGCTCTGGTCTGTGAGCTCTGGTCTGTGAGCTCTGGTCTGTAAGCTCTGGTCTTTGCTCTGGTCTGTGAGCTCTGGTCTTTGCTCTGGTCTGTGCTCTGGTCTTTGCTCTGGTCTATGAGCTCTGGTCTTTGCTCTGGTCTGTGAGCTCTGGTCTGTGAGCTTTGGTCTTTGCTTTGGTCTGTGTTCTGGTCTTTGCTGTAAACTTTGAAACTGTCCTACTGTCATAAATGAATTGCTATGAAGCTTTATCACGTGACATAAATAAATTATAATCAACATAAATATTAAAATTTCACGTGGTGAGGATCGATCTGTAGACCTCTTACATGAAAGCGTAACTCTCGAGTGCGCCACTATCACACACAGGGAAACATACACCGTATTTATACTAATACTGCGTTGTGAGGACGCAATGCAAACGGGCGGTACACAGTGGTATAAACACGGGGCAGTGCACTTCTCTTCATTCAGTTTAAAACGAGTTCCCCTGCACACAAGCCCAGGTAGCAGCGTGTCCCACCAGTTTAGGCTTTTATCTGGCACTGAGCTCCCGCCCACATCTACTCCCCACATCACCCGGCCGAGACAAACTTCCGGTTCACGCAAAACAAATAAAGGTAAATTTAAAAAAGAAACCACGCTTAGAGACAGTATTTCAATGTTGTTTTTTTGATTTTGAAACCAAATGGAAAAAAACAAAAATCAACCCGTTATTGTAATTTGTTTTATGAATCAAAACAAAAAAAGGAAAAAGGTCTAACTTTTCCTTTTTTGTTTTTGTTTTGAAGTTGAAAATCAATTGAACGAATGATACACGGATTTACACGATTTTACTGGTCATGCTTAATAAAATAAATTACAAATATATAACTCCTTACTATTTTTTATAAAATTGTCATTGTTATGTTGTTTTCAAGCCACTGGGACTGCCATTTTGGTTGATGACATAAAATAGTGTTTCCATAGTTACTCCCACAATTTCATCTGTGAACAGTTGCCACAAAAACAAACACTGACAGTGTCCAGTTCTTGCCTCTTATCTTCAGTTTTACTAAATTCCACATAATCTTCTGTATTTGGCTTTCTCCGGCTCAAACTGAAAAGGTTTAACCCAGGACTCATGTTGCTTAGTTTGTTTACTGCCTGTTACCTTGACAACACTATTTTATGTAACCGCCGCAAAATGGCAGCTCCCATGTAATTTCTTTAAAACACTATTTTAATAAAACTACAAATACTTCCATTTGTCCTGTATTTATATAAAGTGATGTTGTTAAGTTTTTTAGACATAAACATTATAACCAAGGTTTTTCTTTAATGTTCATCTTCATTAGTATTAGCGGTAACTTATTTCTTCTATTCAAACTACTTTTTTAGTTTGTTGCATTACCTTGTGTTACCGAAACATGTTAAAAAAGGTAAATACAACTCACTAAAAAGTTGTCTGAATAGAATAAATAAGTCACTGCATGTTTAGTTTTGATTTGACAAGCTTGTGTATTTACACAAGAGAGCTGTGGGATCTCGGCAAATTCTCTACGAAGAATGTGAACGAGATGGAACTATTCACAAGTATTTTCAGAGCTGAAATAGCCTAGCCGCGGCATGAAAAGGGTCATGAAAAGGGCAAAGACTACAAACTCAGGGATTTTCTTAGTTATTGTAATTTACTGGAGGCTAACTAAACCCAAGACTGCTCAAACAATGAATGAAAGTAAACAACTCTAGGTTTTGGGCGCGGAAACATGGATAAAAGCTCACAGTAGTCATTTACACATAATATAGCACTCTTTGAATCTGTATCGCTCAAAAAGGATCCTCTAAATATACATTTTCTCTCAACTTTGACCTTACATTTAACTCCGTACACTTCCACAAAAAAAAACCTCATCCGAAATCCACTTTTTTTCCCCTGTTTTTACCGCACCAATTATCGGCCTCTCCATCGGCCCATGTAGCGGTGATGTATCCGTGACCGAGGCCTATAAAGCTCTGATAGTGTTTTCTGACCAGTGTTTCAATCACACATGTACACACATATAGAGAGAGGGTCCAAAGAAGATTACTTTTCCCTTTACTGTGGAAATCAATGAGAGCACTCCATCGCTCAATTTAATGCCAGAACCTTCCAACGCCCAAACTCGTACACACACACACATACGCACCTGTGGAAGCGCCTGGGGAGGGGGAAGCCATCGGAGAGAGTCTATTGCCCACCGATGGCCACAACACTTTGGAGCGTTGCTAAGGGCGATCGCAGGGAGTTTTAGTAGCTCGTATTAAGAGTTCAGCTTGCAAGGAAATCGGTTGGTGGAAAGTTGTAGAAGTGTGTTTTTTATGTGTGCTGCAGTGCGAACATTTTATTTTTATTGGAACATGTTTCTGTTAACTCTGTCACTGCTGGCCCGATTCTTGATTTGAGACTTACTTTCCTGCCTGGTCTTTTTGTTCATTTTAAACAAAAAAAAACTTAAAGCAACTGCATGGAATCATGACATTTTGTATTAGGGTAAAAAATATATATAAACGGGCTATTTTATAGTCACTATAAACTTCTTCCTTATGCTTTACTATACAATATAGTAGCAGTGTGAATCTTTGAGTGTTAGGCGATTCAATTCTGATTCTTGGGGTCACAATTCGATTAAAAAAAAATTATCAATTTATTTTTAAAGCCATTTTTAATTTTGTTTAATTGTTTAAATAAAATGCTGTTGGGGCTAATATCACCGTCTTGCAATTATTAGAACGTATATGTTTGTCAAAGATAACATTTAACAATGCTTTAGAAATTAATTTTGCAGTATTATATATTATAAGTTGTGACTGTAGTTAGTCAGAAAAAAAAGCCGGCCTCCAGAGGCAGCTGATCATGTAAACATGGCCGACTGTGCTGCGTAAATAAAAACAAAAAGCCGCATGGATTACCTGGTCATAGAATGTTTATTAAGGACAATGTAAAATTTTTGCATTTAGCACAAAGGCAGACATGCTTGCACCAGATTCTAGCTTACAGCTAATTTCCATCTGTAGTTCTGGGGAGGGGAGGCACATTGGACATGTTTTTAGATGTAGGAGGAAACCGGAGCAGACACGGGGAGAACATGCAACTCCACATAGAAAGGCCCTGGGAGTCGAACCCAGGACCTTCTTCTCATGTGGCCTCCTCTGGGTCCTTGTGCTCACCCAATGGCACGATCTCCTGGTGAATCTGTAAAACTGCACCATATTTGACTGTAGACAAGTCAGCACGTTCATTAGAGAGCCCAGCATTGCAGCATAGAATAAAAAAGAGTCAATGACAGAAATTAACGTCAGTGTCAGGCTACGGTTGGCCAAGCAATGAAAACATTTTTTTACCATTGTCAAGGAAAAAGTTAAGTTGGTGGTCAGAAAGTATGATGTAGTTTTTTTTGTCTTTTAAAGGAGACATAGTATGACATAAAATAAACTTTTCTGTGTTTTAATCCATGTTATACATGTGTTCTCTTAAAGTTCTAGTTGAATTTATTCATGAACGATTGAGTAATCCTGTATTGCCTGGCAGCTAATGCTCCAGTGCTTAGTAAAGTCTTGTCTTTACCTACAACTATTCACCTTGTTCTGCCCACTCACTTTTCTTGGCATGCACTTCCTGAATAGCCGCATTTATCCAGTAGAATTCAGTCGATTTGAAATTACACCGCAAGTAAAAATGTTGGTTACCTTGCTTGAGCTAAACAGGAAGTGTGTTGCCAAGAAAAGTGGGCATGGCAATTTGTATTTGTTCAGTTTGTATTTGTAATGTAACCCCAGTCTTGATAAATGAGGTCTTTAGAGTTTTAATTATTAAAATGCAGTATTATCATACAGTCATTGTAAAATAGGACTTTACTGAGCACTGGAGCTTCAGTTGCAGGAAACTGAAATCTTCAAGTTCTAAGCTGTTGGCTAATTAAGATTGTGCGGAGATAAACTCAGTCTGATCGTCATGGTGATGAGACTCACACCTGAGCAGGACTGATTATAGCCATTTGCCCAGTGCAGCACATAATGACACACTTTACACGACGGTCTGCATCAGTTTGAATTGTCTGTGTGACCTGTCAAACTCTTGGAGAAAACTGGTGCTATCGCTAATATTTCTTCTTCTACTGGAACTGCCAATCATTTTTATGTAAAATCAGCTTTTGTGAACTTTTATTTCTGTTATAGTAATGTTCTTTCTTCAGTTTATTCCAAGTTGTATTTTCATTGATTCATTTGTGTTTAATCTTTTATTGTTCGATAACTCAGTGGTACTCAATCTTTCAGTTGTGACATCCATGGTCGTACACAGCATTGATGTTCATGAGGTCTGGACCAAGCCCTGGTGATCCAAGATGGCGGACGCTGTGCATCAATGGCTTTTGCACTCTAGCTTTCGTTGCCATTGTTGCTGTTAGCCTTTTGCTAGATGCGCTACAAGGTATGAAACATGCGCAGTTATGCTTCCCCATGATTCTTTGCAGGATGTTCCAACCGCTCAGACCAATCATGTGGGAGTTACAGAGCGAGCAGCAGTAGCCAAAGCTATGCTTAAAAACCCATTTCATACAAAACTAAAATCTTTAGTTTCGGACAAGTTTACAATGTGAAAATAGTTACGAATTTCTACAAAATGCGAGTGTTATAGCTGCAGATGTTGTTTCTGTCGAACATGAGCAGTTTGTATGAGCATTGCGGCTGTGCAGTTGTATTTCTTCTTGATTGGCTTCTGTTACTCAGTCGGCACGACTAGAAAAATACTCCATAGTTCAGAATTCTCGAGATGCAGTGTTTTAGTTTTGTTTGCTGCTTCCGTCTATGGACATCTTTTCTTCTGTTTATAGAATTGTTTCCCATCATGCACTGCAGCTCACTCTAGCTAAGCAAAGCAGCACCATCGAGTTGTCAAACCAATGCATATTTTATAAGAAAAAAAAAAGTATCTAAGTCACTCTGTCTGGAGTATAAGTCGCATTTTTGGGGGGAAATTAATTTTACATAATCCGTCACCAAAGACAGACGCGGGACACGTTTTTTCTTCCTGTTCCTGTCTGAGGTTTTTTATGACACGAAGATGCACAGATGCCAAGGACCGCTGGCACGAGGTAAAACTACAAGATGCAGATCAAAACATGACTAAACTCTGCATTAATCTGCTCCTATATTATCACTAAATCATCTGCAATAAGCATTGTGTCCATTTGATTCGCAACAATCGTAATGTGACTCGAGTGTAGTTCAACACATCTCTTTCTGCTCAATCCACTGGCCTGTTTTTCCCAAACTCTATCCGTTATTTTTGTTGAAGCTCTATGCACATTTGTTTATATACACCTGAGTATAAGTCGCACCCTCTGTAAGAAAATGAAAAAAAAGTGCCACTTATAGTCCGGAAAATGCAGTTATACCTAAATATTTTTGTAAATTATCACACATTTGTGATATGAATCTTTTACGCGTCAATATCGCAATAACGTTACATTTCTGACATAAAGTGCAGCCCTTTAAATTAGACATTTTAGTTCGATGCAACACTAGATTCTATTACTAAACTGTTTTTGATCAATTCTGTGATTTTTCAACAAACAAAATGCACAAAAAAATGTGAAAAAGCACAATATCATCTCACATCCAGGCTAATTTTCTTACTCCGTGACCTCCAAAAGAAACAACAACAGCCAAATGTGTTTTTCTCACCGTCAAAATTGTCACTTTTCGCATCAACTGGACACACTGCTTACGAGCCACTGTGCAAAGGATTAAACTGAGGGAGGTTAATGAGCAGATGAATTAGGAGACAGCACGACAATTTTCAATTTGGAAAAGTAGCTCTGAAAGAAAATGTCTTGTGTTTTTCTGTCTCTCTCTCCATTTGTTTTGTCAGCGAAATTAGATTTGTAACTTACGTTTTAACATTCGAGATTCATTTGGTGTGGACAATGTAAATCAAATTCGGAGCGCTGACAAAATCGGGGAAAAGGCTGGTAAAAAGTTATACAAGAATCTCATGCATTTGTTTGCAGAAGCTTAAACTGCAAGGTTAATGGTGTTTTCTCTGAATAAATAGAACTAGAAATTTGAGATAATAATACAATACTGAATATGCATGACTCTATCTGATAGTCATATGAAAATATATCAGAACTTGTCCCAGTCTCATTGGAATCATATTAAAAGTGTGTCTTAAACAAAGATGTAAAGTGTTCAAGTGATTGTGCAGCTCTGATGTGCAAAGGTAAGTTTTCCAGAGCCAAGGTCCTACAATAGAAAAGGCTGAAAAGTTTGGTGCATGTTTTTGAATGTATGTTTTTGAATGTGTGTTTTTGAATGTATGTTTTTGAATGTGTGTTTTGAATGTATGTTTTTGAATGTGTGTTTTTTGGAATTTGCATTTGTGTTATTAAATTTGCATGTGTGACTTAAAGGGGCACTGTGTAAGATTGAGAGGAATTTTAATTATCACATATTGTCCACAAACATTTAAATCATATTTATTCTTTACAACATGAATACTTAACTCTTTCACTGCCAGCCCTATTCTCACTTTCCACCCCTTCCCTGCCAGGACTTTTTGCTAATTTTAAGCAATATTCACAGCTCCACAAAAAACCTTGTGCAACTGGAATTATGACATGTTGTACATCAAATGAGACCTACAAGTGTCTACTTTCATTTAAAAAAATAAATGTTATTCTACATTATTCCGTTCTCTTTTTATAGGCATTTGAAATTCCTTGTTTTCATTAAATTTCAGCGTTTGACGAGAAACTTTTGAGATAACGCCTTTTTTCTAAATCAAACTTCATGTCATTGTTATTTTTGTCTGTTCTACTTTTTAGTGAAAGAATATGAGCCAGTACAATGAAATAATGTATTTAGAATAAAAATACAAGCTTCACGTGATTAAAACAATGAGGACGAGTGTCTTTTTTATCTTTAAACCAACAAAACCTGTGTTACAGACGAGGAGACATCACGGTAGTTTTCTACTTTCTGATGCAGATTCTATAGATTCAGACGCTTTCACAGTGCAAAGATTATTATTAAACCCTCCAAACATGAAGAAATACAGTAGTTTGACTTACTCTGACACTTTTGGATCGCTCACAGAAGAAAAGTTTAGTTTTTCTCTTCCAGACTCGCTGCATAAGTCGTTCTCCTCAGAGTCCTAGTCCAGTAGGATCGTCTTTTCTTCATTTTAAAGATCAAATATCTGCTCTAAACTCACTCAACAATGTTTTTAGTCCAAGATGTGTTGCCTGTAATCCGTTTGAAAAGAAACACGATCCTTTAGATGCGGATGATCACCTAAACACAGCCGACCGCGCTGCCTACAGGAACAGGAAAGACGTGCATTTTTCCGGTCCTTGGCTTCCTCTGCGGCCTTGTGCTAATGTGATACTGCACTCCGGTGGTGAATATATGAAAGTGCAACATGATTGTTTACTACTGGTGCACCGAACACGTGCGTCAGAGAGCCATCTATCGCCGCATATAAAAAAAAGCTTATGACGACAATTGTCGTCATTGGCAGGCTACGGTTGGGTTCGTTATGACGACACGTTGTCGTCATTGGCAGGGAAAGAGTTAAGAGAGCACTGTTAACCAATCCACATCAATTGTGATACATTTATACGTATTTAAAATGTTTTATTACGGGCCGGAATGTGGATTATTGACGCTAGATGGCATCATGCTTAATAGGCAAAATGCATGTGAAAGGCTCTCTCTGGTGTTCAAAAGTGGAAATCACTTTGTTTGTTTTTCTTACATAGTGCCCCTTTAAAATATCAAAGCATGTTTTTGAATTTGTTTGTGTTTTGGAACCTGTGGGCGTGATTTGGAATTTGCCCCTGTGTTTTTGAATGTTGAGTGCTTGATTTAGAATTTCAGTGCATGTTTTTGAATTTGTGTTTTTGAATTTGTGTTTTTGAATTTGCGTGTGATTTGGAACTTGTGTGTTTGAATTTGCACGTGTGACTTAGAATTTCGATGCGTGTTTGTGAGTCTGTGGGCGTGATTTGAAATTTATATTTGTGTTTTTGAATTTAGGTATGTGACTTAAAATTTCCATGCGTGTTTTTGAGTTTGTGTTTTTGAATCTGTGGGCGTGATTTGAAATTTGCAATTGTGTTTTTTAATGTGCGTTTTTGAATTTGCGTTTGATTTGGAATTTGTGTTTATTAATGCTTAATAACTAATAAACTAAGGACTAGGATTTAGGGTTAGGGGGAATTAAGTAGTTACTAAGCATTAATAAACTTTATCACCTGTTAATTAATCATTTGTTCATGATAAATTAAGTCTTTATTAAGGTGTTAATAATGATTTATTAAGTCTAATTTTTTGTAGTTATTCTAAAGTGTTAACAAAATTTGCATTTGTGTTTTTGAATTTGCGTCCTTGAGCTAAAATTTCAGTGGATGTTTTTGAATGTGTGTTTTTGAATGTGTGTTTTTGAATTTGCGTGTGGCTTGGAAATTTTAAGCATGTTTTTGAAATATTTTTTTTTTTTAATCTTTGAGCATGATTTGAAATTTGCATTTGTGTTTTTAAATTAGTGTTTGTGTGACTTAGAATTTCGATGCGTGTTTTTGAATTTGTGTTTTTGAATTTGTGGGCGTGATTTGAAATTTGCATTTGTGTTTTTTTTTATTTGAGTGTGTGATTTAGAATTTCAGTGCATGTTTTTGAAGTTGTTTGCGTTTTTGAATCTGTGTAAATTGGGATTTGTGTTTTTTATTTGAGCCTGTGATTTAAAAGTGCGGTGCATGTTTTGAATTTGCTTGTGTGTTTTTGAATTTGTGTCCTTGATTTAGATTTCCATTGCCTGTTTTTGAATGTGTGTTTTTAAATCTGTGGAGTTTTTTGGAATTTGCATTTGTGTGTGTGATTTAGAATATTGCTGCATGTTTTGGAATTTGTTTGTGTTTTTGAATCTGTGTGTGATTTGGAATTTGAATTTGCATCCTTAAGATAGAATTTCAGTGCATGATTTTGAATATGTGTTTTTGAATATGCGTGTGATTTTGAATTTGTGTTTTTGAATTTGCGTGTGTCTGTTAGAATTTCGATGCGTGTTTTGGAGTTTGTGTTTTTGAATCTGTGAACGTGATTTGGTATTTGTGTTTCGGAATTTATGTCCATTGAGAATTTCGATGCATATTTTTTAATTTGTTTGTTTTTGAATCTCTGTGTGCGATTTAAAATGTGTGTTTTTGAACTTGGGTTCTTGATTTAGGATTTCGTTGCATGTTTTTGAATGTGTGTTTTTGAATCTCTATTTGCATTTTGCGTCTGTGACTTAGAAGCATGAATTTGTTTGTGTTTTTTAATCTGTGGGCATGATTTGGAATTTGCATTTGTGTTTTTAAATGTTTGCGACTTAGAATTTCAATGCATGTTTTTGAATTTGTTTGTGTTTTTGAATCTGTCGGCGTGATTTGGGATTTGCCCGTGTGTTTTTGAATGTGAGTTCTTGATTTAGTTTTCCAGTGCCTGTTTTTGAATGTGTGTTTTTGAGTCTGGGCGTGACTTGGACATTGCATTTGTGTTTTTGAAATGCTTTCTTGACTTAGAATTTTGATGCATGTTTTTGAATGTGCTTGTGTGTTTTTGAGCCTGTGTATGATTTTACATACACAGGTGATTTTGCATCTGATTTGGTATTTTGGTGCAGGTTTTTTAATGTAGGTGTGTACTTTTGAATGAGTGTCTGTTTTTTGTTTTGTTTGTTTTGTGTGTTTTTTTTATATTTATTTGCATGTGTGTCTTTTATTTTGCCTACATTTATCTGTGTGCACGTCTACAGTTTAAAAACACAGTACATTTTGGGTGATTGTGTAGTGTTGTTTTTTGAGTGTATTTTGTTATTTGTGAGTCTCTTTCTCTCAGGGCACAACTCTACTTCAGACTCTCAAATATTAAAATATGCATTTCTAATGTTTAATATGAAGGCCTATAAAAAATCTATAAAAATGCTAATCTTAAATCTAATTACAATGCCTCTCTGAAAAATCTATAATTTTCCATAATGATTTAGCTCTGGCTTTACAAGGACATTTACACAGAATGTTATTGTACCTAGTAAAAGTGACTCATCAAGATCTAATTTTGATTAAAATGATCAAATTAAAATGAAAACATGTTTCAGCGCTGACTTTGACTTGGCGGTGTGGCGTTCTTAAAAAGCCAGATGAAGTCCTTTTCTAGTTCAGGACACTCGTTACAAAATGATTTCTTCGGTCCTCTGATTATCTGTGAAATTTAACACTGTTTTCTTTTGACACTTTTCAAATGTAGTAGTATATGTGGGTTCCTATTTGCTGACCTACCAAATGAAATGATCCAATCTTACGTCTAAAGATCACAATATTTTGCAGATAGCTTACATTTTGTGTTTGCGACTATATACGTAACACAATTAATTGTACTTTGTTACAATGACAATAAATCTGATTCTTCTGAAATAAGTATGTATTTGTTAAGAAACACCCTCTAAGCTTTGATATATGAGCTGAGGATGAAGTAGGATAAAAGCAATTCTGAAAGATAAGAAGGCTCAAGACCATTAAAACACTTCAGTGTTTAAGACCTACATCATCTTGGGTTTTTTTTTTTTTTTTGTTTTTTCTTCAATTGCATATGCCCAATACCAAACCTTATTGTCTATCCAACAGTCTTTCTGCTTCGTTATTGCATAATTTGCAAGCTATAGTTAATGTAGATATTGTTTTACGACTTACTTTCTGAAGAAAAAAAAAAGTTTACGGCAGGCAAAGGGGGGAATTGTGATGTTTTGTGATGTTCAATTTGATTGCGTTGAATGTTTTTGGAAGGCTTTTTAAGGAGAACTTACCATAATGTGAGCCTTTGTATTTGATGTAGAAAGTCCTGACTGACTAAAGCTTTGTTGGAGAATTTAATTTGTATGAAAAGAACTGAAATCATAATTGGAAAGGGACAGAGGGCCTAAACAGGTTAAAAACCAGTAAAAGAACAAGATTGATCCTGTGGCCATACCTGCTTGTCAGTGGCCATACCTGCTTGTCAAAGCCTGATCCCGTCAGATCTCAGAAGCTCAGCAAGAAAGGGCCTGGTTAGTACTTGGATGAAAGACCGCTGGAACACCAAGAGCCACAGTGGGACGACAAGAGTAGAGATTGTTGTTGTGTCCTTGGGCAAGACACTTAACTCACATTGCCTCAGTGTCTGCGTACACTGGGTGAGTGGATCCCTGACTGTAAAGTGCTTTGAGTGCCTTGTAAGGTGGAAAAGTGCTATATAAATAGAGACCATTTACCATCCTAAAACACACAGGAAGCAATAGCAGATATTTTAAAACCAAGTAATGGGGTCCTGCCCCATGGTCTTAGTCAGGACACGTGCTGCTGAATTTTTTAGTAACTTGACATATAAACACACTTGTCGCCGCTTGGCTTTAACTACAATACGTTTTGGGGTTTTGTAACACAGTGATATAAAAAAGGAGTGAAAATGTATGTTTTTGGCATTTTGTTGTAAATCTACGTTTTCTTCGGAGACTGTGTTGAAAATGTGACACGCTTTTTAGATTTTTAGAAGGATTTTGCTTAGAACATCTGATCTGGATTTTGATTTTATCTTTGTGGCAGCACTATTTAAAACAACAATGCAAAAACACTCAAAATCATTCTGATAGACTTAAGAAGAAACCATATCTCAGAATGACATCACAAATCTGAGAAAACAACAAACAAACAAAACAAACTAAAAAAAGAATGTTGCATAGATGTGTCCTTTTGTTTAGAGATTGTGCTGCTTCCAAACAAACTGTTCCGTTTGGCCTTTCCGTGTGTTGTTCTGCCTCCGACTCCTCGCTCCAGCCGTGTGTGTTCTTTTCGCTCTCTGTCTTCGTGCCCTTTCGCCTGGCAGTCTGCTGCGGGTTCAAAGGCCACATTACGCCTCCATGCAGTGAACCGCGGTAATGACTTTGTTCATTCATCTGACCGTGGCCAAAACAGACCGAGCTGCTGGTTCTCAGACAAAAGCCAAGCCAATATACAGAGGAGGGAAGTGTGGGAAATGTAGTGTGTATGCAAGTGAACTGTTTTTACTACTGTACATAATGAAACAGGACAAAGTAGTGGTCAATGAATTTATGAAGTAAGAATTAAAAGTGTATCCAAAACCTATGCTTTAGGTACAAAAACGTGACATCTGATTAGTCTGATTAAGTTTGAGGAAACATAAATGTTTTTTGGTACCTGCAATAAGAAAAAACATCAAAACACATTAATCATTGGGTAAACAAAACAAAACAAACATTTATCCACATAGCGAGGCATCCACAGTTATTTACAACAGTAATACGTGTGTAATGAATTAATAAAACTTGAAATTAAAATTGAAAAATTGAAATATGTGTGATTCCAAAATCCTTTGGGAAGCTACTCGGAAGGCTACAGAGTGAAGATGTCTGGTTTAATGTGTAAAAATAGTTGTAAAAGTACAAATAACTGATCATTTGATTGCACCCGTAATTTATCCAAACAGCAATTTTACATTGCAGTTATTTGTGTTAAACTGTAAATGGCCTCTTGATATAGCGTTTTCTCACCTTTCAACTATTTTAGTCATCTGGTGCAATGTTTCTCAACCTTTTGTCAGTTGTGATACCAAAATGACCAATGTACTCTTCCTCCAGAATCATAAAGTAGCATGGTTTCTAGCCTTGGTCTTGACTCCAAGTTTAGAAACACTGATTTAATGACCAAAATACAGATCAGGTTGTTTTGGTTTGACTTCTGAGACCTGATGAGATCAGGTTTAGCAGCACAAAATACATGTAACTATTGTAGTATTTAATGACGACGACGGCGTTTTTAGTATTGCAGTTCACATTTGAAGGAAATCTCAAAGGGCTACAGAGTAAGCCAGGGCTATTCAACATAAAATCTGGCTCCTGATCAGGCCCGGCGTGGCTAATCGGGAGAGTCGGGAGACTTCCCGAAGGGCCGGGGGCTTCGAGGGCCGGTACATGTCACGGTCCATGCCATGTATGTCAGTGCAGTTTGTACAGATGTGACTGGAGCGGCCCGAGCTCCGTCCCAAGTCAGCCCACATTTCCCGTTCTGTTGCCGGATTAGACCAAGACGCAGAGACGTGCTGAAAGCACGAGGGTAGTCGCCCTAGAGCAGGGGTGGCGAACCCGAGGCTTGCGAACCGCAATCAGAGTGCGGCTCTTTGGCTCATTCAGAAACATTTGTGCCTCCACGCGCTCTCTCTCTTTCCCTCTCGCCGACGTGAGGGAGAGAGAGCCGCATGTGCGTAAAGCTGCTGCTGTAACCTGGCTAATCCCGCCTAATTAAGCTAAAACATAGAAATCCTGAGCCCTGTGAGTGTTTTGAAGTCCACAGCGACACTCTACTACTCACAAGCTTTCAGACACTTTTTATTTCAAAAGATAGACCTCAGATTCACGGAGTTATGATTGTTTTCGCCTTTACTGAAAATTGCCATTCATTTTAATGGGGCGGGCGCGCGGAATTTGACGGGACGTTTCGAAGCATTTAATTCACTGTCTCAAGACACAGGAGATGTAAAAGTGATACTAAGCATGAGTTCAGACGTCCTCATACAAGTTTGTCTTGTTTTTAGAGTTTCTACAGCCCCAGCTCCACTGTCACTGCTGCGTAAAGGCTCCGTGCCTCTCCACGGTCTGCCCTGGGAAGAGCAGGGCCGGTTCAAAAAAAAAAAGAGGACCTTTGAAGGTGGGGCTCATCTAACATGAAAAATTTTAAATTGATATTAGAATTGAATAATAATTATATTGTTAATTATAGTAAAATTACATAACATATCAATAAGAATACCACATATAAAAGTCACCAAAATGCAGGAAATTGCACGGAATTTTTAAAATTTCTCCTGGGGGAGAATTCCCCCAGACCCCCCTGAATTACATCAAAACCACATTATATTAAAAAAATAAAGATTCAGTTGACTTTGCTGGGGCGCTATAACCCACTCATAAAAGTAAAAAATAATATTAATAGACCTAATGGCATACATATTTACATTTTTATTTGTCAGAGGGCTGGTCCATTAAAAATTTTCCCGGGCTGAAAATGAGTCCCACTCCGGCCCTGCTCCTGATACATTTTCCAAACTTTATCAAACATATTTGTTCTTATTTACTGGTTTAATTTTAGGTTTGCACTACTTCAAACCTGGTTTGTACCTGGCTTTGCCCATGTTTATTTCTGCTTTAACCTAGGTTAGTCTTTTTTCAAACTTGGTGAATGTCTTGTCTTGGCCACCTTTAGTTTTGGTTGAGTAAGCAAATGGTAATCTACAGTAATTGTGGTCTTTTGTATGTTTAATTTTTTTTCTGTTTGTTTGTTAAAATGGCTTACACCTCTGGCCCGCAATGCTCAGCCAAAAAAAACAACAAAGTTCAATAGCCCTGGATTGAGCAAATGTTAAAAACACTACAGAAATTTACATATTTCTGCTTAACAGTATACAAAGTATAAGCAATGTGGTTTTAATGGGTCTTTTTAAAGAAACATGTCCTAAGACCTTTTTGATATGCCTCCACACTTTGTGTTGCCTTCAGGACATTTGACATGTGTGAAGCAGCAGCCGGAAAAGCCCAGTCTTACCCTGCATCTTCAAAGTGACATTTCACTGTAACAAGCAGCAGGAAGTCATTTGCACGTTTCTGGTTTTGAAAAATGTCTACATGGAATTTCAATCCAGACTTTTATAATACAATGTTTTGTTTTGTTTGTTTGTTTGTTTGCTTTTTTCTTTTTCCATGGTCACACATAAAGCACTTATCATAACACTCAGAGAAGCTTCACATTTTTGCATTATTCAATCACTCCACACTCTATAATGATAAGTTACTATTGTAGCCACAGTCGCCCTGGGGCAGACTAACGCAAGTAAGCAACCCTGCCATTGTGCACCATCAGCCCCTCCAACCACCGCCAACCATTTGCACTCACACCAGATCTATGCTGGGGAAAACTGGTGGGGAAAACTATCCTTTTTTCAGTTCAACAAATATTCCTGGGTGCACTTTCCACATTTACATTTGACCAACGCAAAAAAAAAAAAGCTAACATATTCCCAACTTCCTGCCACACTAATATGAATATGCGTCGCACAGATGTATAAATGCAGAACTGACAGAGCGTCGTATTTGCAGTTCTCTCGGAAGCGGTCGGACCTGATGCGAGAAATTGTTACGTAGAGAATTGCCAATATACAATATGTCACAAAAGCTGAGTCAGAGCTTCTTATTATTCATAACAATTTAAAGCCTAATAAGAAGTAGTGGGTTATGGGAGGATTTTTAGATGTTTCTTATGGACTGGCAGTGGATTGGAATTGGGCCGTGTCCATCCTGTCTTGGGTTGTGCAGAAATATAGCTTTAGAATATAGTTCACTTTGGAAATAGAAGGTTTTTTAGATTGTTTGGTTTGAACCTTAACCATATACAACAAAATTAAGAGGGGATGTTTATTAGATTGCTTTTTTACTTGGTGGTTATATTAGGAAATAAAATATAACCTTGTAATATTCATTTTTGGATTAAAATTTGACGCTTAAAATTCTGCTTCAAGTTAGGCTGCCCAGATTTTTATATTTTAAAGCAAGGACACCTGGATTTAGGCGTCAAAGTAGCAATGCTGCAAGTCGTTTCAGGCTTTCTGTTTCCAGACTCCAGATTGTTTTTCTGATAAGTTTCAGAAGCTTGGAAAATTCAAATCTATATGTGGCTGCAAAAAGCAATACTGAAAGATATGTACATATATATATATATATTTTTTTTCACCAGGATCAAGTTTACAAGCTCTGTATTTACCGGTTTGGAATTCAAGAGAAAAACCCCGGCGCCTAAGGGCTAATAAAATGGTGATGAGGCTGTACATTAGAATGTACTCATGACTTATTTACATTTCTTTCACAACTTACTTGTGAGTCAGTATGAATTCTGAAAGAGTTTTGCCAGTGTTTTTCCTCAATTTTGACTAAAGAAACAACATGTTTTTGGATTTTCTGCTGCTGGGTATCAAAGTATTCTAAAACTTGGACAACTGGGGCACAGCTTGTGTAAAACTGGGATAAATCAATAGTTTTGCTCATTATTCAGCCAATACAAAGAGAATTGACACAAAATAAAGACTGGCTATTACCTTGTGCAGTATAGAACATACTGTATTTGCCCCAATAACTTCATCTGTTAGGCTGGCAAATGGTAAATGGTCTCTATTTATTATGTGCTTTCCATCTTTCAATGCACTCAAACGCTTTACAATCAAAGACACTCACCCAGTATTGCAGACACTGAGGCAGTGTGGGTTAAGTGTCTTGCTCAAGAACACAATGAGAGTCCTTTCTTGCTGTTCCACTGTACTGTAGCACCTGGTGTTCCAGTGGTCTCCCATCCAAGCACTGACCAGGCCCTAACTTGCCTAAACCTACATCTTTTTCATTCATTCATTCATTCATTCATTTTCTACCGCTTAATCCTATTAGGAGTCGCGGGTGACTGGAGCCTATCCCAGTAACTTTGGTCCTTAGGCAGGAGAACACCCTGGACAGTGGCCAACTCGTCGCAGGGTTAGACAGACAAACATTCACTCTCTCATTCACTCACTAAGGGAAATTTACAGTGATGCCCAATTAACCTAAACATACATGTTTTTGGAGGTGGGAGGAAACCGGAGTACCCGGAGAAAACCCACGGTGACACGGAGAGAACATGCAAACTCCACCCAGAGAGATTGTGAGATGTTGATATGGTCCGACCCGGGAGTCGAACCCACAACCTCCTTGTTGGGAAGCCAGAGCTCTAACCACTTGGCTACCGTGCACCCCTAAATCTACATCTGTCACTGCAAATTAAAGATACCAAATCTTGCTTAGGAAGAAGGCTTTCTTTAGGAAGTTGGCTTTCTTCCTGCTTCTGTACTGTGCAGACGTGTATTCCGACTCTCCCCACTTTTCTTGTCTTTTCTATCGCTTTATGCTGTCTTTGTGTTGTCAAATTTCTTATTTGACCCTATCTGCCTGATGTGCTCCTAAAGCAGCAAAATGGACTTGATTATCTGGTCTCTCAGCGCGATTGGAAACTTTTTTCACCCAAGAATGAGGCGACGGAGGAGCCCGCCTGCTCGAACAGCTCAGAGCTTCACACAGGACGCTTATGACATCTGGCTGGACACTATAACATCTGTGAGTGTGGGCTTTATGACCCAGTTCGAGGAGGAAAATTATTATTCACTGATTTGGATGTTGGATAGGGGAACACCTGCATTCAACTTTTGGGTTTTGTTCTTGCCCTATCGAAAAATTTACAAGACAGCTATCGCAAATCACTCCCAGGTACTGTCTGTGGAAATTAAAGCACTTCTGTTGAGTGAATGACCGACCGAAGGATTACATCAGAAAGTGGCACGGATAAGACTGGTTTACACCTGGTTCAGTCCTGATACAGGACTGACAATGTGGATGGACGTTTTGTCGTGTCACTCATGAACCGGGCGTGTGGACCTGACGCTGAGTTTCCAGGACTGATTGATTGACTGTGATCTGAGATAAATTAACTTAAGATCAGCTAAAAAATGGATTATAATAATTTGCAACCCACACCCCCCTTCTCCTCCTCCAAAGAGGACATTTGGCACTAGCTGGTCTATCTTATCCTGTGCATTCCACAGCTCCTGTCCAAGGACAAGCCTCAGAGACTAGCTCTAAACATCTTTAGCCTGTGGCTCACACTTTGCATTCATAAATTCAGATGCTAACTTGCACCATACACTCCTCCCCCACCCCTCCCTTCTCCTACTTACGTCTGCGAACTCTTTCCCCAACCCAAGTCCAAACAAAAAATCCCACCACGTGACCACGTGTACTGTGTCTTGTTATATGTCTGTTATTGTATGTTGTTACTGACGAAGTTACTTACTTAGTTATTTACTTACTTAGTCACTTACTTCTTACTTAGTTACTTACAATACTTAGTTATTTACTTAGTTACTTACTTACTTATTGAGTTACTTACTTAGTTACTTACTTACTTACAAAGACCAATAAACTTTTGTTTACAACAAAGAAATTACTTAAACAAGAGAAGTTTTAGCTGAGAAACGTTTAACATTTTGCTTGCGTTGTATTGTCATCTTGATGTATTTTTCCTGTTTTGTGAAGCACTTTGAGTTGCTCTGAGTATGAATTGTGCTATACAAATAAATTTGCCTTGCCTTGCCTTGCCTTGCCAAGGCCATCCTTGGATACGGGGCCGGCTTTAGCCATAGACAAGGGTGGGCAGTGCCCACCCAGACGGACGGTCTGCCCACCCAATCGCCCTCTGCCGCCGGGCGGCAACGCACATCAGATTGGGCAGCAACAATTCGGTCTGTCCGCCGTTCAGGCGCGAGTGTGCGGAGTGTCAACACAGCATGGCACTGTTCAACTGCAGTCCACATATTTATTATATATATTTTTACTTTCTCACACTGCTGGTGTAAATATGACTGTCAGTCCTCATTCATGTCAATCATAAGAGCACTGTTCAGGGCTGTGAAATGTCGGGGCAGCGCGTCATTGCGCACGGTTTAAAGATCGATTTGGGTTAAACAAACGCCACAGGAATCGTCCTCTTTACACGCGGACACACAGAGGACAGAGGAGAGTGTGTAGGTGTGTGTGGTTTACCGTGTGTGTGTCGCTCCCCGCACTGAAGTCCAGACCTCGTTCTCACGCTGTCCTGATGAGCTCCTCGCGTTGGCTCTCCGTGTCCGCCTTGATCCGTGAATCAAATCGTAAAACTTTCCAAGTGCGGCAACGTGGCGGAGAAGCAAAAGCCAGCAAAGTATCCAAAGCAGCACGTTCATTTATTTATTTCTTCGCGTTCGCTTCACTCCAGTCCGTGCGCGCTCACCATCCTCGTGCGTGCGGTGAGCGTTGCGCTTCGAGTTCATTTGGAACTTCTGTAGAGACGCTATCGGTGCCGTCCGTGACTTAAAGCAAGGCTCCGCTTCTCCAAACTCTTAATCCACGACTCAGATTTACGCGCAGAGGCTGGAATCGGTGCACAAGCCCGGCGAGCTGCGGATGGTTCAATGTGGTCCGGACCAGGTCCTGACCCGCCCCCTGGAGCAGCGAGGGACGCGCGTAGGCAACTGTGGGAAACTCATGTGCCAAACTATATTTTTTAAACACTCACGTCACGCCAAAAGACACATTACACTAGAATAATCAAATCTTTATTGATTAATTATTTGTTATTATAACCTAGGCTGCATTTAAAACTGCTAACTACATAAAATTGTGAAAGCATTAATAAAGTAAATGAAAACCTAGTCTTGTATCTGCAGATGTAAAATCATCATAATCATGATCATAATAATAAAGTACCTTCCTACAAATGCAACCCATAAACTTTCCAGCAATAAAATACATTTAATGCAACTATAACATTTTAAAACTATAAAAGTACATTGCATAGAAACAGTGCAAAATCTTTAAGATATAAACAAAAGCAAATTCAGCCATAGGCACATTTAAAAAGGACAATCTTAAGCCTTGATTTAAACATTTACTGTGCATTTTAGAGTTTTTCTCGACTGCTTTGACACACTTTTTGAAACTTTGGTTTGATCATTTGATTCCAACATTTATCTCTTCAAAAGCTGAGGTGGTCTCATCATTTGCTACTTTATCTCTCATTCACAAACTCACATGTTTAGTGAGTTTAGTTGGTTTCTCCAACACTACAGACCTGTTCACAGGTGGTAAGGACTTTAGCCATAACACTGTTTTAACTCACATCAAGACATTGAGACAATGGTGTGATAAGAAAACAGGCTGTAGAATGTATCAAATATAAACTATATTTCCAGTGTGATGTTTGTTTAATGGTTTGTCAGTCACACAAATGCACTACAAACTGTAAATAGTTGGATAAAATACCATCACAAATCAGAAAGTATTCCTAAATGTAAGTCATGTTTGTTGTTTTCTTTGTACAAATATGTCTGCATTTACTGTAGATAAAAAGCACAACTTTTCCAGAATCATATTCACAGCTTCTGAGCTGTAAAGTCATATGAAGGAGAAAACACATGAAAACAGCTGAAGAATGTGTGAGATTTTTTATGGTAAACTAAATTTACCTTGAGACAAAAGTTAGTTTTGAAAAACTGAAGCTCTGTTTAGTTTTCTTTGTGAGCTGTTTTGTAAATTGACTTTTAGAATGGCAAACTGTGTCAAAGTGATTGAAAAAACTGTAGTGTAAGTGCACAGTCTAAGCAAATAAACCCCACATCCAATTTACTTTTAACGTTTGTGTAAAAGAATAGTTTGTAATACCTACTGTTGTGCTGTTTGATTGATACAAGTGACTTTTTCTACAAAAAATTGGGTCCGTGTTAATTTCATATTTGCCCACTCAAAATTTCTGCTTGCCCACCCAAAGTCAGTGGGCTAGAACCGGCCCTGCTTGGATATGTTGGATAAGGTTTGCATCAAAATGAGTTAGAGTTAGGGTTGCAAATTAAAGATACCAAATCTTGTTTAGGAGATTCATGTTAAATTGTACTACCATAATGATCCTCATCGTATCGTGACCACTAGTTTGACGACCCAATATGAAAGCCTGTATACTGTGAGAGTAAATCATCCAATAAAAGTAAAACTCCAAAAAATGACTTTTGCCTGTAGTCTCTTCTCTGAAGAACTTAACCAAAATTTAAAAAGGTCATACTGAACAACCTAACCCCGGTCTCACACTGGATCCAGTCCGTACTCCGGTCCGGCGTACGGAGGCTTTCCGTTTCTTGAAAAGTAATGAGAGGCTCTCACACTGCGATCCGTCCGGTCCGGCGAGCCGCGCGGCTCTGCTCCGTACGTCCGAATCGTTTCCGTTTCATTGAAATTTTTCCGGACTGCCGGAGCGCTCCGGAGCCCTTTTTGGTGAAGTTGTGAAAACAAGACACGACAAACAGGAAACCAAGCGCTCGCGGGTGAAGTGAATCCGGTGGTTTTCAAAGTAAAACATTACGTTTCTGCTACTACAACAAATACAGCAAAATGCTCGACATATACATGACTATTGAACACACAGGAGGCAAATAAACGTCCCGTACTTACCCATTATGCGTCGAAAAATCCAACAGAAAATGAAGTGACGTGAAATAAGCCCAAAACACGGCGCAAGTGTTCCTTGTTTACATATCCATGTGCCAGAGATCGCGTAAACTCCCTGAAACTCCCAAGTTGAGCGTGAATCCCCGTGAACTCGTGGTCTCGCGAGGCCAGCAGAGTCCGTACATACGTATGCATATTCTGGAGGCAGTGTGAGTGACAACCGGACCCAGACGGATCCGCATCTGCATCTGGATCTGCATCTGGAGGCAGTGTGAGCCCAGTATAATTCTAATGGGTCAATACAGATTGGTTTATAGCAGGATTATTCAAATGGTGGCCCAGAAAGATGTATGTTTTGGCGCAGTTTGATAATCCCTTCTAATTCCAGCTTATTTCCCCTCATATGTCTGACTAAAATTGTCTAAATTTCAAACTGAAACTGTTTCTAATCCTTTGGAGCACAAACAAATGGCTGGAGTCTTTGTGAAGCTGTAACTCTGTAGTTTTATCTTCTGAGACTAACAGGCTCTGATCAGAAGTGAGAACTTTCTCCTAACAAAGAAAAACAGAGAGTAATTTCCGCCTTTTTATTTATATATATATATAAACTGGTTGACAGCTGAGACCTGAATGACACTAGATTTGGCATATTTGGGGTTTTGACCATTCCTCTGGAAAAGCTGAAGGTAATTGAGTTACAAATGAGTTTTAGAGACCTGAAAATACTTTTTTAAAAATGTAGGCGGAGCCAATACGAAAGTATCAAAATGTTTTACTTTTGAGGGAATTTTTTTTATTTGTGTCTGATTCATTCAAGAAAGGCTGATTTGACTCTCAAGAAGAGAGACACAAAAGTATTTTTATCTTTAACATTTTCAGGTGGTTCATAACAAAAATTAATTTATCGCTTGAACGCTGGAATTAGAAGCTGACCATAGAGTGGACCAAAGTGCAAGACACACCTTTTACTGCTGCTGTTTGTGTTGTTGTCGCTGTTGCCCAAGAAATAACTTCCTTATCAAAGTCAAAAATGCTTTATTTTTAAAACAGAAAGGAAGTGAGTTTATCATCGTCTGTCAATGTAAAATGTGAGAAAAGACTCAGTGTTTCTAGTTACTTTTAAGGTTTTTATTGCTGTATTTTATTCATCCCCCCAAAAAATAGCAGATAATGAATGCGAAACACATTTTTGTTTTCAGTCTTGAAGTCCGGCACTCAGACCA
The DNA here is from genome assembly GCA_038363315.1 of Mugilogobius chulae. NCBI lineage: Eukaryota > Metazoa > Chordata > Actinopteri > Gobiiformes > Gobiidae > Mugilogobius > Mugilogobius chulae. Next base: position 19,286,315 of record CM076398.1, on the reverse strand, counting down.
TAACCCTCTGAAAAAATGTGTCTTACTAAAAAATGTAATAGTCCTGGTTCTTTAGTAAGCCGTTATTTACTTATTAAAACCTATCAAATGTATGACGCAACTCTTTCTACTAAAATACAGCTCGACTAATCATGATTTAACACCAATCTCTAGCCTAAATCTATTCTAATTCCTGTTTTTCCTCCTTAATCGTCGAGACTCTTTACAATTTCCCCTCCTATTTTACGCACTGCCTGTCCCGTATGAAAAACGTGCTTGTTGTTTACCTCTTCGCATTGTTCCGTGATCCTTTCCCCGGTGGCAGATGTGAGCCGGTTCTCTGGAGGCTTCTTAAGTACAGGTATGCCAGAAGAGTGAGCGCTGTATTCAAAGGCTCTTCAAAGCACTGCTCCGTGTGGTTCCAATCATGAGGAATACAGAATATTTTCAAAAAAACATCCCCAAAATATCCCAAAACACAGTCAGAGTCGTGCAGTTACTCTACGGTCAGTGTTTTCAATAGGCGACTTGGTTGAAAATAGTAGAAAAAAAAAGGTTTGTAATAGAAAGCTGCAAAAACAAACGGGAAGGAATTTAAATTATATTAACAGTATACAGTTGGCAATGCGTCATATTTGGGGGAAAGTCATGAGAAGCTAATCTTTTATGTTGTTGTCTGGCAAATAAAGTATATTTTAGCACTACTAATTCTAGTCAAGTCACAGTCATGATCAAATGAATGTTGTTGATGTGGCGTTATAGCAGGAAAGTAAACAGAAAGGTAAAGAAAGATGTTAAACACGTGGCAGTGCTAGCATCACGTTAGCATTTAGCTCACAGTTGCTGTTAGCATTGTTGAATATATTTGCATATATAGACTGTTGGATCACTGTATTCATCTCCATGTCTTTGTATCTACATATAACGCAATATATTTCCTTAAGTCTATATTTGCAGTTGTAGTTGTTGAGCAATGAGTGATAATACTGTTGTTCTCATGCACTCTCCATGTTAAATTTCCCCAAAGAGGTTGTTCGGTGGACACTGGCCACTGATGTCGACTGTAGCTATTAACAAAGAAGACCAGTTGTGTTTTTTTCCCCACGTAGTAGTAAACAATAACATAATAGATGAAAAATGTACATTCTCTTCACTGTGAAACACAAAGGAGGAATTCACACTAATGCCAATTGACTCAAAAATGCTAACATCTTGCCGGCAGGTTCATTTCCTGTTTAGTTCATTTCAATGAGGTTTTCACTCCCTCAGTCTAAAATGAAAAATTACTAAAGATCATGCACTGAACAGAGAGTTTTTGGTGGTTTTCTTTGAAAACATGTTAAATACTTTACAAATGAGGAGAATATTTCACCAAAGGACCAAAGTGTGTTTATAAAAAGATGTGTTTGTCTGTCAATGCTAATGCTAAAGTCTGAGGATTTGAAAATAAACAGCTCTTATGCACACAGTCAATTCACCTATGAAGGGATTATTTGTTTCTCCACATAGAGCAGGGGTGTCAAACTCAGACCCTGGGGCCAAATTCGGCCTTTGAGAAGATATCATGTGACCCCTAAGCATGATTTCAGATTATTATTGATAGTGGCCCCTTATATTGCTGAGATTTGACTATTAAACGTAATATGCACTGGAATTCAGCAAAAAGCATACAGTCTGTCCAAAGTTTTGTTTGCAATGAAATTATGTGCAATATAATGTAGGCTAATGTAACATGATGTAATGTGACACAATATAAGTCTGGATATACAGTAAATGTTTATTAGCTTTATACAGCCCTCGACCAACTCTGACTCTGATTGATTTGGCCCTACCACCATTTGAGTTTGACACCTGTGACATAGAGGATGTGCACACTGCCTGTCAGCAGAAAGAGTCACGGCTGATTGACACAATGTGCAACAGCAACACTAGCTAGCGCTGTTATCAGCTAACTACAAGAGTTTATAACAAACAAAACAAATGCTATGCTGCTAAATCAACATTTGTGAAAGAAATTCCTCTTTGCGACTCATACACGTTACATTCAGGTGAGTGAAAAAAACAGAGAGAATACACTCTCAGGAGCCAGACGTCCGTCATACCGGTTCATACCAGATTTAAACAGCTAGCTCTTGTCCTGTTTTGTTTTTTTGTTGTTTTTCGGCAGCCCGATTGGTTTGTAGCGTGACTGAGAGAGTTAACCGCCCAATCACATCGCAGCAAAGCAGGTTGAGGGGGGATGGTTCCAATGAAGACAGGATGGATTGCCTGAATCAAACAAAACAAAGATGGCAGCTAACATGGATGTACGTGTTTCTGCTGCGTTTGATTCTGTTTTAGCAGAAATTAGGTATATTAAAAAAAAAAAAAAAAAAAAGATCAGAGAGGTGTGTGTGAGACTTCTTCTGTCCAACGTGGACATTGGATACGCCATAACGATTTGTTGCTGTGATTGATTAAGCACAAATAAGATAGACCTTATCAGCACAAAGTATTTCATTAAATGTTCCACCTTTTTCCAAACGCAACTCCACCCAGAAAGATCATGAGGCACTGATTCCGTTTGCTCTGGGATTTAAACCCACAACCCTTTATTGGAAATCCAGAGCTCCAACCACTCTGCACCTCATTTGTTTTGACATTGTTCATGAAATGAGAAAGCCTTCTGAATACTGCAATACTACCAAGTTAAGTTAAAACTATAAATCTTCACTGTCAAAATGGAGATCATAAGGTTCTTACTGGGCTAGCGTTATGACAGCTGCAGAAGATCTACGATACATCTCCTTTAAAACACAAACTACTAATACAAGGTGTCTACAAGTGTTCCGGTCTTCATTAAATATCCATTATAAAGTCTTGATCAATTGACAATGTGTTTGCTCTCCCATCGATCGCCTTTTTCTGCTAAAAATAGAAACTCAATGATTACAGATCAGATTGCGTCTTTCCGATGCTACGTTACTGGCAGCTAATTGCATGACCTTTGACCTCAGACAGCTACCATTTTACTGTTGCAGAGACTGAAATTGTCTGTTTTTTTTTCTTGTACCAATCGTCCTGACAATACCTAAAGCAAGGTCAAACAATTTACACGAGCATGTAAAGCGTGGGATCTGTTTTGATACAACAAAGCGTGTGTGCTTACAGAGATGTGTGACGCCTCGGTGAACTCGGGGTCAAGTGACTCTCGGGTGTAAAAATAGACCAGTGTATGGAAAACTGCTGTAGATGTGTTGTATTTAAAAGCATGCTGTGTGATTATTTTTGATGATGTTCTCTTTGCTTGTCTCTGTGGGAATGTTATGTTTTCTTGAATGTAGAAAAAAAAAGCTTTCATTACATAATCCATAGAGCCAAATTTATCCAGGTGCTAAATCGCAAGTACAAACTGCAAAAGAAAATGTGCTATTTCTGAGCGTATTTATTCTTAGTAGCCTTCAAAGTCTTTTTTTTTTTTTTTTTGGTGAGTAGCTGGGGTTACATAAAGATTCTGTAATGAGAACACAGAAATGTTCTCGTGATTAGATTAGATTAGGTTGGAACAGAGGTCGCCAACCTTTTTCGCCAGGAGAGCTACTTTAACAATTTTGGCAATGACCATAAATTGAAGTTAACTATGGATAGTTAAGAGGTCTATATGAACATTTTGCCATTGATATTCATAAGTGGACACTTTAAGATACATTTACAATAGAAGTAGGCATGTAATAAACAACATTTGAATACTAAAGCATGATTTGTATCTATCCAAAATCCTTTGGCAAGTTATTTGGAAGATGGTGGTGAGCTACAAATTGGAGACCCTCTGGGTTAGCACAATCAGACACAAAACAAACCCTAATAGACCTTGTGCACGAGAAAATGCTAATTTTCGGGTTTTTGACCGGATGTAGGATGACTGACTTCCGTTTGCTTTTGTGCTCCTCTTATTTCCACTGCAGTGATGGATTAAAGTAAATGAAATTAAAAGATCTACTTATTTTATAAACTGCAAAGGGTGGAAGGAATGTGTCCCGCTGTGTACGGCTGGTGGGAGATTTAACAAGAAGCGTAGTTTCCACCGGTTATATCCTGACCTGCAAGCTTGCCGTATAGTGCACGTCTTGGCTCTTTAAATGCTTTACTATAACATTTAGGATTACTGCATAATATTGATTTGGAGCAGTGAAATGAGAGCATAGTGGTTTGAGCAGGATATTTGCCTGACCAGTTAGCCCAGCCTACATTCTGTTTGAATGCAGAAGGGTCTGAAACTTGAGCCTCAGCCAATAATTTCCTCGTCCAATACTAGGATGATCGAATCAAGCACGGCGATTTTGACAAGTGACACTAAAAAGTCGAAAGTTGCTTGCAAGCCCATTTCAAAACATTCAAGATGGTGAACGTAGCTGATTCGGCTCGTGCTTCGGTTTTGAACAATGAACCTATCAATTCCTTAAAACCTGAGCAGCAAACCGTGCTGAGGGGCTTCAGACTGAAAAGATCCTCTCGCTACATGTTTATGTAACCAGGTACAGGTCTAAAACCAGTTAATTTAGTAAAATTAATGGAAATTACAATATTTATGTTATGGGCCAATGACTAGATTCGGAAAGGAGGGTTACTGTACAAAAGCAAGGAGCCTCAAAGAATGATTGGAGTCACAGATTAAGTTTAAATAGAATATATTGAAATAATTTTTGTTCACGTTCAATCACAATGTACATTCAGTGTGAAAAAATAAAACATTCAGAAAAACCCCAATGTCCCATCTGAGCTCAGATTTGTGTGTCAGTCCTGCAGGTTGTTCAGTAAAAGTTAAAGTCAAGATCCTTTTGGTGGTACTGTGTGGTCCTACCACACTCCAATGTTCCAGGAAGAACGAGTTGCTCGCACAGGCCAACTTCGGTTCAGTCCGTCCGGTTCCAATGGGATGGCTCGCCAGCTCTCTCGTCAGAGAGCGAATCAAATCCAAACTATAAAAAAAACCCAGCCTGTGGAAAACAGGACTGTTACTATAAAGTTCTTAGTGCTAGCTGTCATGGCCAATAGCTAATGAAGTGCTTTAACAGTCACACACTCTACATTAACAATTAGTTTCAATTTCTATATAAACAAGTTACATTTTCAAGTTATCCGACTTGAAACTCAAATCATATTTGTAGTACAAAAATCATTAACACACCTTAAAACAATATGTGCAATAACCATTAACTATGGTAAACTTCCTTTATAATGTACACTACTCTTTAAAATGTACTGTGTAACTAATTGAGTATCATTGTATTCAAAATTACAAAATACATTCACATTTTGTGCAATATTGTCATTTGCAAAATAAAAGTTTCAAAACTGTAATCAAAATACGTATAATCTTGTTATTTTGTGAAATAAAATCTTCAAAATGTAAATAAAATAAAATACTCATTTTCTACAGTGCATTTTTTACAGTGCAGCATGTGCGTGAGGTTAACTAAGGACAACGGTGACGTCAACTTGTACCAGAGCACCGCATCTGCATTAATAGATAGTTCCCACGACCTTTCACCCAGTTCGCAAAACCGGAAGTCAGCCATTTTGGAAGGTTAGCGCGTAGTGCGTGAATATTTGTGAAAGGTTTTAATAGCGCTCTTTATCTGCAGTGTGCCTCGTGAGTAAACAAACGTCTCGTCAGCGTAAGAGAGTAATGTCACTCAGTCAAGATATGAACAAAAATGTGGCTAAATAGGAAAAGGTGATCCATATGAAATGGGAACGTCCTCTGTGATGCCTGTCTGTGACTTAACTTATAACAGGACAGATTGTTTTTTGTCAACAGTAAGTGCGTATGGATAAAAATAATGTGTAATTTCTGTCAATTTTAAAATATAAGTAATGTTTTATGTTATAAAAATGTGCAAATGGAAATAGAATTTCTATTTGCAGAGTACTTTTATTGACTTGCTGCATCTGATATGTATCAGAACATAGAAATGTTACTGTGTATTAGAAAAACAAAAGTTGTGCACAATGTTATATTCCTTTATTGCTTTATTACAGATATCAATGACAAAATGCATTCAGTAAAGCCACAACCATTTGATTTGTACTTCTTTGGATACTACCTCCTCATGGATAACAATGTTCAGATTTGCAATAAAATATTACAATATTCATGTCTTTGTTTTTAAAGGGTAGAACTGTCTTATCTTCAAGAGGTGACAGTTGTGATGTTGGCCTTCCTTTCAATCTGACTGGATTTTTCACACAGTGTATTTTCAACTGTAGAAACTTCATTATTTCAGAATCAGAAAGATTTTTATTGCCATTGTCAGTGAACAAACAATTCACAAACTAGGAACTTGCTGCGATGCTAATGTGCAACATATAACACAGAAAACACAAATAAAGAAGAAAAACTATATAAAAAATATCAACTATAATAAAAATATTTAAGATATACAAAATCAAAAGTAAGGGCATGCAAGCATGGCCAATAAAGTTAGGCAATAAAAAATATATACAGTCATCAGAACAATATCTGTCAGTGCAAAGATGAATAAAGTGGTAGGTGATGGTAACTTCTGAGTTGTTCCTAGTTTCACAAACTAATATGGATCATGTTCAAGATTTAGCCAAGGTTCAGTCTGAGACGTTCTGGGGGTTCATGAAGTCAATCCAATCTGGTTCTTACAGCAGTGTGTTTCTTTTTTGTGGAATGTCCTTTCTTCCTTTGGTTATACCTGGAAATACAAAACAATTTCAGACAAGAGGTCAAGAGGTACATTTCTTTCTGAAGTTTGAATAAATGAATAAGCAGTAACCCTGTCATCAGATCACACAATTGCAATGGAAAGTTAAAAAAAAAATAGTGTATTACGGTATTCATTACTCATAGTCAGGATTTTATTATTTTAAAACATTTACAAATACTATTTTTTTTTTTCAAATAAACTGCTTCTACCTATATCCAGTGTTTGGTAAGTTACTGTAAAATTGTAATACATGATTTTTTACTAGTTACAGGAAAAAAACAAACAAACAAAAAAAAAAAGAATACATATTTGTATTACAATATTACTGTCTCAAAAATGTTACACTACTGTGAGTTACTTTAAGCTAAGCACACATTTATTAAACCATACTAATCATCTTACATTTATTACTGATTTAATTGATTGAAATGTGATGTCACAACTAATTTTTCCTCATAATATTTTATCCACCTTTAAGCCAACCCAGTATTTTAGTGGTGTTTTGGTCCTGAAGTGTAGTTTTCAATAGAGTATAAAAAATTAATTTCTATGCAAGTAACTTGAGATTGTAACTAGTAATATATTGTCAACATTTTTATAAGTAATGAGATACACTACTTAGTTAGTGAAAAGGGAATCTATTACAGTAACTAGTTATTTTTGTTAGTTAAGTTAGTTAAGTTAGTAAAGAAGTTATCTCATAAGTTGGCTGGCCCAAATTAAGCCAACCTTTGGCTTTACTTCACTTCATGGAATAGCTCCAACAAGTAGGTATTTACTCGAAATAAACACGCTATAAAAGATTTAACATACCGGTAAGAAAAGGTGCAGAACAGATCCTTGAAGTCCGTGAGTGTGCGTCTTTGCGGTTGATGTTTGCTAACCACGTCTCCTTTCCTCCGCCAGTTTCTTTGTTTCTTCTCCCTCTGCAAGCCTGACTTTTGGAATTTTAAAGAAAGCGAGTTTTGCCTTTCCGCTGGCTTTATTTGAACAGCATTTTACCTAACACATATTCGGCATGTTTACATGAAAATATGGCTAAGATCCCAGTCCAAATAGCGTACCGCAGCGAACCTTCCAAAATGGCGGATCCCTTTAAATTTTCCCGGATGTTACGTCACGTGGGAAGCATGTATTGCAAAAAATAAAATAAAATCTTTCCACATTTATGAAATATCTTAGCTTAAAAGTGCATGTTATATTGTTTTCATTGCTTATTTATTAGCAAAACTGTGCAAACAGTCATAAAACAAATTATACGTGCCCGTGCAAAGGTACACAGTAGATCACCGGGAAACCCGTGCTTCTCTTCCCCATAGCTTAACATGTGGCTGCTTAGCCTAGCCGCTAACTAGCTGCTAACTAGCCGCTAACTTTGCTCCGCACAAGACTCACCGAGACGCTTCTATCCTTTAGCTTTATGTGGAATCCAGCTCCTTCGGCCCACTCCCGCACAGATCTACAACATTTAACATCTCATTTAGTTTGCAGTTAACATTAGCTTGTTAGCGCTTAGCTTCAGTTAGCTCCAATGTAGCTCCACGTTTCTCACTCACCGAGGAGTTTTTACAGCAAGGTAGTTGCACGGGTGGGTCAGGTGCCGTCCTCCGGGTGCCTCGATTTTGCGTGGATGTCTTCAGATGGATCAATTTGAGTATTTTACAATTTTCTGTTTAAGTTCAAGTTCTCGTGTGCGTTCGCCTCTCAATCGGGAAAGAAAGAAAACAGCAGCGCGTACAGCTTCGGGCTTGTGGGGCGGGCTAGTTAGGAATGTCAGCCAATGGGGGTTCAGCATTTCTATCTTGGCCTGTAACTGGCCTGGCCAGGGCTGATTGACGTGTGCAAGTCAAGTTGTTCATTAGGGACTAAAACCCACTGGGTTACATTTACAAAAACATCGTGTCGCTGTTTTGGTGGATTTCCAGATTTTCTGTGATTGGTTGACTCAGCGCTCCAGAAAGACCGCCCTCGTCTTTGTGAAGTGTCTGTCAAAGCGTGTAGGAACTGGCTACCCAGGCAACATTCAAACAGTTCACACTTTGTTTCTTTAGACATCGTGGCTATTATTGTACTATTGTGTGTATTATACAACTTCAGAGTGTGTGTGGGTCAGTGGTTGCATGAGCAAAACAGATCGATTCTCGCTGCAAACTTCTAACGATTTTCAAAGTTTTCGAACAATTTTCCATCCCTAGTGTTCAATAACTTTCACATTGTAAAAAAAAAGTTAAGAAACATTGCACTAAATGCATATATTGGGATGCATTATGATTTATCAGATTGTGATACGAATCATGCACACCCTAATGCACATATAATAAACACTCCTTGTAATCCGTATCATTAATGTATACGGTCACATGTTTGCATTTGTCTATGGTTCTAAATGCTGCTCTGTACTATGTGAGGTGTTTGAGTTTGTGCAGCTGCCTTGAGCTGTCACGTTAACAAAAGCTTATGTGAGAGAATAGTAGATCAAAGTTTATCCTTCTGCGAGTGCTGGGGTCACAGAGTTCAGGACAGTGAGGGCAGGACAGAAGAAAGAGACAAAGACCTCGAGCAATAACGTAGCATGACCTTGAATAGGTCTTGCATATTTGTGCAGAAAAGACAGTTAAGTGCCTCCTTTTCATTGCTGTTTCAACCCAGTCTTTGCTTTTGTGTTTTTTTTTGTTTTTTTCTGGGCAAATGTGGCAATTTACCTTTTTCAATAGCAACTTCCTCCTCCGCTAGGTTTTCTGTATAAATGGCTGCTCAAACACCCACAGAGAACACGGACGTTTAAGCAGAGACAGCCCATAGAAAACTCAAAGCGCCTAAACATAATCTGATGACATGTTGTTATCTAAAGTGTGTCATTACGCGTCACTGGACAAACAGCTACAATCAGCCGTGCTCAGGTGTGAGTTCATCACCATGGCGATCAGACCCTCTCCTCAGCATCTGCTCAGACGACATTCTGATGGAACTTCAATGGTCGCTGGACAAAATTAGACTATTAGAATACCGCCCATCACAGTTGTTTTCTTCGAGTGTTTTTGCTGCACAGAAGGAGGCAGGAAATTAGTGTTGCGAGGTGAAAGAGAATTCTGTTTGGGGTTTTTAGTTTCAGTTTATGATTGACATTCCTACTGACCCTCATGGACTTTTGGCCCTAACCTTAATTCATGAACGTTTTGATAGAGATTGAGATTGCCAGACAAAGTGCCCATTTATTCTTAGCAGCTTTCTGCCGGGTCTTAAAAAATCTAAAAAAAATCTTAAAAAGAAAAGTTTAAAAAAGTTTTAAATTTGAGGCAATTGATTGCCTCAATTTGTTTTTTAATAAACTTGAAGTCACAATTAGTGTAACTTGGATATTACCAGTTGGTTTACTCAGGTTTTAGTTTGATTAACTTAAAAGTCCCAATTACTGTTACTATATATTACCAGTTATTACAACTCATAGATTTTAGTTTAATGAACTTAAAGTCACAATTGGTATTACTCAGATATTACCAGTTACTATGACTCATTGATTGACTCCAAAAGTTTTCCCGTGGAGCATGAGGCTTTAGAAGTATTGGCACACACTTGGTATAACAATGGAAATGGCTATGTTAGTACCATAACCCATTACATCATAGCTCAGCTACAATCTTGTTTTCAGATTAGTGGATGCTGTACCTCTTACTAGTTTTAATATCCATCAGGAAGTCTATTCTGCCATAGACACCTGGAACATGGTTCAACACGTGACCAATGAAATCCAATGTACATCTGCTCTGATGTGTCTCACTGACTCCATTTTACTTTAACAGTCACAGTGAGACTAAAGAATGGCTTACCGTCCTGCTGTAATGCTATAAGTATAGATTAGTCTATAAAACAACTTTTTGTCAAATTTTGTGACTGATTGATCATGATTCAGTATGCACCGACCAATCAGGATTCAGGATGTCTTAAAATGCAGTTCTTGGGAACAAACCAGATTGTTCCTGATTGGTCAGCAGCTTCTTCAATGTTAACTAAATTAATTCTAAGAAGTTTTTATATAATCTACGTTTTTTAATTTACACTTGCTTAAACCCACAATAATTGTCGTTAATCAAAGAATATTAGTTACAATTATTCAAAAAAAGAACATCTTCAGCAACTTAACATAAGTTAGAAGGACTTTTTGTCAAACTTGAGTATTCACAACTTGATCTATTTAATAATTTGAACGTTTGGGTTTACAGTGAGGACTTAAAATGTTTTATGGAAGCAGCTTCTGTCATAATTTTCTGATCTGTTTCACACCACTGCAGCCTTTTCTGTCAGACATTTTCAATTATAATCTCAATAATACAGCACAATTGGTTTGTATCTACTGTTATTTGGTTGATGCAGTAGATAGGATGGTCGGTTGCTGTATTAATTGCATTATTTTTGTTGATTCGTGAGATATTTCATAGTTGTAGCAAAATAAAAATATATATTTTAAGAAGCCGTCTGCAAAAAGAACCAACAATGTGGAATTAATTAATTTAATTGACCTTTATTTAACCAGGGAAGTCCCACTGAGATTCAGAATCTCTTTTGCAGGGGAGCCCTGGGGGAAGGGGTCAGGGGAGGCATTAATGATAGATCCTGACTCCGGGATAGGTCTTAATTTGTATGTTTTATAGTCTTAAAGTTTTTAAATTTGACCTCTTGATCCTGTAGAAACCCCTGTCTTAGTTTTCTAGGTTTGCAGAGGTCTGGTATCACATTAATCTGACATCTGTGCAGGTGTATTATACAGTAGAGTTGATTAAAAGCACTGACATTGCTCTCTGTAAAGTACACTACGTAGAAATAAAGGAGCTATAATCCTCACTGGCCAGAAGAGATTGAACAGAAGGACAAGTTGTTCTTTTTTACATCTCACTCAGACTGCACACAGAACAAATACCGGTGCTGTCTTTGAGCTGAGTGTTAGTCAGACTGCGGCAGAGCTCTGCTGTGCTTTTGCAGTGACAGGCTTTGAAAGCTACACTTACAAGACTATGTGCTCATGTAACTGACCATCTATGTAGAAAAAAGATTTCCGAGAGCTGATGTCCAGGCTGAAAACATGTAACAATCACTCTTGAAATAGCCATGTATAGAACTAAATCATATACTGCTCGAATAATAAAGGGAACATTTCAACAACACGCTCTTGATCTCAATGAAAAAAGTAATTTCAGATGAAAAAGCTCTATTAAGGAACACAATAAAAGAAACATTTGATCAATGGAAATGAAAATCCTCCTTCTATGGAAGTGTAAAGTGTATACTGGGTTCACAGGCTGCTTGTGTTTATACTTCCTACAATACAGTATCTGAACATTCTCCTGATGAGACGAAGGATGGATCAGAGCATCAGTCAGCTCCTGGACAGTCACATGTAGACTTAGCAATGGACCAAGATGATCCTCCACATGTTCTCATTTGGATTCAGTGTCAACACTGATCTTATAGACTGGAGTAGCTCCCAGTGACAACACTGCACACGGTTTCTCGCGTATTTGTGCATTTAATAGGATTTCACAAATGTCATGAAACGCATTGAAAACTACCAGACAAGGTAACAATACATTTCGATTTTAGCTACACAAAGATATTAACACATTAGCTACCTTGTGGACGCCTGTCATTTTGGAGGTCTTTGGCAAATGGAACAATGAACTTGTACCCCTTTTAGCTAACAACATAGTCTAATTATTAGCATAACATGAAAAACAAAAATACAAAAGTACGCAAACAAATACATTTGCAGCTAGTTAGCTAACAGTTAAGCTACTTTCTGCGTGGCTCTCGTTTTTGAGTATGTGAGGCCGTGTGTGTGTGTGAGGCCTGATAATCTCTTCTCATGAATTCTACTACTAAACAGTAAAACTACTGTAATGCATCTTAATATCACATTTGATTCAAAATAATAATTTTACCAACTTTAATAATAACACAAAATACTTCTTCTTTTAAACCAAACTTAACTTATTTTATACAGAAACTAATTCCTTTTAATGACACTTACACACTGGTATGTGCCAGACAGCCACATGAGGTCCTGACCAGCTTCTCACAGGACAAACACATGAGGTTTAGCATTAGCCTGCATCAGAAGATACCCAAATCCTCTGCACCAGTGGACCAGGGTCTGAGAATTTCATTCTGGTACCTAATAGCAGTCGAGGGACATCTGTTTAGCTGATAGAGTTCTCTGTGACCTACTGTCACGTGCAGGGGCGGACTTAGCCATTTGGGGCTCAAGGCAAAATTTTGTGAAGGGGCCCTCCATCACGGGCACCATATGTGACTCGAAAAATCATCTCTATACCGGCTGCTCATCATCTCCAGTTCCGACCACGGTCGAGGGTGTTGACGCCGTAAAAAAGCTGGTCAGTTTAGGATGCTACTAGAGCCCAGCTTTGAGGTTGTTTTTTGCGTTTTTTTGTGCCGCTAGATACATCTAGAAATGCTCCAATCAGGATTTTTGAGGCCGATCACTGATACAGATAATTTGAAATTTCGATTGGCCGAAGCCGATCATGGACAATAATTGATCAAATTGTTTTGTAGCTTTTTCAAAAGGTGGGGTAGCTGATTTTCACACTGCAAACACAATTTAGGTTTTTAAATTCTGACAACTTCCTCTCATAAATCCTTTGACACATGCTTATTATAGACATGTATCCATTTTTGGTGGCAACTGTGACTTAAAGATGGGGTATCTGATTTTCAAAAACTAAATCATCCTAGCTCTCACAAATCCACAAGCACATGGCAATATTCATAAAGCCTACATCATTTTTTTGGGTCAGCAATAAGTCTTAAAAACATATTTTAACAGACAAGCAGACTGAAACTGGAGGTGATCCCTCAAACACACCAATCAGAGCCCAGCATTTGGCTCTCTGAGAGAAATAAAATGCTTTACATTTTGATTCAAACAGTACACAGTGGTCTGTTTTTTCACAAAGTGTTCCATTTACAGTACACTTTAAATAGAAATGACAAAGTTTACTAATTTTCAACTAGAAAACTTAGCTACCCAACTTAAAATAACACTTTTTAAAAACAGCAGACTGAAACTGGAGAGGACCACCAAGCTCAGCCAATCAGAGCTCAGCATTTGGCCCTAATTAGAACAAAAAATATCATTATTATTCAGTTCAGACAATACTCTGTGGTCTCATTTTTACACAAAGTGCTGCCTTTATCATCTACATTTTAGTGGAAAACACAAATGTACTAATTTACAACTAAAATCAGCTACCCCACCTTGGCCAGGTCAGATTACATTTATTATAGCAAATACGAACATTTGTTGTCATTTTTAAACAACAATCAATATTTTGCATTATGAGCCTGATGCAGTTTAAATCTAACATGCATCACATTATCCAACCAACCCAACACACTGTACTTACTATTCAATATGTCTACACTTCATTCCTATTATTTTTTATAAATATTAAACTGACGTGCTTTTCAGTTCACTCTGTGTAGCTCTAGCTCCGCCCCCTTTCTCTCCCTCCCACGCTGCTGCCGCTGCTCCTGCCTTGACTGACACAGACAAGACAAGTGTCTGTTTCTCGGCCTGAGTCATACATGAAATAAACCTTGATAACATTTTGCGGACACTATTTAACAACGTTTAATTGTGAAAAACACTCCGCTGGACGAACGCGCGTGTAGGACTAGATTTTTCCGCGATCAACTTTTAAAGTGTTTAGAATGAATTATCTCCGCCAATATTGATCTTATCACTACGAAATAAAACTGGGACAGAGGTTAGACTGTTCTTTATCAGAATATGCCACTACAAGTCTGTGTGTGGACGAACATTTTACTACAGCTGTTCAAAGATACGTAACTTTGCGACCTTGAGAGCTCGTGCGTCCTGTGGCTGCGGGGAAACCATTTGGCACAGCTGAGCGCGTCACTTCATTCATTCCTTAGATGGCATAATCAGAGCAGGGATTTTGGGGCCCCTATAATTTGGGGGCTCAAGGCAAGTGCGACCTATTGCCTTATGGTAAGTCCGCCATTGGTCACGTGTGCTTAGAGTGAATTTATCTCATTTGTGTGAAGCAAACTGCAAGTCTGCCAAGTTCTGTGTTCTCTGACAGACGCCCATCAGACAGCACAGTGACCCCGCTCGAATGACAAGACCCTCAAACACCCTCATGTAGTCACTGCCCCTGACTGGGCAGACACATGCACATTAGTGGGCTGTTGGAGGTCATTTTGTAGGGCAGCTCAGACAGTGCTTCAAAGGAACAGACAGTGGTCCTGCTGCTGGATTGATGCTCTCCTGTGGTATCTCTTGCACTGTGCTGCGAGACACAGCAAACCCTCTTTCCACAGTGACACATGATCCTGGATGAGCTCACATGTTCATGTAACCTGGCTGCGAGGATGAGAACAGGACATTGGTCTATGGTCAGACCCTGCTAAGCCAGTCCTTTACAGAGGTGTCTCTAACTGCCTCTCGTTTTCATCTGTTGTTTGTAACTGGGCAGGATGATATCTCCAAAATGTGATTGATTTTGAGGTACATTGTGTTGTTTAGCTGTTCCTTTTATTTAACATTGTACTTCTAGTGTCTTACTAACAATAAACTAGTCTTTAAAAATCGTATTTCTTTGACCAAAGATGGACAAAAGGGTGCAGCAGAGAGACTTAACAGGTACAGGACTGACGCATCCAACACAGACATAGAAATAGAAGTGTTTTGACGCCTTCGTAACGATTCAACTCTTTTTTCCATTAGCTTCCATAGGCTCCGTCTGAAGCTCTAACAGGCCCTCTGACATGTGCACGGAGCTGTAGCCATTCAAATGAAGCTTCCCGCCGTCTAATATGGCATCGGAAGGCAAAACGTCCTATTACTTTGAACAAATGGAACTTTCTAAACAGTAACTTTGTTTATTTCCTCCAGCTGTCATCTTGAGGAATGCACCATATATCTCCAGTTTTAATAAAGTGCAAGTCAGCATTACTTTCCTGGAGTTATGTTAGAAAAGAAAAGGCTTATCCTCGGCTAAGCACTCCTGACTCTCCAAGATGTTGCTTTATCCGCATCAACAATAACTGAGGTTTTTGTATAATAATGCTTGTTGGGCTGACAAATCAAATAAACTGTTATTTATTAAGCGTTTTTCATGTATAAAAGGTAACATAGTCTGATGGGATGGGACAAGGATTGTATCATTTTGCAGTTTATTGTCACAGTTTTGTTGTTATATGTGTATCATTGCAGAAACCATGTATTGCAAGACTTTAAAGGGACTATACCAATTTTGCTTGTTTTTTTTTTACAATAAGATAACTTAAAATCAATTTCGCCCAGCCCAGATCTATTCAGGTGGAAATTAGTCCGCAATGTCCTGTCTCTATTTGATAAGTTTGTTTGTTGCTAGCATTGTGGCTAATTGCTGTTAGCATACCAGCACGCCTTGCTCTTAACAGCTGTGGAAAAAGCTGAACGCCTCCCGTACACTGACTCCGAGTTCAGTTTCTTGCGAAGTGCCTTGTACACCAACTCCAGTCTGCGGTGGTCCGTGTTTTTGCCCAAAGCCGTGTGGATTCCCTGTGGATTCCTGAATGTATGTATTATTACTTGAAAGTCGCATCAGACCGCTGCAACCTTCAGGAAAAACAGACTCTACGAATTCTCTCAGCTCTCGAACTTGCACCTGCACTGCTCCGAGGTCTGTGGACAAGGGCACAAGGGTATTAAGAGCTTTCTAAGTTCTGCAGAAGTCACATAAGTTTCCACTCGAACTCATGGTACGGCAGGGGTAAAACACATTGTAGTGTTACGAGGCTCAGAATGCATTTAGTAAGTGAGCAAAACATGTAGACTGATGTAGGAAGCTTAAAATGAAATATTTCTGTAAAAACATGCATGTGTAGGTTAACTGGGCATCACTGTAAATTCCCCCTATGAGAGAATGAATGGTTGTCTGTCTAACCATGTGACAGGATGTTTCCCGCCTAAGGCCTAAAGCCACTGGGGTATTAATTCATTCATTTTCCACCACTTTATTCCTGTATCAAGCGGTAGAAAAGCAGATCAAACATATTCCTGTTCCTTTTACATTTTAATTAAGCAAAACCCAAATCTAGTCCCTTTATTCACATATTTTATGATAAAGAAATTGGAGCTGGGTGACAAAAAAAATAATGATTCAGTTGTGTTTTTTTTTTTAATTGTCCAACAACAATGCAGGCATTACATTTGAGTCAATCCAACAAAAACTGACCAGTATGAAATAACATAAAAGAAACCATAAGTTTGTAAACTAAACTGAAATGTAAAGTAGGCCTTGTTGTGTTTTTACTTTGCCAAAAAAAAGTCTTGTTAGGGGGTTGGTTGTGTCTGTGATGGTTGGTGAGTGGCTGGTTGTTGGGGTGGGTAAGTCTGTTTTTAATGTGTTACATTTCAATGCATTGCAATAGGCTGGGTAGATACAGTGGTATGAAAAAGTATGTGAACCTTTTGAAATTTCTCACATTTCATCTTAAAATCACCATCAAATGTGATCTGATCTTTGTCAAAATCACACCAATGAAAAAACAGTGTCTGCTTTAACTAAAACCACCCAAACATTTATAGGTTTCATATTTTAATGAGGATAACAGGCAAACATTGACAGAAGGAGAAAAAAAAAGTAAGTGAACCCTTACGTTTAATATCTGGTTACACCCCCTTTGGCAGCAATAACTTCTACCAGACGCTTCTGTAGTTGCAGATCAGTCTGGCACATTGATCTTATCAATCTTGGACCATTCTTCTTCAAAAATTCCTGCAGTTCAGTCAGATTCTGGGATATTGGCATAAATTGCTGTTTTGAGGTCATGCCACAGCATCTCAAGTCAGGACTTTGACTTGGGCACTCCAGAATGTGTAATTTGTTCTTCTGAAACCATTCTCAAGTTTATTTACTATTGTGTTTTGGATCATTGTCTTGTTGCAGCTTCTTTCCTCTTTTAAGCTGCGACTGTCTGACAGACAGCCTCAACTTTTCTTGTAAAACATCTGATAAACTTTTGAATTCATTTTTCCACTAATGATTACAAGTTGTCCAGGCCCTGAGGCAGCAAAACAGGCCTAAACTATAATTTACCCTCCACCAGGCTTCACGGTGAGGATGGGGCGTTGATGTTGGTGAGCTGTTTAATTTTTCCTCTAAACATGACGTTGTGTGTTTCTCCCAAATAATTCAATTTTAGTTTCATCAGTCCACAAAATATTTTGCCAGAAGTTCTGTGGAGTGTCTAGGTGTTTTTTTGCGAACATTAAAAGTCAGAATCAGAATCATTTATTAAAGGCCACACAACAAGTTGGTGGAATTTGTTTCCGGTACAGCAAGAAATGCTCCCATCTTCTGTATCTGTTACAGACAAACAAACAAACAAGGCAACACACACACAGGTACATCATGTTACATAAAGGATTGGTTTAAAGTCCGGACGGCTGTGGGAAAGAAACTGTTTTTAAATCTGACTGATTTGGACGTGATGGACCTGTAGCGCCTTCCTGAGGGCATGAGTGTGAACAGATAGTTAGCAGGATGTGTGAGGTGCAGCAATGTTTTTTTTAGACAGTAGTGGCTTCCTCTGTGGAGTCCTCTGATGAGCACAATTCTAGACTGTTGTTTTACATGTAGTCAGTGTAAACACAGAGATATTAGACTGTACCAGTACGTTCTGTAAGTCTTTAGCAGACACTTTAGGGTTCTTTTTTACCTCTCTGAGTCATTTGCGCTGAACTTTGGGCGTTATTTTTGTTGAAAGGCCACTCCTCAGGAAAGAAGAAACAGTGCCAAGCTCTCTCCATTTGTACATAATTTCTCTAACTGTAGATTATTGAACATCCAGACTCTTAGAGATGGTTTTGTAACCTTTTCCAGCTTTATACAAATCTACAATTCTAGATTGCAGGTCTTCAAACAGCTGCTTTGAGTGAGCCATGATGAACAACAGACATTGCTTCACATTAAGACACAGTGTGTACCAGGAGTGTCTTTATAGTGGGCTGGGCAACTTTTAGCCATTCCTCAGTGATTGGACACACTCTGACTTAAATTGTTTGGTAAAATTGGGAAATAATTGCTCTTAAAGTCTCCTTAGGCAGAAGGTGCACTTACTTTTTCTTTCCCCTTTTGTCAATGTTTGCATGTTATCCACATTAAAAATGAAAACCTATAAATGTTTGGGTGGTTTTAGTTAAAGCAGACAGTGTTTTTTCATTGGTGTGATTTTGACAAAGATCAGATCACATTTGATGGTGATTTTAAGCAGAAATGTGAGAAATTTCAAAAGGTTCACATACTTTTTCATACCACTGTATGAGCCACATGGGAAAGCACCTGACAGAATCAGATTTTGATGTTGTAAGGGAAATTCTGTAGGATAAGGTTAAACGTATATTGTTTATGTTTAATGTAATTGTTCTCAAGAGTTTATAATATGTTTAAAATAGAATAGTAT
>CM076398.1:19169858-19252976 GCA_038363315.1 Mugilogobius chulae | reverse complement strand
ATTATGAGTTGTAGAACATGTTCCTGTTCCAAACGGTTTCCAGAGTCTTTGATTTCGCGCTGTGTATTGTGAGTCATCTGCTACATGAGTCTAGACCAGACTTTTCTGTCACTCGTGAAGTAAGCACTCGGGACAGCGGGACAGCGGAGAAAAATCCAAGGCACTCAAATAGAAAAATATAAAAGTATATTTCGACACCTAGGCGTCTTCGTCAGGGTTTAGGTAAAAGATTGTAACAGGTGACTTGCCTTTAAAGTACTGATAGTAGTAAAAGTAGTGGGTCTTGTGAAGCTGATCAGCTGACCAGCACAAAAAACACAGGTGTACATGACATTACTCGCTGTGCACTCACTGGATGCAGAGAGGAATAGAACCTACTGAAAACATCAGACATAAAACCAGGAGCATTCACGAATAAGTCAATCACCTCTTTTAATGTGAAGATCCAGAGCATTGGCCATGGTTTTAAATTATTTAAGGTAGTTGTTGTATTTTTGTATGTTTTTGAGTAATCCTGTCCTGTCACTTTCCATAAACCATAAACAAAGATATATCAAAAATAATTCCACAATAAATCTCTTTGCATCATCAACTCATTCCAAGCCAATATCGTGAATTACAATTAGCAAAACAGACGCTCAAACGCATCGTATTTCTCTCTTATTAATGACATGCAAATGATGTGAAGTAATTGTACGCCGGTAATTGTCTTCTTGACCAAAACAAATCCATAAAAAATGCCGTTCTAATTCACTTTGCTCTATAATGGTAATTGCAATTAGCATCAACTTAATCATATCTTCATTTCCGGATAAACTGTACAGTATTCTAACCTTTAGCACGGCGAGTCATTAGTACAGAAGTGTGAGAGGAAAAAGCCATTAACCAGACCGACTGCTCATTTGCTGACTGTAATTGGTTTTATTGTGTAATTAATGAATATAAAGTATTTGTAATGCAAATGAAGGGTGCGTCGGATTCAGAGGTCAAATATTACTCAAGAAGACTCTTTTCTCTTCTACAAGCGCCGTGTTGCAGATGGATTACGATGTTTGTTTTGCGGCTTTTCCGAATGTTAATGTGTTTACTGAAGTGATTGTAAAAGAGTTTAAAGGGGAGGTAGCTGCAAAAACACAAATAAGGTTTTAAATCTGACAAATTCCTCCTAAATCATTCAACACATGGTTAATAGCGACGTGTGTTCAGTTTTGGTTGCAGTTCAGGCTTAAATAAACTTTGTACAAACAGTAAAGTGAAACTGCAAATGACCACCCAGGCACAGCCAATCAGAGCGCAGCATTCGGCTCCTGATTAGAAGTAAAATTCTTGTATTATTCATTCCAGATCTGGACTTATTTTTTCACAAAGTGCAGCATTAACCATATACTTTTTAGTGGAAAGCACAAAAGTTACAAATGTATAACTAAAGTTAGTTACCCCAACTTTAAATACAACACAGTCTCCAAATAAAATGTAGATACAATGAAACATACAGTAATAACGTATCATGAGCACATTTTTTTTTTTTTTTTTTTTTTACGTAAATATGTTACAAAAAGCCTAAATGTAAAATAACCAAGACAAAATGTTGCCTTCTGACTTCAACCAATTGCATATACAAGCTTTGCTTCAGCCTATGCCTTTCAGTCACAATGAACAACTGTATTTGATTGATCGTGACAATGTCTTGTTAATTTGTTTGTGTATGTGGCTGAATAAACTACTACTACTACTACTAATTAACCAAATAATAAAGGTTCTAAGGAGAACACAAAGAACCAGTTCCAACACAAAAATGTTTCTGGGATTCACTGAAATAAAATTGCAGAACAAGGTTCAAGATCAAGGTTTTCTTTATTTGTCTTTATTTAAGTGCATGCAGCGACCGTGTCATGGTGGGACACTGGTGTGAATTGGTTAAAGCCTGTATGACAGATTTTTTTTTCTAATTTTGACTTAGTTTTGTGTAATAGTTTTGTGGTAAATATTAATAAACATAGTTTAGTTTTACAGCAGTTAAGTTGAATGCCTCCACATGTGTCGTCAAAAAGCGCCAAAATACAAAGACACAGTTTTTACACACAGAGTTTAACTAATAATTTAACACAAGTAAAGTGTTGTAATATATAATAATTTGTAACATTGTCATTGGTATTTATGTTGATTTTGGCCCAGAATTACAATGTGGTCGCTAGGTAACCTTTGTGAATTCCCCTCCAAAAATGTCATATTTACTGGACAAAAGACAATAATAAACTCCACCAAAACAACCAAATTGGGGGAAAAAACAAGCTAAATATTGATACATTTCATTCATTCATTTTCTACCGCTTAATCCCGTTAGGGGTCATGGGTGACTGGAGCCTATCCCAGTGACTTTGGGCCTTAGACGGGGAACACCCTGGATGTTTAGTGAAATCATAATCATGTTACTATGTTTTACTAAGCATGGAGTCTAACCTGTCAAATGCACTTAAAACTGTAGGAGCAATGGTGTCATGTCCATTTGGGGAACAAAAATTACTTAAAATGAATCACTAAACACAACAGTTTTTGCAGAAAATGTCTCCTTTAGGTCCAAATGAAATCATAATGTATATTCAGTTGAACACAATTTCTTGTCTTTCCTTCAGTAAGTTAACGTCTGAAACTGCTTCTAACTGCTGGTGATGCAATCTCTTTTACCTCCTTTGCTCACATTCTTCATCCCAGGCAACACCTAATAGACAGCTGTTCGGACTGTCATGGGTAACGCTTAGCAACCCATTGTCTCTGCTTTATAAAGCTACAGGGGTGAGTTACCAGGAGAACTCAGCAAAGTTGAAATTATGAACATAGTCTGTGATCTGAATGTGTGTGTCTAATGTCTGATTCTCCAAACTCCAAGGTGAGCTGATCAAATGTAAGACTCATGTTTGGACTCTTTAGCTTGTGAATTTATGTAAATTGATTTAAGTTATCTCTGTTGTCACCAAGAAGGCCCTGGGCTTGATGTGGTTGGTCTGTCTTTTGTGAAGTTTGCATGTTCTACCTGTGTCTGCCTAGTTTGCCTCCAGGTTTCCCCTACGACTAAAAACTTGTAGACTAAACTCCACCACTCTCTCCTTCCTCCAGAACTCTTCTGAAAAAAAAGATTCCAACTTCAGCAAGACTTACCTTTTTTTAAAATAACTATATAAATTAATATTTTACCTTCAAACTTGAACAAAATAAATCCTCTTTATAACACGGATCATACTCTAGTCACATGAAAAACTTAAACGTGAAACAACTTGCAACAAATTGCTTTCATGTGACATGACAACAGCCTCAAAGCAAGAAAGTTGCTGTATGACCTGTGCCTTTCTATGAGGAGTTTGCATGTTTCTCCTCGTGTCTGGGTGGGTTTCCTCTGGGAATTCTGATTTCCACCACCAACCAAAACATACATGTTAGGGTAACTTCCTTTCATGCATGGCCTAAAATTGTGATGTTGCTACACATAAAAGTTTGCTACAAAGCAGTGTTTCTCAAAGTGGAAATGCACAATCCAGTTTTTTCAATTGCATTGCCAATTTCGAGACTTATGAAGTATCTGCCAATAACAGATTCCAGCGCAAGGACTGAAATAATTATTATAATTAACATAATATTGTTTATTATTTATTGTGCAAATATCTTGATCAACATCAGCCAGAAAATAAGTCTTAATCTAATTGAAAGCACATCCAGGATATTGACTGAACCGATGTCATGAACCCCACACCTGAACCAGCATAAATTCATGAATTGGTGCCAGTATCAGTATTTCAGTATTGAATCAGTGCATCACTAGTGTTATGGAAGTCCCCAAATAATTTGAAAACACTGCTCACTATTTGCATACTACATACTGTATTCTATTTACACAATCCAAAGCATTCAGTGTTGTCGAGAATGAGATTGTTGTATGCTGTAATGTATGAAAAGTAGTTTCTAATCCTGATAAAAAAAAATCAAAAGCACAGATACTTATAGATAAAACTAATCCCATACCTACATACATACATTAATCCGTCTCTATACCTCCCACATCCAACCACTACAACCGCCCCAGAGACCTTTGTGGCTTCCCTATCACCGAAAAGTACCTCCACAACACCAGTTTAATCGGCATTGTCCACAGCAATGAATGGCCAATTGATAAAATGTGCAATATGCAAGTTGTATTGGGTTAGCGTGGCTCCGGAGTCATTGTGCCGCGGAGATTGTGCGCGGTAAGCACTTCCATTAGGTTTGTGGTGTTTGGACGTGTGGCTGGAGGAGCACAGATTCATTTCAGACGGAGAATAGGTGTGGATTTCTTTTACAAAGTTGGGTTCCAGGAATGAATAGGTACACGGTGTTTGCTGCTGTAGCGGTGTGGTGAGTCTGAGAGGTGGTTTAGAGTGAGAATGGAGGAGAACTTAAGTGTAAGAGTGGTGGCGTTTAAAAGTTTTTAAGCCAAAACGTCTTTATTTTACAATTGAGCTCAGAATTCTATTGTAGAATTGTACCTTACCATGAAATACCAAAGACTTTACAAATGTCCAATTTGTCGACTTCTTCTATGCACCAGGAGTCTGAACCAAGGCTTAATGAAATAATAAATAAAAAAATATTATTGGGTTGATCAGTGTGCATGGATTTATAGCTTATGCAGGTTATAGACTGAAGATTTCTATGGTTTAATCATTATGTGACAGTTAATGCATCATTATAATCTCTTCAAAGTTATAGAATATCTCAGATTTACAATGACCTTTTCTTATAGTTGAACATGTTTACCTTCTGTGGACTAGAGCTAGATCTCAGTGGGACTTTCCTGGTTAAATAAAGGTCAACAATAGAGTCTATCTCTTAGTATTAAGCCTGAGTTTAAAATTTTGTATCATAAAAACATTAGGCTCAGGCAATATAGTTTTTAGAAAAAACACAAAATTGACAAATTCTTTATGTAATTCCCACAAAAATCTGAGGCTTATTCACAGCTATTGGTTGTCCGGAACCTGTACAAAGACCAGTAAACCATTATTGAAATAATTAACTAATTTAGTAATCGAATAATCAGTTAGTTGCAATTAATCAATTAACTTGTTGCAGCCCAACTGTGGACACATACAGGTCATGTTTATATAATCTCAAATTAGAATCGTATTACTGTTCTTTTAAAAATTATGTAAGTTGTTATGGTTTATGAATCTGAGTGTGCTGATATCATGATTTGAGTCATCAATGACTCAAATCATGATATCAGTCCCACACCCTAATTAAGATGACCCCGGGCTCACACTGCATCCAGTCCAACTCCAGTGCAGGCATCAGAGCCTTTACTTAACTTGGAAAAGTTCAAGAGTGGGCTCACACGGCGTACAGTCCAGTGTCTCTGATACGGCCAATCTGGCGCTCCGAAAACGTTTTGTTGGGTTCACCATTTTGGCCAGACGTCAGAACGCACCAGAGCTTTTTTTAGTGAAGTTGTGAAAACAAGACACGATAAACAGGAAACCAAGCGAGCGCGAGTAAAGTGAATCCAGTGATTTTCAAAGTTAAATCGTGACAGTTACCACTATAATACAAAATACATCCAAACTCGACATTTACACAATTATATAACACAAAGGTTGTAAATAAACCTCCCGTGTTTATCCATATTGCGGCGAAAAATCAAACAGAAAATGAACTGATGTGAAATAAGCTCAAAACTCGGCGCATGTGTTCTTTGTTTACATATACATGTGTCAGCGATCGCGCAATCTCCAAAGATGAGCGTGAACCTTCGTGAGTTCGGGTCTCGCGAGGTCGGCAACAGCACTGCAGACCTCTGAAGCTAATGTGAGTCACCCACTGTGGCTACATGCATTAACATATTTTTTCACACATCCCATACTCCGACACCTAACCTTTTTTTTTGTCGAAGTAGTGGTATTTTTAATGACGCTTTACTGACACACTTTTATGGGTGTTTCTATTAAATCATTATTTTGGGGGGAAAAAAAACACCCAACGTTTTCTCGCCGACCGTTTCTTCATTCTGTTTATTCTTACATTTCCATTTGCAAACAAATCTGCTTCTATAGCTCTGCGTAAGGCCCTTGTCTCGGCGACTGTCCCATGGTGCTGAATGCAGCTGATCAATCAGTAACTAGATAAAGAAGTACATGGATAGATTGAAAGGATGATGTTTGAATTATTCATACAAAATACATTTATTTTTGCAAGATTGGAGTGCGGGACCCCAGAGTAACAATAATAAAAATAAAAATTACATCTCCTTAAATCAATGTGACCCCCCCACTTTGAGAACCATTGTACTAGCACATATGAGTTGTTCTTATGATAGAAAAAACTGGCTGCAAACCAAATATAGCAACATAGTCAATGAGCTCAAAATGCGACTTGAACCATATGAACACAAAATATTTCAGCCTGACTGACCTTTAATGATTCTTTAGTGCCTTTTATCATTGTTTTTGCCAGTCGCTCACTACACATGCAAATGTCTAAAACGTACGCAGCATTGTTAAAAGCTGACATATGCAAATTGTACTGTAACAAGCTTTTACCTGTGTTTTCCTCCACGTTAGCGTCGGACTGATTTGTGCCTGTATTGTCCTGCTTTCGAGGCTTGAATTCATCTGTAAAATACAAATACGCCAAGGTGAACAAAGCATTTCTGACACCCCACAAATTTTACCTTGAATAAATGTGCTTCGTTCTCTTCTGCGATAAGTCTTTGTGTCCAAGTCCATGCACAATAGATATACAGTAGTCAAGCAAGGCCACATGAAGAAGTCTGTATAAGAATGAAGAATGTATGTGAGGTCAGGGCAGGTCAGGTCTTTCGGTAGAAGTAAGTTTGTAGAAGAAAGTGTGTAGGTTGTGAAAAAAGATTGTTTGAGAGCCATTTTAGATTCTTCTAGACTTCTCTTCTGTACATTGGCGATGTTAAATAAACTCTACTTTTTGCAGTGCCAATTAACTCTTCACCGCCAGTCCTATTCTGACTTTGACCACCCTTCCCTGCCAGGCCTTTTTGCTAATTTTAAGCAGTAGTCACATCTCCACAAAAAATCTTGTGCAACTGGAATCATGACATGTTGTACATCAAATAAGTATTTACTTTCAATTGAAAATAGAATTGTCATTCTACATTAATCTCTTCTCCTCTTTATAGGCATTTGAAATTCCTTGTTTTCATTAGATTTCCAGACTAGCTGCAGGTGCTGATCTCCTCAGTAGGATCATCTTTTCTTCATTTTATAGATCAAATATCTGCTCTAAACTTTTACAAGAACTTTTGGAAAAAAAAAAAACGTATTTTTTCTAAATCAAACTTCATGTCAGTGTTGTTTTTGGTGAAAAAAATTCGAAGTACTTCAAGATTGTTATGTCTTTAGGATAAAAATGACAAGGTTTACATGATTAAAACAATGAAGACAAATGTCTTTTTCATCTTTAAACCAACAAAGCTGTTACAGACGAGGAGGAAGCTTTACGTTCTGATGCAGATTCTACAGATTCAACCTCTTTCATGAGGAATAGATTATATTCAACTATCCAAACATGAACGTTGAACAGTCTACAAGATATTTACTTATCTCGAGCTAAAGACAAAGCTCATAAAGTCCTTTCTGACCCTAAACATCCACTGTTCAGTGAATTTGAGCTGCTTCCTTCAAGCGGTTTAGGTGCCCTGCTTTCACTTAAAACAAGTCAAAACACTCATTTGTGCCTCAGGTGATAGGGCAGTTTAACAAACTTCAACATTCAAGTTAACTTAATTTAATATCTTTTTAAATTTTTGCTCAGCAGGACTGAGCACACTGACTGATTACAATAAATTAACCTCTTTTTAATGTGTACTGTGTAGATGAAATGGTTTTATTCAAGGTTTCTGGTCAAGCCTGTTTTTTTCCTTGGTTTATGAGTAAATGTTTTGTATGCTGTTGTCCGCTTGACGCAGAAGTCTTGTGTTTTGTTGAATGTCTTTTTTACTCACTGCAAATCAATTTCCTTACGAGGACAATACATTTTATTACTAACTACTACTGACCAGTTTTGGATCGCTGAAGAGGAAGGTTCGTATTTGCTCCTCCAGACTGGCTGCAGGTGTTGTCCTCCTCAGTAGGATCATCTTTTCTTCATTTTATAGATCAAATATCTGCTCTAAACTTACTCAACAAAGGTTTTAGTCCAAGAAGTTTTGCCTGTTGCCCGTTGAAGCAGCTGATCACGTAAACACAGCCGACAGCGCTATGCAGTGTCAACAATAATGACTGGAGATGCACAAAAAGCAAGCAAGCCCATGTTTCCACCTGCGAGTGAACCTGCCTTTACCTTCTTTTAAATGTGCTCCGACTGCCTCTGTTAAGTTTTTTTTTTTTTTTTTTACCTTGCTGTGTCGTCTGTTGTCAGACCACAAGGCAATCGCCACGGCCTTGACTAGGGAACTGAGATTGTTAGTGAACTATTTTATATTTTCAAGACATTTATTCTGTGTGGAGGCGATGCCAAATAAACTCCATATGCTCCAGTGTTCCAGTGCTAATAATACAATAATATATTTGTGTAAATGGCTTGAAATATTTCCAGTTTCTATATCAATAAAACGTCTTCTTCATCTTCCTATGGGACCACAGATGAAAATGAAAAGCAGAGAAACCAGCACATTTTCTGATGGTTCTTGCAGGTGTTCATTTAAATGCATTATTAGAATGTATAATGCTCTATAATGTACACACAGATGAATAGGAAATCATCTCAATGCATTCTGTTTATTCATTTCCTCTCAGTGATTGCTGTGGCGTAGAAAAATGTTCCACATAGGATTTGAGGTAAATATAATCATTTACTTTTTCATAAAGTTCCTTCTTCACTGTGATTGGCTAAATCTAGCTGTCACTCACTCAAAGCAGCAACTCTAAGGCTGACCAATAAGAGAAGTAGGTGGTGAAAAAATATATGTATTTGAACAGTTGCATCAAATACACAATGAGGAAATCAAAATAGTACAATTTCATCAACAAAACAAACAAACAACAAAAAAACTAACTTTCACAGAAATGAGCTCATAATTCAGCTTTTATCACAATATTGCCCAGCCCCAGACTGAAAACTTGACTTGGTAAAGTGGAAAAAAGCTTGAAGGTCAGTGATTCAGGGCTTGGCTTAGATTGATGAATCTTCTTCTATTTTGTGAAAAGTAAAGTATTTTCATTGGAATAATTTATGAGGTAATTGCAACTGTAGGACTTGTACAATACACACAGCACTTTAGGACTCGTGCAATACACACAGCACTTTAGGACTTGTACAATACACACAGCACTTTAGGACTTGTGCAATACACACAGCACTTTAGGACTTGTACAATACACACAGCACTTTAGTACTTGTACAATACACACAGCACTTTAGTACTTGTGCAATACACACAGCACTTTAGGACTTGTGCAATACACACAGCACTTTAGGACTTGTGCAATACACACAGCACTTTAGGACTTGTGCAATACACACAGCACTTTAGGACTCGTGCAATACACACAGCACTTTAAGACTTGTACAATAAACAGACTTTGATGTCAATACACACAGCACTTTAGGACTTGTGCAATACACACAGCACTTTAGGACTTGTGCAATACACACAGCACTTTAGGACTTGTGCAATACACACAGCACTTTAGGACTTGTGCAATACACACAGCACTTTAGGACTTGTGCAATACACACAGCACTTTAGGACTTGTGCAGTTACCACAGCACTTTAGTACTTGTGCAATACACACAGCACTTTAGTACTTGTGCAACACACACAGCACTGTAGGACATGTGCAATACACACAGCACTGTAGGACATGTGCAATACACACAGCACTGTAGGACATGTGCAATACACACAGCACTGTAGGACATGTGCAATACACACAGCACTTTAGTAGTTGTGCAATACACACAGCACTTTAGTACTTGTGCAATACACACAGCACTGTAGGACATGTGCAATACACACAGCACTTAAGGACCTGTGCAATACACACAGCACTTTAGGACTTGTGCAATACACACAGAACTTTATGACATGTGCAATACACACAGCACTGTAGGACATGTGCAATACACACAGCACTTTAGGACTTGTGCAATACACACAGCACTTTAGTACTTGTACAATACACACAGCACTTAAGGACTTGTGGCAATACACACAGCACTTTAGGATGTGCAATACACACAGCACTTTAGGACTTGTACAATACACACAGCACTTAAGGACTTGTGCAATACACACAGCACTTTAGGACATGTGCAATACACACAGCACTTTATGACATGTGCAATACACACAACACTGTAGGACATGTGCAATACACACAGCACTTTAGGGCTTGTGCAATAGAATCTTGTATAATAGACAGCTTGTAGATCTTGTGCATTAGGGTTTGGGCAAAACATGTGCACCTCAGATATTGTGCAATACACATAACACTATAGTACTGCATATGCATATTTTATTATTTAAATCTACAATGGCACTCAGCTCAATGTTTTGTAAATAATAAATTGTGGTTCATGAGTCCCTTGTGACTTTGTTTTTAAATCACTCCTGTCCTGTTCTGTGCAACTTGTGTTCTTAAGTTTGTATGTCCTGTTTGTGTCTTGTGTGTCTTTTAAATGGCACAATCAACCCCATCCGGGGACAAAGATGGAAATCAGCCCAATGGTTAAAATCTGGCATTTGTGTGCATATGTTAATGAATATGCATTGTCCCTTTCTAAATAAATAAATACATATAATTTATTAATAAATATAGTCAATGGAATTACAAGATGTATTCAGGAAATTATTATAATGCCTTGAAGAGACTAAAACCAGCTTAAGGAGATCTATTGTGTTTGTCCATGTTTTAAACGTCTTCATATAAAGATCCGTAATGCATATATTGTTCATTATAAAAACCAGCATAGATAGAAAACAGCTTTAGAAATATAAAATCTATTGACCTCCTGTTCCGAACTGATAAACTGATTACAAACACGCAAGAATCAATCTAATTACAACTTTGAGTAAACTAATTATGAGAGAACATGGTGACAAATCAGAAAGGTGATTTTATATACAAAGTACAATTTAAAACAACACATATCACCGAGATTGCAAAATGCGTGTAGGCGTCTCTTCACCTTACCTTAATGTGTCTGTGAAAGCATTTGAAGTTAAGAGTAATAAAGTGGATTCAATTAAAAACACTTTCCTCAAGAGCAGATTGGAAACTTGTCTTAAGAGATGACTATTGAAAATGAAAAGTATGTCTGTAGTTTTTAGTCTTAAAATGATTGGAACTGAGTGAAAGTGTGTCTGCGTGTGGGTGTTCAGAGAGACTTTGTCCCATCTGATGCTGCAGACAGACTTGTGGTCCCTCTGCTGGGCTCACTTCATCTGCCGCTGACACAAAACGCACACATTTCCTCTTTAAATGACGTCTCCAAAATGGTGCCTTTCAGATCCATCACAGGCGCAGCTCCAGGGAAAAGCACACACACAGACAATAGACAATGTTCGTCTGCTGGGATTAGTCACCATTTCAAACTCGCAGCATTTGACTGGTAATGTGTGTAGCTGCTTGCATTTTGTCAGTGTAGAAGAGTTTATTGTAAAAATATTAATTAAATAATCAATAGTGTAGTATATTGATTTTGACCTGCATCTTGGGACTCGGCCTTGTCCTATCTCGAGGGCTATCATGTCTTGATTTCAAGGACGCTTGGACTCATCGTGTCTTAGTCTTGGATATGGTTGGACTTGTTCTTGTCTGGTCTACAGCAGTGATTTAACAAGAACAAAGTTGGGCTGCAAGCACCTCCTCGAGGGCCGCACAATTAGTTAAATACAATAGATTTAATATGGGATTGGGCCCCAAGTTACTTTGCACATGATATTCGGGCCTTGAGGTCTAAAAGGTTAAGATCCCCTGGTCCACAGGATGCTTCAACTCGATTTTGTTTTGGTCTCAAGGACGCTTGGACTCAGTCTGGTCTCGAGGACGCTTGGACTCAGACTTGTTTTGGTCTCAATGAACCTTAGGCTTGGTCTGGTCTCGAGAATGCTTGGACTTGGTCTTGTCTTGGTTTTGTGGATGCTTTGTCTCATCATGTGTTGATCTCGAGGGTGCTTGGACTTGGACTCGGTCTTATCTTGGTCTCAAGGACACTTGGACTCGATTTGGTTTCAAAGGCGCTTGGACTCAGTCTAGTCTCGATGACTAGAAAAAATCCAAGCGTCCTCAAAACCAAGACATGACCGAGTCTAAGTGTCCACAAGACCAAGACACGACCGAGACCAAGCGTCCACTAGACTAAGAACAACCGAGACCAAGCGTCCACAAGACCAAGACAAGACGCAACCGAGTCCAAGCATCCTCAAGACCAAGACATGACGGAGTCCAAGCGTTCACAAGACCAAGACATGACGGAGTCCAAGCCTCCACAAGACTAACGGGCTTATCCCACTACATGCATCTCCGCTCCGCTCCGCTCCGTTCCGACTGCCGGATCAACTGCGCAGCTGTTTTAATGAATGAAGACCGTTCCACATCCTTTGTGTGCGCTGCGCAGGGTTCCGCCTCAGCTCCGTCTCTCCGTCGCCGTACGACCAAAATACGCATCAAGGCTATTTTCTTCTCCGCCCGAGTCCGTCAAAGTCAATCTCCGCCAATCAAAACGCACCAAACAGGAAAAAGAAAATGAACTATGTCCGGAATAACAAAGTAAAATCACTCCGCACGTACTTTGTATTGATCAGATAACAAAAAGTTCGTAGTTTTACATAAAGTTTCTTTGATATTTGGACACAGCAGGCTGTTAACTACATAATATGTCAGTGACACATGGACAGGACAACGTTATTGAGTTCGTGCTCGTAACAGCCTCTTTACCCTCCGCGGAGGAGGAAAGCACGTCCTTCTGTTGTGAACACGTGAAACACAGGAGTCGTCTGTGCTCCTGATATAGTTATTTGATGTTCAACGGGGACTTTTATTTCACAAACAGTGTTTTTGGCGCATGCTCTTCTTGAGCTCCTCGGGGCAACGCAGCCCAGCGGAGCGGACTGGAGCGGAGACAGTGGGCGAGGGGTCTGCGGCAACTTTCGGAGGCGGACCGGGGCGGAGCGGAGCGCAGATGCATGTAGTGGGATCCCCGCGTAAGAAACAATCGAGACCAAGCATCCACAAGACCAAGACACGACTGAGACATGACACAACCGAGTCCAAGAGTTCACAACACCAAGACACAACCGAGTCCAAGAGTTCACAACACCAAGACACAACCGAGTCCAAGCGTTCACAGGACCAAGACAAGAACGAGTCCAAGGCACGACTGAAACCAAGCGTCCACAAGACTAAGACATGACCGAGTCCAAGCGTCCACAAGACAAGGACAAGGTTTGTTTCTTTATAGCGACTTTGAAATCCTTTTTTTTTTTTTTTTTTTTTTTTGGATAACTGCTTTTCCGGAGGCTGGGCTGGTTTTAGGACAGCCTCTGTTTTGCTCCCCCACCAGCTCAGATTTTCTTGATTTGGCCTCATCTCAAAATGAGCTTAACATAACATCCCTGCATAAATGATCTGAAATTATCATTTATGGATATTTGGAAGTAATGTGAGAACAAATTAGAAATGATAGACAAGCCTGCACACACTGACTAGTATCTCCCATCACATCCTCTGCTCAGAAAAGAGAATTCGTCCTCATTTGGACTCACACAACTTGCCCATGTGCTGTAAGAGTAGTTGGTGGTGGGAGGGGCACATGGCACAGACTGGCAGCCTCACTTTGGTCACTCTTCCCTGAACAGAGAAAATGATAATACTGTAGATCTAATTGCAAAGGAACTTCACTGCGCTGCAAGACGTATATGCATAATGTCTACTATTACGATGGTAAAATTCTTCCTGAATGCATAGCGCTGCACCTTTTTCCTCTCCCAAAGCCGTTCTCTCTCCTCTTCGGTTCGACGTTAAGAGCACTGACCTCTCCAGATTGCCACGAGATTACTGCGCGATTACAGTCCGGGAGAACTTCAAACTTTCAAGGCTGGCCTCAATTAGTGTACACATTATCGCGCAGCTAATCTTAAAAGCTTCTGGGAACAATTTGAATGCAAAAAAAGCGACTGTCACGCGGAGAAAAAGGTTACCTGGGGTGAGCACTGCAGAGGTTGTCTGTAACTAAGGACTGATTCACAATGGAGAGCCTGCACCAAGGTCAAGTGTTCTGCAAATCTTTCCTACCAGCAGAAACTTCTTACCTCACAGT
This sequence comes from Mugilogobius chulae, assembly GCA_038363315.1. Taxonomy (NCBI): domain Eukaryota; kingdom Metazoa; phylum Chordata; class Actinopteri; order Gobiiformes; family Gobiidae; genus Mugilogobius; species Mugilogobius chulae. Next base: position 19,238,657 of record CM076398.1, on the reverse strand, counting down.
GCATCCCCACACACAATGCTAGAATGTCAAGGTGATTAAGTTTAGAGGAACGGGTAAATTTAGGAAAATGGTTAGGGTAATGGGTTTAGGAAAAGGGTAACAGTTAAGATAAAAAAAAAAATAACAGTTTAGAACAGAGGTATAGAACCTTTTGAGGAAGTATGGCAACTCAGCAGAACATCAAATTTGGGGGTGTGGACTGCTTAGGGGGAAAGTCGTAGTCAGAAACACTTTGTTAAGGCATGAGAAGCTCTTTTAAGATGTTTTCTGGGTAAATACGTGTATTTTTAGCACAAGTATTCAAGTTGAGTCACAACCACTGCCTATGACAGGTTGAACCAATCAATTCATTAAAACAAAGTTAAGATCAATATATTTAAGATTTTGCTTAACATTTTTGCAAAAAAGCTTCGCAATTTTATAGAATTAAAAATGAACGTCTTGTTCATAGATGATGACGTCACGCTAAGGAGTTGCCCAGTAACCATATAATAAACTGGGCAAAAGTAGCAGGATTTTACTACTTGAGACAAAAATACCAGGACACAGTCATTTTATTGTCACATTTATGTTTAGGGCTCATGCAAATCTGTTTATCTTGAGAAAATTGAAATGGTCCTTCTCTCACATTTTCAAACTTTTTTTCACAAACTTGTTCTTTATTCATGTAAAACTATAATTTATATTTATAACAGGTATTACTCTACTCAATTAAGTTAAAATTGGAAAATGGTACAAACCTGTTACCTGAGGTGTGTCAGAAAAGTAAACAAAAAGTTTTATTATAGTAGTCAAGACCACAGTAATCGAGATCAAGACCTTTCCAAGCCCACAGTCCCAAGACTCAGACAAGACCAAGACCACTGAAGAGACCGCGACAAGACCGACACTTTTAAAGATTGAGACCGAGACAAGACCAAGACCTCTGTCCGTCGAGAGTAAAATCAAGACAACCGTTGTCAGTGTCTACATGACCTTATAGAGCAGTGCTTTTTGCAAACTGTGTCTGGAACAGGTAAATGTGCTCTTGGTAAAAGTTTAGCAGAGTGTGGTGGTAATTAAATGTGGTCATTGTGGATAAGACAAGACAGAGTCCAAGCAACCTCAAGACCAAGACAAGGCCAAGTCGAAATGTGCTCAAGACTCGAGACTTAAAATTAGCATTTACCTCACAGCTACCGTTAACATTGTTAGATATATTTACATATTTGGACTGTTGGATCACTTTCTTCATGCCTTCTTGTCTGTATTTGACACAATATATCTCCTTAAGTCCACATTTGCTGTGGTAAAACTGTTTTTCTAATCCAAACTACAAACTTTGCGTAATATGATTTAAAAAAAAAGTGTGCTAAAATGTACTTTCCTGCTTGATGCATTTTGATCGGCGGAGCTTGATCTGGTCGGAGTCGAGTGGAGAAGAAAATAGCTTTAATCCATATTTTGATCCATATATTGGTCTGACGGCGGAGGAGAAACAGAGCTGAGGCAGTCGGCTGAGATAGAGTAGAGGAAAGAGGAGCAAGAGAAGACAGGTAGAGTCAGAATCCTACCTGCTCACGCTGTGTTGTCCAACCTGCAGCAGTTTGTTTGTTCATGTGAGTCAAAGAAAAGCTGACTTTCTCAAGCCCCTTCCCTCACTGTTACCATGGTAATCACCAATCACTTATCATAGGCTACAGTAGTTTGAAGCACAAGTGAGGTGATGACAGCTTGAACTTTTTAATGGCTTTTTTATCTATATAGCCACAATAATTGTATTTTTAACTGGTTTCTAACTTACATTTTAATAAAATAATATTGCACGATTAAATAAAGTCCACAGGTCAAGTGTGTTTCACTATAGACGAGTCTAAAAATCACATTTTTAAAGAGGGCCTATCATGTAAAATCAATGAGTCAATGATTTGAACCTTGTCATAACTCCATTCCCTCGTCATTAGTTTACTCAAAGTTGTATTTGAATTGATTCATGTATGTTTAAGTAATCTTGTATTCTTCTACAGCTCTTGCTCGATTGCCTGGCATCCATTCTAATCTCCTAGTATATATTTATCAATACTGTCGATTAGTCTGGAAGTGCCGCCAGGTGATTTCATTTCAAAAAGGCGGGACTAGCAAACGCCGAGTTAACCAATCAGAAGAATAGCGGACGTGACGACAGCATCGCGTCAAGGAGCGAAACATGAACGAAAACAGCCGAGAATGGAGTTACGCACGGTAATTTTAACGATATATCCAAGTCTTTTAAAACCGAGGAGAGTGCAGCATGAAATAGTTTGTCTGATGCGGACGCCATATTGCTTGTTATGACCTTTTCCCCAGAACGGCTCTGATTGGACCGTTTGCCTCAAAATCGTGGAAGGAGGTGGCTATCAGGATTTGCCCATACCCACTTTCTTTCAAAATCGAAAGAAGTGTGGGAATGGCTGGCCAGGCAACTTGCTCGAGTGTTCAAACACTTCCTGTTCCTGTTCACCCCGCCCACTTTGTTCTTCACTCCTTCTACTTGTCTGTATTTACTTATTATAATTCAAAAATTAACACTCAAAGCAAAACAAGTGTGGTTCAAAACTGTCCCATAGTCACTTTCCGACAATAAAATGAGTCATTTCAAGTGAAGAGGCGGGGCTTAGTACTTCTGCAGTTTGAATCAGGAAGTCACTGGAGCTATTTTTAAGCCGTTTTCGATCATTTTGGGGTTTTACAGTGTGGACTTAGGGCTTTATTCAGCTAATATCATATACTATTATATGATATTAGCTGCATTATTCAAATATCAGCTGTTTTTCCTTTGACACACTTTTGTTAAGATTGTTTACTGTTATCTGTGACGTAGCATCCTGTGACACAACTAATATCATATCAAGCTAAGATTAAAGATGTTCTGTAATTCTAATATAAGATTGCCAATGTATTATCAATGCAATTGCTCACATGTTCTTGACATTGTTTAATTACAAGATTTACAGTAGCTGACTAAGAGTCAGTGAGGCGCCAAGATAGATAACAAAACAATGTTAAATAGCTTAGACCCGTTTCTGTAAAACAAGTGCCAGGACGAGAGTGTGCAGGGTCGAGTGTGCAAGAACGACTTGTAAGTGCAAGTGCATGGAGTGCGGCCGTGTAACCCAGGTGAAAAATGCCTACGTTTGTTATTAAAACTGTTTATTTCATATGAATCTATTTTCTCCTCCGTGTCTCTGTGCCTCGCTTGCGTCATGACGTCATGCGCTCTCGCGTCACGCTCAGCACGTACAATCAGAACATTCAAAACAGCTGCGCGACAAGCAGCAGGCAGGAGCGAGAGGGAAAGCCCAGGTGAACAGGTGAGGAGCCGACTGCTGGTGCCATCTGAGCACGAGAAAAAGAATAAACTACGACCTGGCCAGGTCTGATGGCGAGCTAAAACCCAGGACTCAGAACCGTAAGCCCATGAACTGGACTACATGTCTGGAGCCACCTGTGATCCTGCTGCTCTGGTCGGGCTGGTAGGAGGCTCCTCATAGCCGCCCTCTCTTCCTCTTAACCACTCGAAACTCATTCACTCGGCCCAATCACACACACATTGACACTTCCTTCCCACACTATGGACTATCCCCTGTTGGACACTTTGGAGACCGTGTTAAATGGAACAGTGAACTGTAGCGTTTCCTAACGTGAACTGAACTTTTTTTCCGCTGTGCCCGTTGGGAAAAAACCTAACTGTACAATTGAACTCAATGGACTATACTAGAACTAAAATCGATTGTGATATTTGTTGTACCTTGTGTAAATACCTATGGATGGCCATTCACAACTTTTTTTGGTTAAGTGTTGTATGTTTTGTCTTTGTCTTCAATATATACAGTAACACTTAAAAGCAACTACTTTTGTCAGTCTCTCTCTCCACTCCTAGAGTCGAACCATTAATCTTTTGGCCCAGTTTCGGTGTTTACCACTTAGTACCAGCACTGTACTTAAATAATTGTGACACCCCGGTTACAGCCGCAGTGTCAGAGATGTAAGCTGCACGGGCTGCAAATGGTGATGTGTCCTGTTGTCCTGTTGCTCAATAAAGATCTGCTGATGAAACGATCCTTGGCTACATTGACTTTTACTGCTAAAAGTCAACAACAGTGAACAAAATGTAAATTGCTGATCTGCATGTATGTTCTAGTTTATTACTAAAGAATTGGAACACGATAGGGATAAATAAATTGTCCTGAGCTTCATAAGACTGACTTGACAACACATGTAGAAAGGACACACAACTGTAGCACAGCCATAGAGATGCATTAGGCAAACTTCAAGCCAAATGTAGGAACAAAGTCAGCATATTGAGGTGGTGAGAGCTAAAAAGCAGCTGTAAAAAGCCTGTGGGAAAAACTCTCCTCCGTGAACAGTATACAATCTCCAGACTGAACATCGTATCGTTTTTTGTTCTTCATTGTGTCCATAGCTTAAGACCTGACGCGTCCACTGCAGAGGCTGTCATATTTACGACTAAGGTGTGTGCAGACTTATCTCGTAGGTGACACATTTTCCTTCCACACTTTTATCATGACAGCAATAAATGGATAGTAAACACCATTTGCAATGTCAGTGTGGCTCCGACAGCTCTCTAAAAGTCGCACAAAAAAAACAGACGTGTCAAAGTTTTCAAACTCTTATTTTCAAAGAGACGCATGTTGTCAAGGCCGGCTATGAAGAAGTTTTACATTTAAATGAGTGTTTATTAAAACTTAGCGTGTCAGTTTGTTTACTGTTCATGAAGGCAGCAATTAATGCAGATTTATTATGTGTTAATCTAAAAGCAAACGAGCCTGTGATGCTATTTGCCAAGAGATTTTTTCTCAGTGAAGACATTTTATATTTAAAGATGCACGGCGAAGGCTAAAACGCTCAAAGTTGTGGTACATTAAATGAAAATCTATTGCCTGGATGTGCGCCATGATGTTTTGTAAATTCTCTGAGGTTGTCTCTATGATTGCAGCCTGTTGAATGTGAGTCGTATTCCCCCATGCTAGTCCCTGTTCACTGTATTATTGTCATTATTTGTATTTATTTTGCCTATAAGCTCACAGTTGTATACATCAGACAAGTGTTGTAAATTGATTATTAACTAAAAACAAAAAGGTAAATACCGCCATGTAGCTTCACAAATCACGTAGAATCATAAATACTGTGCCAGCGTGAGATTGTGGATGTACCTTCAGCAATTGTCACTTCAATAAATGTACAAAAAAAACAAATGTATGTCAGTAATGTATGTTAGTAAGGCTTAGTAAGCCACAATGTCAGTCAAAATTTGTTTGACTTAGACTTTTAAGTCATAATTGAGGGAGGGGGGGTGACCAAGTGTGTGAGAGAGAGAAAAGTGAGAGGATAAAGAGAGGGAGAGGTGAGAGAAGAGGGAGAGGTAGAGAAGAAAGAGGAAAAAGAGAAGAGGGAGGAGAGAGAAAGGAAGGGAGAAGAGAGAGATGGAGAGAAGAGAAGAGCGAGAGAGAAAAAGAGAGAAAGGAGAAAGAGCTAAAAAGTGACAGCGAGAGAGAAAGAGTGTAAGAGAGAAAGAGAGGGAGAGGTGAGAGAGGAAAAAGAGGGAGGAGTAAGGGGAAGGGTGAGGAGAGAGAGAAAGGAGAGAAGAGAGAGAAAAGGAGAGAAAGGTGAGAGAGAAAGTGACAGAGTGAGAGAGGAGAGGGAGAGGAGAAAAAGGAAAAAGAGAAGAGGGAGGCGAGAGGGAGAGGGAGAGGAGAGAGAGGAAGGAGAGAAAAGAGAGAGAGAGAGAGGAAAGGAGAAAGAAAGTGAGAGAGGAGAGGGAGAGGAGAAAGGAAAAAGAGGGAGGAGAGAGGGGGAGGGAGAAGTGAGAGAGGAAGAAGACAGAGAAAAGGAGAGAAAGGAGAAAGAGGGACAAAGTGACAGAGTGAGAGAGAAGAGGCAGAGGAGAAGGGGGAAAAGAGGGATCAGAGAGGGGGACGGGAGAGGAGAGAAAAGGAGGGAAAGAGGGAAAAAGTGACAGAGCGAGAGAGGAAAAATAGGGAGAGGAGAAAGAGAAAAAAGAGGGAGGAGAGAGGGTGGAAGGGAGAGGAGAGACAGGAAGGAGAGAAGAGAGAGTGAGAAAAGGAGAGAAAGAGAGAGAAAAAGCGAAAGAGGAAAAATAGGGAGTGAGAAAGAGAAAAAAGAGGGAGAGAGGGAGGAAAGGAAAAGTGAGAGAGGAAGAAGAGAGAGAGAAAAGGGGAGAAAGGAGAAAGAGGGAGAAAGTGACAGAGTGAGAGAGGAGAGAGAGAGGAGAAAGGGGGAAAAGAGGGAGGAGAGAGGGGGAAGGGAGAGGAGAGAAAGGGAGGAGAGGAGAGAGAAAAGGGGAGAAAGTGACAAAGCAAGAAAGGAAAAAGAGGGAGAGGCAAAAGAAGAAAAAGAGAGAGGAGAGCGGGGGAAGGGAGAGGAAGGAGAGAAGAGAAGAGAGAGAGAGAAAAGGAGAGACAGGGGGAGAAAGTGACAGAGCGAGAAAGGTAAAAGAGGGAGAGGCGAAAGAAGAAAAAGAGGGAGGAGGGTGGGTGGGGAAGGAGAGAGAGAAGAAAGGGAGAGAAGAGAAAGAAAGGGAGAGAGAAAAGAGAGAGAGGGAGAAAGTGACAGAGAGAGGAAAAAGGGAGGAGAGAAGGGCGTTGAGAGATGAAAGAGAGAGAGAAGAAATTGTAAACAGAAATTGAGCAGAAATTGTACTTGTATTTTCAAGTTCAACTGCCCTGTTCGTTTTTACAGTGCAGGTGTAAAGCACTCATTATCATAAGGGGGAGGAGCCATGGAGGACCCGCCCACTCACCAGACCACACACCTCCTAGTTTGAAGCTAACTTATTTCATTGGCTGCTGGACACATTACTTGGATTTTTAGACTTATGGTTTAGGATGATATTGAGTGACAAAAATACTATTGTGGTCCAACCCAAAGACTCTCCCAATCTTACGTAGTGTTGTTTTAATACTTGCATTAAACCTTTCAAGCTGAGTTCTGCGATGGCCGACATGCTGGCTGCAGATCTAAGCGTTGCCCGGTTACCAACAGCAGATAAATTCTTCTTTTTATCTTCCAGCCCTCAAAAGCAGCTTTCTGACGCAAGAATTAGAAACTGTGTGTTAGCGTGAAACTAGTGTCTGATAATGTCACCGTGGCGAAGAAAGTTTCAGACTGCACAGGAAATCATTTGTGTGAGCTCACATGGGAACAGCTCTGAGACTGTGCTGAGGTCAATTTCACTGTATCTCCCATCGTATTTCTCCGTGTGTGAGCAGACATCTGGAAGTGTCTCCAAGTGAGGAGGGATGTATTGCACATTGTTTTTATGTGTTTTCTATGGGCGTGTCTGTGGTGTGTATCTATACCTCATGTTTCTCATAGTCCTCTGTCGGTCCATTGTCTTTGTCTTGTCCAAGTCATGTCTTAAGTAATTTTGTGCTGTGTTTTTGAGTTCTATTTTGTTCACTAAAACACTATTTTTGCAGTTTTGCATTTTGGATCTTTCTTTTGATTACCCCCACGTGACACAAGGAAGTTCCTATGTGTTCTGAAATGTCAGTATCAGGGCCGGCCATGGCATTCAGGGGGCCCTAAGCAGAATTTGACTTTGGGGCCCTTGCCACTTCAGTGGCACACTGCAAAACATACACTGCCCTCATCACGGGCTACACAAATACTCATAGAACTACAGTTACATTAGGTAACTAAGATTTTCAATGTGTGCAGCCTGTGTTACTGCTGATTTGTAGAGAAGGGCTGGCTTTATAGCCAGAGGCGGGGTTCTGGGGCCCTCCCCAGGAGATTTTGACTAAAATAGATGTAATTTCCTGCAATTTGGACTATGTTTAGGTAACAATATATCTTATTTTCAGCAGTTTATCTTAAAAACAAAACAAAAAAACTTTTGTTTATTGCATAACCAATAGCCTTTAAACTTGTAGAATAGGTCTATTTGGGTCAGTGATTCTCTCAGCAGAGAAACATGTTAGAGACTGAGACTGCAGGTGTGTCACTGCAGGTGCCAGGGCTTTGGTTCAGTCTTTTTTCTGAGTTGCAGCCTCACACTGGACAGTGAAACACGTCTCAAACAACAATCCTATCTAAAACCTTTGTGCAGACTCCTGGACTGCTTCTTTATGAGAATTTGGCTGATCTGTTCCGACAAATGCGCCGCGGTTCGCCGCCGTATTCGAGCTATTAAATGTCTTCACGTATTGTTTCCTCATCTGTTTTGATCATAACTTCGCCAATATAAGGCGGATTGTCAAAAATGAAAACTGTCTAAAAAAAAAACATGTTGCCAATTTAGTAGCATAAAGTACAGTATATAAACTATATGCAGCGTTATAAACATTATAAACAGGGTTCCTGCTTGCTTGTTCAGCACCTCCTACATTCTGTTCGTTGTCCGTAGTTAGGCCTATTCAGTCTCAAACAAAGAAAAACACCATTGTTTTCTATTTTAAAAACATTTAACTCTTTCCCTGCCAATGACAAAAATATCAAATATCGTCATTGCGCGGCCAACCATAGCCCGACAATGACGTCTATTTCTGTCACAGACCTTTTATTGTCTGCGGCGATTGAGGGCTCTCTGACGCACAGCCCTACGCTTTAGGATCAATAGTATATAAATCCAATTTCTAAGGTCGAAAAAACATTATCCAGACGAGAACTTTAAAGCCTTTTTCAACCAAGAATCACTCCTGGACGACTGAGAGATTACACTTTTACTAACAGAATATTTTTGTCTGATAAAGTGTCCATCCATTTTCTGTTTCCTTTCTTGCCATTTTATCTGCTGATAACAAGCAAACGCATAACCACTGTTTGTCAAACCGTGACATCCTTTTACATCTTAAGCCCCAATAACTCTACAAAGCGTCCAAAATGTCAAGACTTTTTTTTATTCTCTATTTGCAACGAAAATATTTATCAAAGCGACCGGCCAAGGCTGCGTATGAAGCAAAGTCAATAGCGGCAGTTAGAGTTGTGTGGACGGCGAGTGAGCAGTGACCCGCGCGGGCCTGTGCGAAACGACTGCAAAATCAATAGGAGTCTGGATTGTGCACAAGATGAGACGGAGAAATATCTATTATTGACCCGGGTCCGTCAGATAGTGTCCATGAAAGTGACGCGCGTTGCATTTAACATGAGGAGAGGGTTCAGATCTAAAGTGGGTTAAAGCAAAAGGGAACATGGGAGGAATAAAGTCTTACACAGATATCAAACAAGTTGTTTTTTGGAAGCAGCGACAGGACCACAGAGTTGAGTATGTGTGGGTCGGCTGTTTTTTAGTTCTCTGGCTGAAGGGAGGCAGAAGGAGTGAGTCTAGTTTACAAAGCAACAAGGTTTCGTAGAGATTCTGCACCCATGAGACGCTACTATTGAATGTAATGGGAAGAAGACTGAAATTAGCTTCTGTGGTTTATCTTTGGCATTAAATTAGGCGGTAAATAATCTAAAAAATAACTCAAATAAACATTAGCGACCATTTTGAATCTGACATTTCTGTTTATCTGATTGACTTTTCACCTTCTTATCTCATTTAAACTTTTCTCTGATGATGTTTGTGTGAAATGTATTTGACACATAAAGCCCTGGACATATAACGTTACTCATACTGACCATTTAAACAATCACGTGTTTCTTTCAGGTCCGCGCGCGGCTGTAAACAAACCGGCAGGTGCGTCGGGGCCATGGATCCAAAAGCGAAAAAGAAAAAGACTGACAGCGGATTCAACTGTTTTTGGACCAAATCATTTGCTTTCATTGCAAATGTGGAAGTTTTATCGCAACCAGGAAGGCAACAAGCGGGGAAGCTGGCTGTTCATTGACGATGAGGATTCGAGATCAACAACAAGCAGCGCAGAGGAAAAGTTACCCGAAGAATGAATGAAGGACTGTTTTTTATGCACGAAGACACCGAAATAACACATGGAGTTTGTGGAAAATAAACTGGCTTTAGCGGAAAGAGATGTGTGGGACTGTGCGTCAGGTAAGAGGCTACACTCCAGTTACATCGCATTGCTGAACGTCAAATGGACACAATACTTGTTGCAGATGATTTAGTGACACTTCAAGAGCTGATTTATGCAGAGTTAAGTCATGTTGTGTTCTGCGTCGTGTAGTTTTACCTCATATCAGCGCAGCCCTTCGCCTCTGTGTAATCTTAAACAGGAGCGGGATGGACAAACGTGTCCCTCGTCTGTTCGTGGGGTCGAATTATGTAATTAATTACACCCCAAAAGTGCCACTTGTAGTCCGCGGTGCGATCTATACGTGTTTTTCCCTCCTAACATATGTATTTTGGCTTGTGCGACTTACATTTTGGAGCAACTTGTAGTACGTTAATCATGAATGTTCATTTTGTTACATTTTGATAACAGGTTGTTAAAGCTAATATAGACACTTACAGCATGTGTTGTATTCATTGTGTGACTTTTATAAGGCTTTTAATACTTTGCAGCTCCAGACAGATTCAGTTTTTGTTTTTTTGGTCCAAAATGGCTCTTTGAGCATTTTGGGTTGCCGACCCCTGGTCTAGGTTTAGTTTGTGCTTTTATTAAACCATAAATCATTCAAAGACTTATTTGAAAGACATATTTTTTCGTTTTCTCCTCAAACTTACTCTGCTTATTTACTAAAGTAATTAAACATTTTAAAGCTATAACAATCTTCAAGATGTTGTTTTGCTCCTAAGCTTTGACAAAAATAAATTAATTTGAATTTACTTGCATGTTCTGAAAAAGCAGATTTTAATCAACTTTTCCTGGATCCAAGAAAATTGTCATATTATTTTTTATTATATTGCCAGAGTTTGACCTTTTTCATGCAGGTCACTTTGACCGGCGTAAAAAAAAGAATTTGCACTAACTGGAAATTCCGGTCAATTTGGAGAACAACCACTCAGATATGAATGTCTTATACAAACAACTGCACATGAATTATGGCTGTACGCGCTTTCACCTGCACTACAGTTTTTATTTGAAAGATAAAACTGGTCATTGTCAGTGAAGTGTCTTCACTGTGTCTTTAACGAGACACGCTTTGATTGGCGCCTATGCATGTCCTGAACCAGAGCCAAACCCGCATGTTCTCCCGTGAGTCAAGCCAGCGTCAAACCCAGGGTTTGAGACTAACACCGTCCTGTCATCCTGCGGACGGTAAAAATAGAGACCGGGACAATCAGAACTTTCCACCAGGACAGTCTCGGGACAGCCCCTTCCGTCATTTTTTTCACCGCAATTATTTAAGTCTATGTAGCTTCTCCTCTCCCTTCTTCCCTTCTACTTCCTCCCTCTCTATTTCTTCTCTTCCATACTTAGTTTCTCTTTTTTTTTCTTTCCTTCTTTTCTTTCATACTCACTCTCTTCCCTACTCCCTCTCCCGTCATCTCTTCCATAGTCGCTCTCTCCTTCCCTTGTCTTCCATATGTCCTCTCTCACTTCTTCTCTTACCACCTTCCTTCCCCTCTTTCATACTCACTCTCTTCTTCTCTCTCTCTCTCTTCCCCTCTCACTTCTCCTTTCTTGCATACTCCCTCTTTCCCTTTCCTTCTCTTCCATACTTCCACTCTCACTTCTTCTCTTACCACCTTCTTTCCCCTCCCTTCCATAATATCTCTCTCCCCTTTCCCCTCCCTTCCATACTCTCTCTCCCTTCTCCTCTCTTCCATACTCCCTCCACCCTTTCCCTTTTCTTTCACACTTCCTTCTTTCCCTCCCTCCCCTCTCTCCCATACTCCCTTCCCCCTCTCCCTCCCCTCTTCCATACTTCCTCCACCACCTCCCTTTCACACATTCTTCTCTCCCTCTTCCCTTCTTCCCTTTCCTCATTTTTCACACTTCCTCCTCTCCTTTCCCTCTCTGCCATACTCCTCTCCCTTCCTCACTCTTCCATACTCCCTCTTCCCTTTCCCTTCTCTTTCACACTTCCTTCGATCCCTCTGTCCCCTCTCTCAAAATTTTCATACTTCCTCCTCTCCTTCCTCTCTTCCCCTCTCTCCCATACTCCTTCCTTTTCTCTTCCATACTCCCTCTCTCCCTTCCCCCTCTAACTCCCCTCTTCCATACTTCCTCCACCTCTTCCCTTTCACACTTTCTTCTCTCCCTCTTTCCCTTCTTCCTTTTTCCTAATTTTTCACACTTCCTCCTCTCCTTTCCCTCTCTTCCATACTCCTCCTCTCCCTTCCTCTCTCTTCCATACTACCTCCACCTTTTTCCCTCTCTTTCACACTTCCTTTGTCCCTCCCTCCCCTCTCTCAAAATGTTCATACTTCCTCCTCTTTCCTCTCTCCCATACTCCCTTTCTCTTCCATACTTCCTCCACCACTTCCCTTTCACACATTCTTCTCTCCCTCTTTCCCTTCTTTTTTCCTCATTTTTCACACTTCCTCCTCTCCTTTCCCTCTCTTCCATACTCCTGCTCTCTCTCCTCTCTCTTCCATACTCCCTCTTCCCTTTCCCTTCTCTTTCACACTTCCTTCGTTCCCTCCCTCCCCTCTCTCAAAATTTTCATACTTCCTCCTCTCTTCCTCCCTCCCCCTCTCTCTCCCTCCAGTCGCCGCTGAACCCACCCGGAGACTGCTGTTTTCCTGCCCGGGTGACGCGACAAACTGCCGGTGATGGATGGCCACAGCGCCGGCATTAGAGACACACAGCTCCATGTAAATAATAGCGCGTGTCCTGTGAGCGCTCACGGCATGAGATCCGCCCGCGTACAAGCGCCGACTACACACGGTACGGGCGCGCGGCGTGTACGCAGATGATGTACGAGGCCTGTACACGGAGTTTGTTTGGCTCCGACTGCACTGGCCTGTTCTCTGGGCTGGAGTTACAAGATAGCGCTGGTTGTACTTCAAGGCGGCGCCGAGCTGGGATTGATTTATTTCTATAGGCAATATTAAAAAGAGCAAGGAGCCGGAGTTGTTTTTGTGAAGGCTGGTAGATGAGATGTTTTTGGGTTGTGAAGAATAATGTGGACAGGTATGGGAACAGAAGCGTTGCCTCCTAAAATAAGGTTTTCTCAGAGACGGATCTTCCAATACACAGACTACGGAAGTTACATAAGGCCCCTTCTTCCCAAGCACATAGTTTTTTGAGTTTATGTCAGTCCATCAATCATCACGCCTGTTGTCTTCACTCTCTGCTTTGCGCTGTACATTTACCCTGTTTGACCAACCCTACAAGCTTAAAAGTGATAAGCCCTCCTCGTCTGTCCTTGTGACACGGCAGAAACACAACAGCTTTCTCTGTGTTGCTCTCAACACTGACACTAGTAGAAACGTTCATCTGACCGTTCTCAGCACAGAGCGCAAAGTCAGACTCTGGGAACAACAAATACACGTTCTACTTGTCATAAGCTATCAGCCAATCTTTATTTTACATCAACAGGACAAGTATTGGCTGATCTACACACACAAAGAGCTGATGAACTAACACATCTGCAGATTTAATCTTGAATATTACCACATCAAAAAACAGTGGATTTCTGTTCAATTTTTTCAGAAACCTCATAAAACATTAAGGTAGTTGTCCAAAAGGTTTCAGATTTTAGTATTTCTGCCCCAAAACTCCAGCATTAAGATGCAGTTTATCAGCTGTTACAGCGACAGCGCACATGAAGAGAGAACAGAGGCAGAGCTCACAGTGAAGCAGAGGCTGGGGACCCACTGAAATACACTGAATTACACATCAAGTTAGACATAAATTGACTATTGTAAACAATTTGTTAGACTAAAATAGTCTAGGGAAATTAGCTCTTAATTGTGAGAAATATTATTTAGCCCATTTTTGGTTTGCGCATTGTGTAAATTTATAATGAAATAAGTCCTGCTCAGACTTGACTGATCAAGGTTTGTAGAAAAGTTTGAAGGGACCCTATTGCTGAATTTCACTTCTGGAAAGCATGGCAGTTATATTCCAGGTTGGGGGCAAGAGGCAGTTTTTCCTATTAACAACATTGGACTTTGCCATGGAAGATTTCCAAAAACTATTTAACTAATTTAAAAAGTGACAATTATTAGAGCGAATAGACCCATTAAACTTTTGAAGTAGAAAGATAAACTCAATTTAAACTATCTTCATTTTATCTGCCCCCAATCGGATTGAAATCATATTGGTCTATAGTATATTGTGATGTAATTTGAAACCCAGACGTAACTTAAATGTGGCTCTAGGTTTTCTGAGCCCGATCTCACAAGAAAGCGTATTTACCACGACATTACACAATATGTAAATCAGGTATGATTAGCACAAGTTTACGGCCGTCCTGCATAATTATAGTATGCGTCACATTCCCTATTCATTTCAATGGTGGTTGTTAAGATGTGTTCTTATTTATGAATATTAATGAAATCTTGATTCTAATCTTAACCTGCCCCAAGCCCCAGATCTAATCTTACCCATTTTAGTAACTTTATGCCTGAACTTACCCGTTCACCTGAAGAAAACGTCCCCACGTGTCTTCAACCAAAACTCGTGTTTTTTTGACGCTGTGAAATCTCGTGTCATTTTACTCTTTTTCATATCGTGCTAAATGCACGGCGTAACATAAGTACTAAAAGTAGCTGTGAAGTCGTAGTCCAAATACGCTGTTTTTGTGTCGTGGTAAAAGTACGCCATCTAGTGAGACTGTGTTGGTTTTCTAAAGGGATTCATCAGTCAGTGGTAGGGAAGGCAAAAATGATATTTTGTTTACAAGCTCTAGAACAGGCCTATTCAACTCCAACTTCCAAAGATTTGAACCAGCCTCAACCCATCTGCAATTATATTTCTTCTCTGTGGGCTTGATTCTGGTGGTGTCCTTTTTAGTTTTAGTGTAATTCTGCTTTAGACTTGACTAGCTGTATTTAATTTGATTATTCAAAACTTCAAATTCATAGTAAAGCATGTATGCTTCAAATAGTCACAGAGCAACTTTACAACAATAAAAATGACACATTTATCAGTTCTACAGTTTTGCACAGGAAGTAAATGGACCTGTTTCTTTTCTAAGCTGTTTACATCCAATAAAAGGTAAATTACTGATCTACTTATATTACAGTTTGTTCTTAAATATAGTACAAACACTAAAGTTCTTAGTTTCATGTTGTTTTCTCGCTGTTCGAAGGCAATATCAAAGCCCTCATTCTCCAAAAACCCTTCAAAACATTCCAACTTTTATTTACACAACACGATCAAATATTCAACTCAACTTTATCGCTCGCCTTTGACAACAGCCGGCACGACCCTGTTTCATTTTAAGCATTTTGACTTTCACCATCAATAACGCTGCTTAAACCTTCAAACGCCGGCCTCAAACGAACCGCCATTAATTTTTATACGATCTTCTCAATAAAAACGTGTAATTTTTGTATTATTTATGCTTCTCTCTCTGATGTGGTTCTTTGAGTGCGAGCTTGTTGGTCGGGTTGTTTGTATGGCGCTTCTCTTCACTCCGCAGACAGCCTTGAGCCTTGTCTTTTGTATAGAGTTTTTTTTATTTCATTCAGACCACTTTGTCCTTCTCTCCTCAAAGGGCTCTTTTGAAGTGGACTGTGGAGTGTTTGCTATTTACCTAACTTCATCAAGGGCGCGTATAGTCCAAGCACTCGTTTTTGTTTTAAGTGAACGGTTGAAAACCGAGAAAACTGAGGTGCGAGGAAAAGAAATGCGTGTAAGCAGAGTGTAGAGTTGATGGAATACCATAGTGGTCATGTTGGGCTTAAATAAGGTGAAGTAAACTATTGCCTGCATATAGAAAAAGTCTTCAAAGTTGTCATCTGGACAGTGTTTTCAACGACTGACCAGTTGGCGCTGATCAGAACTGGGTGGAGCTGAGCTGCCTACAGGTGGAGCCCCGTGAATTTGAGGATACACACTGGATAAAAACCTAGAAGTGTGGCCTGACCCACGCTCTCAGAAAGAATGTGTGAAAATGTTGAGAAAATGAACAATAGGCTATGGGCCTTACAGTTTTTCTCAATTGCTTTGACACACTTCTTCCATTCTAAAAGTCAATTTGCAAAACAACTCACATCCTAAACTGAGCTTCAGCTTTTCAAAACTAAGTTTCGACTCAGGCTAAATTTAGTTTTACATTCAAAACTGTTCAAATTACCCCTCAGAAGCAAGTTCTACCATCAGAACTCTCAGACATTCTTCATGTGTTTTATGTGTTTTCTCTTTCATTTGACTTTACAGCTCAGAAGCTTTAGTTCTGATTCAGACACAAAGTCACAAAGCTTCACTTCATCTGTTATTTACATTCACACTTCACACAAAAACTATTTATGTCTGGATGAGTTGTGTTTTTATCTTACCTGGCAGGGAAAAAAGAAAAATACACATTTACTGTAAGTTTTGAATTGTGAAATATACAGTATTTTATATCTAGATATTTACACTTTGCTGAAGATGGTTGAGAGACGTCAATCAAAAACACACAATGTCACACAATTACATTGAAAATATATTTAGTTTATATATTTTTCCTACAGACTGTTTTCTGCTCAGACATTGTCCTGTTTGAGACTTTAATGTTTGATCTTTCTGCTGATGTGATTTTAGATTCTGCTGTGATGTGTGACATTGTAGATAAAAACTAACAGTGTTATGGCAAAAGTCCTGTATCATGTGTGAACAAGGCTGTAGTGTGAGCAGGTCTTTAGTGTTGGAAAAACAAACTAAAATCACTGAACATATGAGTTTATAAATGAGAGCTGTGTGGGCTGTTCTGAGAAGGAGTTCTGACAATGAATGACAACACTGATCTGTTGGATGCAGTGACAGAGTGAATCCACTGGCCCATACTCACCTGCTGTTAGTAACACATAGATCTATTATTACTGCGTATTAACAGACCTAATGGCAGCATGTATAGATTGAATTTTGGTTTTTCGAGAGCACACTGGGCTAGTTTTACGTCTTAACGTGATAAGAATAGACATTTTCCCTGCCCACTATAATACACTCCACTCTTTCCTCCAAATACCTCTCACTTGCGCATTCTCTCTCTATAACACCCCACACCTCAACTCAACTCATCTAACAACCGCATTTTAATAAGAATACCCTTTTGTGTCCAGGCGTTCCTCGTGCGGTGTCACCCGGACCGGAATGCAAATGCAAGAAAACGCATTCGAGCTCGCCGTGGCATTTAGCAAATCCCCGGCAAGTCTTCGGCTTTCATTAGCCACGCGTCATTTCACACAGTTACCGATGCAAAAATGAATCCACTGAACCGACCTCGATATAGTGGGCGCGTAGAAATGTATAAGACTGCCACGAAAAAAATGCAACTTTAGCTTTAGCTGGCTGACTTTTCCTCCGGCGGGGCGTAAACACACACACAATCCTCAACTTTCGAATGCTTAGGCTGCAAAAGCATAGATGGATTTTGGATGAGCAGATCCTGATGGGACATTACTCATTCCTTAGGCGGGATGGGGGTGTGCGGGAAAGCGTATAGGGGCCGGGCTTGTTTGGCAGAATGCAGAAAGAGAGCATTTCAAAAGAGAAGAGAAATCAGAGCGGATAGATTTTTGATGGCGCGCCGACCTTGTTTGATGCGAGGTCGCGGAATTAGCATAGCGAGGTTTAGTACAGTCATGCCGGTGCATCCTTTAGGCAGATATAGGAGATGTTATCAGCGTATGCACGGTTATTTACAGGAACGGAAGTGCGGCTGCATGAGGTACTGTTTAGAGAAGAGAAGGGCCGTGCTTTAATAGAGTGCACTAGCTCGGAGTTTAGATGGGGTTTTTTTTTTTTGGAGTGTTTGAAGCAGAAGAAAGAGCAAGACAAGCACAAAGCTAGTGGAACAGCCTGCAGCATGTTGTGATGGTGCTGCTAATGACTATGTGAAGCTACTCTAAGCAAAAGCAGAAATTTGGACATAACTTTATGGCACGGTAGCACTCACAGGACACTAAGAAAGTTGTGGGTTTGACTCTTGTTCTTGTTTTGCTACTTAAAAAAAAGACGATTAGGAAAACAGTATTATTTTATTTTGTAAGCCTACTGTTTAGTACACTTTTAAGGGAAACTATGTCACTTTTCTGGTTAGGCTACATGTATAGAGACAAGCATGTGACAACAAAGCAGGTCAGATCTATGAACAGGCAACCTTGCTCACAATAAGATTGCATTTTTCCAAGCTTTTCTGCATAAAATTACCTATAACCCAGTTGTGCCCAACCCGTCGATGGTCGATCTCCGGAGCAGTGAAAGTAGATCTTTTTAAGCCACATCAGTTTATACGCACTTTAACCGCGAGACACAACTAAACACGTAATCTACTAGTGGAAACAACAAGCACAATCTCCGGGCACAAGGTTTATGCAGCAGCAAGAATTTTCCACTGTGGGCTTGCTGGAGCGGACCACGCAAGCCGACTCAAAAGCTTAAAAGAGGGATGAGACAATAGAGGGTAAGCACAAGAGGAGAGAAAGAGAGGAGCGGGACAGGAGACAGGTAGTAGGCACTACCACAGAATGTGTTCACGCAGTGTTGTCCAACCCACAGCAGTTTGTTTGTTGTTGCGAGTCACTGTTACCATGGTAATCACCAATCATAATTTGGAGCAGTACAAGTGAGGTGATGAACTTTATAATGGCTTAGTTTTGTTTTTGAAGAAGCCACAATCATTTATTTTCAAAATACTGTGCTACCTTTTAGCAGGCTTATGACTAACATTTTAGTAAAACATTATTGCACTGATAAAGAAAGTCTTTACGCCAAGTGTGTTTGAGTATAGACTAGTCTTTCAGTGTAAAAGTAGCTCCTGAGCTGAAAAAGGTTGGCCACCCCTGCTAAAACCTATCAATTATATCTTATAATATGCGTAATATTTTATTTTTAAACATTCCAAAGTAATTAGTTCTTCATAATGACAGAATCTCATGTCTGAAAAGTTACATCATGCACATTTAAAATATTCTTTAAATTAGTAAATCGGGACATTTGACTTCATTATGGCTCAAAAAGTTATTTGGAACATTCCAAAATGGTAAATGACTTACAGTTTTTTTCTATAGGTTTGGCTCATTGAAACCGAGATGACATTCTCAGAATCACATGGACAAATCTCCAAACCAAGCTACAGTTGCTCACAACTGAATGTCATTTCTCATTGCTTTCATCAAACTTCCAGTGTCATAGACCATGTCTCAATGGCTCAGTACAGCTTTGCAAATGTTTCTGTTCAAGTCTCCTACAGACAGGACAATGATCTCTCATTTAGCACATTTTTCAAATCAAAAGATCTTTCAGATCAAACTGATGAGCTGTTTTTCAGTGTAATGGTTGTTATGTCCAAAACATGTCAGCAGGATTTCACTGTGTAAGTCTCAACATGCAAAGACTCTGGTCATTTGTCAAAGTTAGTCAAGAATAAAATACCATAAACACTGTAATATCTTCTCAAGATATGACTTATTCTGATGTTACAATATGAAACTATAAACATGACACAGAATGATACTATAGAATTGACAAATAATCAGACTACAAACATGACAAAGAAAATACAGAATCAGAAATTATTGATCCAGTTTAGAGTCATTGTCCAGTCACTGCAGTGATGCTTTACAGTTGTAAGTAAAACACAAATACACTTACACTGGTCTGTCATTCTGTCCTGACTGTTTAGATGAGAAAGACTTTTAGTTTTGAAGCTTGTATGAACAGTTTTGGGAAAGAGATGAGCTTTTGATATTGAGCTGTAATGTTGCACAGAAATGTAAAATCTTTTGTCCAAATGATTTTAAAGATGTAAAAATAATGAAGCCAAACCAATGGAGAAAAGCTTTAGCGTATCTATTGTATAATTCTATTCTGTTCGCTGAACTTCTGCCACAGTGAGAAAACATCTAAACATTCTGACTGTCAGTGTCACACAAGACCAAAGGGACGATGCATTTTGGAGGCAATGACGATTCCCATGACAAAGACATCTGGTTTTGACACATATCCAAAGTGTTTTGGGAGAGAAATGAGCTTGTGCAGGTGATCCATGGTGTTGTGCTCAACCATCCAGGTTATTTTTGACAAAGTGACTAAGTGAATGAAAAAGAACCAAAGCAACTGAGAAGGATATTTGTGATTTTGATGGAACTGACTCTTTACATGGAAAAGTAACTTACTGATGAAACATAAACAAACAGTTTTGGGAGGTATATGTGCTTTTGCTGGTGATCTGTGATGTTTTGACGAAGTGTCAAATTGTTTGACCAAATGATCTGCAGTTTTGAGAATGTCATCTCAGTTTCAAGAAATGAGCCAAACCTATAGAAAAAAACTGTAGATCTGTTTAAGTTCAGTTCATAGACTGGATTTTGAAAACGGATTTATTTCTACAAGGCACACCTGACAGTCTCTCAAGGCACATTAGTGTTCCCTAGGTTTTTCTGTGTGGTGTGGTCTTAAAAAGGATAGTACTGTGTGAAAAGTTTAATTTTTTCCTGAGAAAATGTTTTATAACTCCGTGTAAACATAAGTTTTTTCAGGTGAAAAGGTTAGTCCAATGTATTAGATGTGTGGCAGGTTGGGTTTGTGTTGCGACCAGTAGGTAGCGTAAGGCAATAAAAGTCTCTCCATCTTAGCATTCGACCTCTGACCCACAAACTGTAGCCTTCCAGTCGGTTTCTCTGCGCCGCTCTGCCCTAAAAAGCCAGCTCCGCAGTGTGGTATAGGACACCTGACCCTGCGTCAAGAGCATGTACTGCTCCATGGGAAGCAGCCTCGCTCTTCGGTGTATGTGTCTGGGTCAGGTCCAGGTGGAAGCTGGACCATGACCTACATTGACCTACTGACCGGCGCAACTCTATCGTCCGAGAGAGTGACCAAAGCTAGCAGAAATCCCAAAGGATCTATTGCCAATATTGCCCTTTTTCCCTTGCTGCTTGTAATTCTGTTGACTGTAAAATGTTCAAAAGACCACGAGGACCTGGAGGTCAGACTGGGACACCGGCCCTGGTGACTGTTTGACAATAATATTTAATGGAACAAGTTATGGCAGTTTTATAATGTTTACTTATACATTGTGCCTCTTAATCTAATACTAATGTACACAATAAATATTCAGTAACTAATGGAACATGCCTCTTCTTTGAGTGAGTCTTCTTTTATTTAATTTTCCCTGGCTGGCCCAGGGTATCGTTGGTTTTAATTTGTTCACTGAAAGTTAATTACAGTATGAGGTCATTTGGAAATTCATTAACACCCAGAATACCACACACAGTTGCTAGTGTATAAGCCACTTTTGGCTGTGGCGCTGCAGTACATTTGCCTGACCTTTAACCCCATGTAACAGTACATATTTGGCTGCTTCTTTTGGCACATTCAGACATAACTGTAGAGGACATGTTTGTCTTTCTCTAATCCATCTGCTCTACACTGGGCAACTTCCCAGTGTGATGTCATCATTTAAAAGTCATTAAAAGTCATCTTTATTGTCCCAGGAGGGGAAATTAGTTTGCAGCATCTCACAACACATAAAAAACAATCGACAAACTGACAGACACAGCAGGAGAATATGTATTACATATTCTCTTAACTGCCATTATAGTACTCCACAGCAGTTGGAATAAATGCAGTTCCCAACCTCTTTGTCCTACAATCAGGAACTATAGAGCAAAAGGCAATATATAAATCCTAAAAAATGTCTACACTGGAATGAAATGTGTAAAAACCCTATTTTAGTGAAATGAACAGTTCAGCCATACTTTAACCTGTAAAGAAACAGTGTGGCCTCTTAGCCAAACAGAAATACAATGCTAACACTTTTAGTACAATTTGGTGTTCCAAAACCTATATTCTGTCTGTCTATTTCAACTAATGTGCTACATTTTCATGGAAATCTAAAATACTAAAAAATTTACAAAAAATGTTCTATAAAACAATAAACTTCTGTAAGAAGTCTAGTCCTACGAGATTGAACTAGTATTACACACTACCGACAACATTTAGAATTTGGACTCAGATGGACAAGAGCTGCATAACTTAATAAATATAACCTTACCCGAATTAACCCGGCAAAACATAGCGCAGCGATTAGCACTATAGCCTCCGAGCAATAAGGTCCAGGCCGCCCGGGGCCTTTCTATGTGGAGTTTACATGTTCTCCCTGTGTCTGCGTATGTTTCCTCTGGGTGTACCGGTTTCCTCCTACAACTAAAAACATGTCCAATACGCCTCCTCTCTCCCCTCCCCAGGACTAAAGATGAAAATAGCTGTAAAGTTAGAATCTGGTACAGTGCTTAATACATTTGTACATTGTCCTTAATAAACATTACCCAGAATTAACCAACATATGTATATTGAAGAGATGGTTGATTAGGCCTCGTGCAGTGGTGCCCAAAGTGGGGCCTGGGGGCCAAACTCGGCCCAGGATGGGGTGCTCAGTTTTGTTAGAACTATCCAGTTATCATGATCTCTTCTCAATTAAATTTTCTAAAAGCAAAGCAAATATGCACATTTCACCTTAAAACACTTTGGCTCGCTGTGGGAAAAGATTTGGCCACCCCTGGCGTTAAATATATTACATGCTTTTAAAACCTAAGGCCGCATCACTAGGGTGTCATTTTCTAATTATTAAATGTGACGGCTTCCTGTTCAAGCCAATATTTTGAGGCCTTTTCGTCTTAAAAAATATATCATGTTTAGTTTTAATTTGACAATCGCTACAACAAACAAATCCCAACGTTTCATTCTAGAGCTTAAAGATCACAGATTAACCCATCCTGCTTTTACAATAACCAAGTAAGTTTTCCAAACGCTGAAGCCAACAATCCCACATGAACCCATCTGCTTCATCAATAAACCAGCAGACATACTTCGGACTCTCCACACTCGCTCCTTGTTTGTCTGCCGAATTCTGCACCGCCACGCACTTTTCCATAAAACTACTTCTCCGGCTGTCCAATTAGATCTCTCCTTGTCTCTGCGCTGTACAGTCCCGGCCGTGTCCTCCTTGTCTGCTTTGCATATAAATTGCTAAAGGTTGTCCC
Organism: Mugilogobius chulae; assembly: GCA_038363315.1. Classification (NCBI taxonomy): domain Eukaryota; kingdom Metazoa; phylum Chordata; class Actinopteri; order Gobiiformes; family Gobiidae; genus Mugilogobius; species Mugilogobius chulae. The sequence goes on along the minus strand of CM076398.1, from coordinate 19,215,673 downwards.
CATGATGTCTGTCAAAGAACGTAAAAATCAAACCAACGTGTGCGCACCGGAGCGTAGACAAGAGAAGAATCGGAAAGGGGGAAAACAAAAATGGGGTTGCAGAAGCGAGATTGTGATCCGTCGGCGTGTCGAGAACGAGAGCTGGCAGTTCCTGGTTTGTGACAGTGTTTCTTAAGTAGCTATCACCTGGACGTTGAGTTGTTTGGAATGATAAAAACCCTCTTCACGGAGAATAATTTAGTTGAAAAGGGCACAACAGTAGAAGAAGCTAAATGGTGGAGGAGAGAGAGAGACTTGAGGACTGTAGATGAGAGGACTGGCTTGACCTCGGAGATTCGACGTTGTAAACAAGAATTATTATTTCTCTTTTTGATTATGATGCTGCCAGTTTAATAAAGGAATAATACAATAAATTAAACTACAATGGGTTTGTATAATATGTAGGCCCTTTTGCGGTTTGTATAGTCGGAAAATACTGTAGTATAATAAGGCACATTCATGACACATTCTTATGAAGAAATTGTACAAACATTATTTTTAAAATATAATTTGTCCCACAGTGGAGAAATTCCAGGGTTGCAACGTACAGTTTATAAACAGCAAGAAAGCAGAAACATACGATTAAAGATACTTATAATATAGATGTAAAAACAACAACAAAAATGTATCTAAAAAGCTATAACAGACTAATTTTGGCCAGTGAGACACAGAGAGACAGACATGGGACAGAACAGGGTTGAGTTAGAACAGAGTTAAAATGATTCCATCACAGAGTCAGTGATCAGTTCTGATATATGCAACTCCTCCACAGCACAGGTCTGATTTATCCCTAAAAATAATTTTAAAGGGACAGTTGTATAATTCAAAGAAAACTTTTTTTTTTTTTTTAATAAAAAGAGAATTACGTGGGATATTGTTAATAACAAACATTATTGTAGGCTATGTATGTTAATTATAAAATCAAATTAAATATGACTTTAAAGAAACTACATGGTGAAGCTCTGGGTGAAATTGTATTGGTGACATCTGCAGTGGAGAAATGTGTCTTTTGCATTTGAACACTGCTGGAGCTCCACAGTACAACACCTAAAGGGAACCCTGGATATGAAGACAAATGTGGCTAAAATGCTAGTACTGGTCATGCTTATTAAAATAAATTACAAACAAAAATATAACTGCTTACTGTTTTTAATAAAATTGTCATTGTTTGTGTTGTTTTCAAGCCACTAGGAGCCGCCATTTTTGTTGATGACATAAAATAGTGTTTCCATGGTTACTCCCACAGTTTCATCAGGTGAACAGTTTCCACAAAAACACCACTGACAGTGTCCAGTTCTTGCCTCTTCCTCTTGATTATCTTCAGTTTTACTAGATTCCACATAATCGTTCTGTATTTGGCTTTGCTCCGACTCAAACTGACAAGGTTTAACCCAGGAATTCATGTTGCTTAGTTACCTGCTACTGCCTGTTACCTGTTACACTATTTAATGTCATAACGACAGCAAAATGGCAGCCTCCATGTCATTTCTTCATAACACTATTTTAGTAAAACTACAAATACTTCCAAGGTATTTGTCCTGTATTTATATAAGTAATGATATTATAAGTGTTTTAGGGTAAACATGTGATTATAACCAGGGTTCGCTTTAAGCCCTTACGAAACAAAAATATATTTCTCAATATATTAAATGACAATATATTTCAAGAGAATTCATATATTGTGAAATTTTCATAGCAATATATGATAATATATATTTTGTAATAATATATTTTATATGGAAGTAATATATATTTCAGTATATGAAAATACTGCAATTATTGCCACTTTCGTATATTGAATGAATATATAAATATACTCTGGAATATATTGGTATGTATATTAAAATATATCTCACATTATACAAGATAATATATTGTTCTTTATATTAAAATATATTTAATATTATAAAAGATTATATATTGTTCTATATATTAAAATATATAATATAATATACAAGATAACATATTGTTCTACAAATTACAATATTTCATTACATATAGGATTGTATATTGTAAGAAGCATTACAAATATATGACATAATATACTTTATTATATGCAATAATATATTAAAATGTGGTCATATATTAAATACATACATAAATATACTTTGCAATACATTATATGAAATTAGAAATGTAAAACTATGACATTTCCATACTTTATTTCTACATATTTTGAACAGTACATCAGTCTACTCCCATCAAAGGTTCATTTCAAAACTAGCAGCTTAAGGGAACAATACAGAGTGAAATGAAGTGAGACACAGTCAAACTCAGACAGCAGACACACAACAGTTAGCTAAGTCCTTAGCAAATGTTCACAGCTAATGTCCTTTCGGCTTGTCCATGTGTCTGGAGGTTCTTCCTGTGTCACAGCAGACTGTCCTGTTGTCTCCATTAGTAACTTTACACTATAAACTTCTGAAAGTAACCAAACGGATCAATCCAAAATATATATAGGGCATTGGTAGCTTTAGCATTAGCTCGGTGTTAGCGCATTAGCTTTTAGCGCCGCTATAAGCTAATGGACTCTTGGCTTGGCTATTTGGACACTTGGCTTTCATCCAGCAGCCTGTCCAGGCTTCACTCAGGGTCGTCAGGCTCCGCGATGTCCCGTTGAGTCCGAAAAAGAGGAATGAATAATCCAACCGCAGATGTCTGTTCCACTAGACCTGGCTGCGGCCATGTTGTTTACACCGGTCTAGGGACACGCCCCCGCGAACACACCCCCGCGCTCCCCCCGCATCTCTCCAGACCTCCAGGCACCGCATGTAGCACCTGGGCTGAGAAAACTTTTTTCTGGTCGTTTAGTGGCTTTTTAACTTGATAGATGCTCTTTGTATGGACTTGTTAGTGATGGGTAGGTTTGGTAAACATAGAATACTAAGTATTTTGGGGAGATTTTTTTGGTACCAATACTTAATACCAGTACATTCTTACATATGAAGGCATTAAAAAAAAAAAAAAAAAATTCAGCAGGAACAGGTAGTTAGTTAGCTGAAGCTGATGTGAGACTGACACACAACAATGAGGAAATGACCACAATAATTTAACATTTGCATATGGAAATTATATTTGCATGAGCATCAGTACTGAGATTTTAAAGAGTCAATATCCACTTATCAGTACTTCAATATTGATACTCCCATCACTAGTTAAAGTATCAACAAACTTAAGAAGTTTGACACCTTAAAGTACATAAATGTGCTTTAAAGTGTTTATTCAAAAATTTACTTTTAATTCTTATAGAATATTACAAATTATGGTCCAGAAATTGAATCACTTTTCTCAGTGTATGACTCACTATATAGCAATATATTGTCTACTTATATATTACTATATATGTTAAAATATATGAGAAATTTTACCATATACTGAAATATATTTTCTAATGTATTGCAATATAAATTCTAGTACACTGCAATATATTTTTGTTTCGTAAGGGAGGACACATCTCCAGATCTTTGTAGTCAAGACAACAATAGCTGGAAGACATGCTCTAATGTGCATGTTTTAGTATTAAAACAAAGAAAAATTATGTTGGCCACCTGACTGTACAACACACTTGGATTAAAAATATCAGCAGTGTAAGTGTGATTCACCAAACAAGTGCCACACTAGAACTGCAACTACTGTTTGTATAGAAACAAGAGAGATCTGCTGTGAGCCGTTTGCAGTCTTATGTAACTGAGAGTTATATATACTCATTCAACTATGTATTCTTTTCAAAAGAAGTTGAGTTTTATCTTGTAATGAAATATAATGTAATACTGTAAGGCTATATATCTAGACTGGCTTAAAATTTAGGGTTGTCAAAGTTAATAATGTGATTAATCATAAAAAAATTAACGCATTAATCATGGATTATCGCAGATTAATCACACTAGTTAGACCACTCAGTATGCGCTTCAGTGCAGATGGAGCGCGTACTGCGCTGATTCCTAGGACAGGTGCTAAATGACTAAAACCTTAAACTAATATGTGTAGAGACATCTCTGAAGATTCTGATGTTGGATTGTATGTCGTCTGATTATCGGAATCAAGATATCCCAAAAAATGATCAGGATATCTGTTTTTGTCAGGATCGCCCAGCCCTATGGAGGCATACAATGTATTTATCTTGCCTGACCAGTCAGCCCTCCTACATTCTGTTACATTCTGTTTGAATGCAGAAGGGTCTGAAACCTGAGCCTCGGCCAATAAATTCCCCGTCCAATGTTAGGATGATCCAATCAAGCACAGCGATTCTGACACGTGACACTAAAAAGTCGGAAGTTGCTTTCAAGCCCCATTTCCAAACATTCAAGAAGAAAGTAGCTGATTCGGCTCGTGCTTCAGTTTTGAACAATGAACCTATCAATTCCTTAAAACCTGAGCAGCAAACCGTGTTGAGAGGCTTCAGACTGAAAAAATCTTCTCACTACATGTTTACGAAAACACCGTGTCTGTTTTGGTGGAATGTCCGGGTTTTCTGTGATTGGTTGACTCAGCGCTCGGAAAGGCCGCCCACGGAATTGAACCTCGGCGCTCCGCTCCCAGACCCTCCTGGTTTGTAAAGTGTCTGTCAAAGCGTGTAGGGACTGGCTGGTCAGGCAAGTATTTATCCATAAGCTAATCACAATAAGCTACAGTTACAAAACAGATTTTGAGAAAGACGACCAGTCCAGAACTCCCCTGGAAAACGGGACTTTAAAAATCCTGCCTAGGCTTAGTTGTAACTGTCATGTAGACTATTTTCAATCTAGAAATATAGGATACCATGGCCTATAATGCAACTGTCACATAAGTCCACATTCTTACCACAGACCGGAGAGAAAATGTCCAAACTTCCTCTTTGTTGCAGGTTGAGCACATCCCAAACATCCGATAAAAAGCGACTGTTTTGTTTGGTCCAATCTGCTCTTGTGATAAACACTAAGCAGCCCATCGCAATTATATGGCCGAACATGAAACAACATTGCTCTATTGGCTTAGTCATAACATCTTTATGACAGGCTATCATCTTGAACGGCCTTTGAAATTGCCGAGTGAATTTTATACAGTCTACTGAGGACAAAGAGCCCTGATGATTTTCTGTTCAACTGGGCAGTATATTTTATCTATGGACAGAGAGAAAAGAGAGAAGTCAGGACAATGATCACGCCTAAGAATGTCTGTTTTATTGTTTAGGGTTTAATTTGTACTTAATGTTAAACAAGAGCCCCCTAAGCAGTTCAGTCTATTGTTGTTGTTGACAGTCAATTAAAAAAAACTCTTATACCATACCATAAAATGTTTACATAAATGATCTATATAATTTAAAAGCTAATGCATGCAGTGCTTACACTAAGGTTAAAAGTGAGGTAGTTTGCCGTCCACTTAAACCAGTGTAAATTAAAGCACATTTTAGATACATTTTTAAACACAAAACCAGAAAAAATATGTCTGATTCTGTTCGGAACTGTCAGAATATGTATGGTGACTTACTCTGTGGGACCTGAGAGATGGAAGCATTTTGTCTGAGCTTGTGTGTTGTTATTCAACAGAGGAGCAGGATCGGCTCTTTATGACTCTGAAGACCCAGTAGTTGCTAATATGCTGTCCCTTAATGGTTCATTCTTGTCTCAAAGCTAATGCTAAATATGCTAATGTACACACCTGCCATTAGTGCTTCAGAGACGACACATTTACTAGTAATTCTTTTATTATTAAAATAACTTTGTTGGACTAGAGCCTTACAAAATTGGTTGCTTGTAGCTCTAAAAATCTCTGGTCAAAATCTTTGTTAAAGCAGGAAATAATGGTCTTGTGTATAAAAACTGAATAATTGACAACAGTACAGTTTTAGCTAGAAATCTAAATAAACGACTGGATGAGGTCGGACTAACATTAGAACATGTCTGAGTTACAGTTCACAACTACAAACCAGACCAGAGTGTGGCACTGTGACACCAAAGTAGCAGTGATGTCATCATGGGGGAAAAAAAAATACAACACAACTGCAGAGACTCTAAACCAGATTTTTGAAATCTTTTTACTCTTGAGACCTGGTTTCAAAAACATTCGTGAGTCCTGAAACTCCTGCTTCGAGTGGACGATGTGTGGTTTAAGACAAATAAAACGCCTGAGCTTGGACAAATGTGGACAAGGCTGGAGCCTTAGAAATGTTCATCATGTGTTTTAAGGTTTTTTTCACAGCTGTTGGGAGTGAGACGTGCAGGTATGCTAACAACAGTTAGCCACAATGCTAACAACAGTTAGCCACAATGCTAACAACAGTTAGCCACAATGCTAACAACAACAGACATTATTAGGCAGAAACAGGTTCATTTCCACATGAATAGGCCAAGCCCCGGTCATTAAAGATAGAGAGTGGCCATATTGGCTTTACTAGGTGCTCTACAGGCTATTGGACACGCACAGTTGTGTTTCCCCCATGATTCTTTGCTTAAACGCTGTTTTATACTAAACTAAAACTTTTAAACAGGAAAAAAGTTTGATGTTAAAATAGGTAAGAATTGCCACAAAATATGTTTTAAAGCTGTAGATGCTGTTTCTGCCGAACACAAGCAGTTTGTTTTGTGATCTATGGAAAAAAATACTTTCTATCCTGTAAAGGGATTTTCCTGCTGCTGCGGCTACAAGCTAGCAATAACGTATCCAGATCCATGAATTTCATATCCATGGAATAAACACATTAACAACATATCTGTGCTGAGGAAAAAATATTTGTATGTTATTTTATAGTAAAAATGTAGCACAGTGAGTTTAAGTTAGCCTTGAAGCAAATGTTGTCCACGTCCTTTTACAATGACACAATGAACATTTCCATTTCTGTCTGATTTTTTAATTTAACACTTTAACCTTACGCAACAATAGCCTTGCATAACATCTATTCTGATCGAATCTCTGCACCTGCTCACATATTACACAATATTATTACCTATAATTTCTCATCTATTAACCCAATGTTCTCTCCTTATCTGCGGCTAATCTGCTCCCCCCGCTCAGCACGTCTCGCCAAAATTACAGGCTTCATTGTCAGCTAAAAACAGCGTTAAATAAACAAATGGCAGCGGCTTCTTCTAAGAACATCTTGACATCCCTCCAATTCAATTACCAATCATTTCACAAACGGAACGACGAAGACGCGCAATTAACACGGAGAGTCCCGCGGCTCGGCTTTGAACCAGATCAAATCCGAAAACAAGCGCCGCTGTTCCTCGTAATAAAGTGAATGCGCAAACAGATAGCTTATTGTTAGCCGTGCACTTGAAAGCTGCAGCCGCACACTCGAGAAGAAAAAAAAAGAATGATTTTATTTTTTTCTCAGGCTCTCATTTGATTCAGGCTCATCCGGGATTCTGTCAGAAGTAGTGTTTGAAGGACGGCTGGGAATGCGCTCCCTTGTCCTGATTTTGTTGATATTTTCTTCTCGGAATGGTAATGTGATGCGTGTGCGGTCGGTGGAAAGACAGAGAGAGACAGAGAGAGAGAGATGTGGAAAGAGAGATTGAAGGAAGGGTAAAATAAAGAACAGGAATACATCATGTTGGTGTGAAATTCTATGTAGTTTGTGTCTGTGATCGGAGAATTCTTTATGTTACTAATGAAAAAAAATGTGTCTGGTCAGAAAGACTATTTTTATGTATTATTACACATTTTATAAAACATGCTGCAATGTAATAATCTGGGTTTACACTCTAAAAATATACCTTAAAAAACTAGAATGTTTCCTATACAGTATATATTGACTCAGGCTGTCAAGTTATTAAAAATTTGAATCGTGATTAATGCTGCGTTCATGTGGTCCTCGGGTGCTTGTGTTCCCGACATGAGAGGTAGGGGTTCCAACCTAGTTTGCATTCATGTGCTTTTTACTTCGGAAAATCGGGATGTTGTTGTTAATTAGAATAAATAAATCACACAGCACTTTTAACAGAGGTTAATAGACCTAACAGTGAGATCTGATGCTAGCCTGTCCAAAAACTAACGTTAAAGGTTGTTAGTATTTATTTTCTAACTGATTTTCATCAGTCTCCATGTGTCAGTGACGTCAGGTGTTGAGCTCGGGCAGCTCCATTTGTCCCGAGTTACCGAGCAGTTGTACCAAGAGCGTTCATGTGCATTTTTCAACTTGGAACAACTTTTTCCCGAGTTCCCGAGGACCACATGAACGCGGCATAAATCACATGATTGTCTTGACTTAAAGTTGGGGTAGTGAACTTTTTTAGTTGAAAATAAGTAAACTATGTCCTTTCCACAAAAATGTATATGACAAATGCAGGACATGGTGAAAAAATTAGACGACTGAGTGCTATCTAATTTGAATGAATTAAGATTTTTAGTTCTAATCTGGAGCCGAATGCTGTTCTCTGATTGGCTGAGCTTTGGGTGGGTAACTCCAGTTGCACTTTGTTTGTAAAAAGAGGGTTTTTTTTTAAGCCACAATTGCAACCAAAAATTAATACATGTTGATATTAACCATGGGTTTGAGGATTTATGAAAGGAAGTTGTCAGATTTAAAGTTATATAGACGATTTTTCAAATCCAACAACTTCTTGCTGTTTTTTCAAATGATGCACATGTGTTTCTCCTCCCAGGGCCACACCCTTCACTGCAACTGGGCCAATGAGTTACTTAGGAACACTGAGGGTTTGCTTGGCAGGTTAACAGTTATCTATTGGTCAACATTTTACTGGCCTCATCATGTCCACAGTTTGTGTGTCTAATTCTTTTTTTGTTTAGCATAAGTACAAGGCTGTTACAAATCTATGCAGATGTTTTTGACCGAGACTGACAACAAACAATTTTGAAAATCTTCCATACAACCTTTAAACCAAAATCATGTTTGCAGTGTGAAAATCATCTCTCAGCTTTAACTTGCGATTAATTGCATTTAATTAAATGTTTTTATGCATACTTTTAACATTCTAATAACATATAAACTTTTCATTCTTGTTTTTTAATTGTAGTATGTATTAATAACTATCTTGAAGGGTAAATAAAGTTTTGTAGACTTTCCCATAACATTCTGCCAAATTGTGGTATTGACCTGTCTCACTCATTATAAGCATTTACACTGCTCTTTCACAGTAAAGTTCTTTCTCCAGCTGAAGAATATAAGACTTTTATTGTGTAGGAGTCACAGGAAGTGTTAAGCTACGGTCACAATGACCCGTACGACTTGCTACGACCTCTCTGCGAACGATTTTTTTCTCATTTCCTACGTCATTCTTGAGGCGTTGTTACGAAAAAACAGCGCTCGTAGCCCGTTCGTAAGTTCGTAGACAGTCTATGTCTTGTTAAAGATTTTCTACGATCAGTCTACGAACGCAGAGACTAAAGCCTGTGTAATATGCCTGAGCGGCAGAGTCAAAGTGGAGAGAGACGCGCTCTGGAGACTGCGCATCTCTTGAGGCGCAGTTTAGCCTGTACGAGGGATCTGTATGAAAGCCCACGGGCCTGGAGCACGCGACGGAAACGTAGCTAGCTTTAAACACGGAAAGGAACGGACAAGGAGCGCACGGGGAGGACAGGACAAGGAGCCCACGGAGGGGACCGGACAAGGCGCACGGAGACAGGACGGAGCGCGCAGGGGGCCCGGACCCAGAGCGCGGACCAGACCCGGAGCGTGAAGGGATGAGATCGCTTTGAAACACGGCCGGACCGGACCAGGAGCGCACGGAGAGGAACGGACCCGGAGCGGGCAGGAATATCGCTTGAAACACGGCCAGACCGGACCAGGAGCGCGCGGGGAAAACGCAAATCGCCTGGAGATGGACACAACCAAGGGAGAACAGCTGTAACAGACGTAGACATTTGGACAACTTCTGCTCGCTGGCGGTGGAATATAACTTTTTTATATGAACACAATGATGTCACTGGATTAGTCTTCAGCATCCGTCTTCGCTTTGGGAGTTTTGGCGTCTCCTCTGCAATACGCAGGTAAGAAACAAAGTGGTTTTGATGTTTTTACGGAGGCTGACTTTGTGTTTGATGTGTTTCGAGTGAGAGAGACAAACGATCAGAACAGATTTCAGACAAAGCCTACACAGAATATAGCTATTCATAAGCATATTTGTGTTTTGCTGGTGTGCAATAGGTTATTGCTATTCCGGTACGGTTTACGAAAGGCTTTAATAGCTAGAAACAACTTGATAAAGGCTTGAGTTGGACGCAGGGACATCGCGCAGCTCCCGTGCGATACAAAATAGATGTAGGATTACCGCAAAGACGCATTAAACAAGCTTTAGGGCACAGGCAAGGGATGCCGTACGGCTTCTTTACCCCAAGAATGTCGTGAGTTGTTGGTGAGAGCTGAAAGTCTGCCGTAAGAAGACTGTAGGAAAACAGTTTCCACTCCACGAGCCACGTACGAACTCCAGATTTCGTACGACCTGTAAGATTCGTACGACCATTTTATTCGTACGGGTCATTGTGACCGTAGCTTTAGTTAGAACTAGTGAAGCCTTACCGCTAACTAGCGGAGCCAAAAGTAGAACTACGAAGGTTTTTTGCCAGAGTTTTGAAAGACTATTCTATAGACCAGTGATTGATTTCCTGGGGCCCCCTGATGATGTATGAAGCTTAACATTGATATCTTAAACAAGGTTTGACACCATTCAACTGTAATGACATATGTGCAGATTCCTATTTACAAGTCTATCAATGAATTTATTTAGGCTTATGGCTTCAAAATAATATCAAACAATAAAATAATGACTACTTTATCACAATGTGGGCGGGCTACATTTTGTGTTAGGGGGTCGCGAATCCCTACGTTTGTTATTTTGGGGGTCGCAACTAAAAAAGGTTGAGAACCACTGCTATAGACTATAAAACTGACAACCATAAGATTAACGTATTTTGTCAGTTCATATAAAGAAAGACAAATCAAATCATTAGTCATTATTTGACATGAGGTCAAAGGTTTGCAATCTCTTACATTTGTAATAGGCTGAGTGCTAATTTACTTGACAGTTTCGGCGGCAGGACTTTGCCTTCGTCTTTTTACAAGTAGACAGAATGAATTTTCCAAATAATCTCAGTTTGAGTCTGTCCGACACCTTGCTTTGTCTCTAATTGCTCATATCGGTTCTTCTGGTTTTCATTCTGCAATACCATGGAGTGAAATTAAATTGAGTGGAGGTGCTATGTGGTGGAACAAGCTGTAGAAAATGAATAAACTTGCTTTTACTTTTGCGTCACATTTGCTGCATTGGAGTGGGTTGCGTGAATGTGTCAAAACTGCACCAAAGTTCAGCTGCAGACATCTTCAGCTCTGAACACAAACCTCATCTTTATCCATCATGGCACACACAGACGTAAACACAGAGAAGTATGATTGAAGCAGACCCTGTGCCTGTGCACCGGCAGAGCCCTGGGAGCCCTGAGTGAAGCCTGGTGCCAGCTCTTCCTCCTCCTCCGCATCAGTCTGTGTGTGAGCGAGACTCTCTGCTGCAGTCAGTCCCTGTAGGAGCAGAGCCGTCTTTCAAGAAAACCATCCAACATTCAACAAGTCAGCTTCACGGAGACGCGCAGGTCGAGCTAAACTATGGATCAGCCGAGTGTCAGAGCTTCAGGAACATTTGGCTTGTTTTCATTCAGTTTTGTTGTTTCGATGAGGTTTATAAGTGTATTTTGACCAACAAATTAGACATACTGTATGTTTCCTCGTGACCTGGCAGATGTGGACCAAAATCCACAAAAATAACAACCACCATTTGTGAAGTGAAGGCATTATTTTTATTATTCAATTTCGTCATGAAACCAAACTAAGTGAACGTGATATGTCTTTTAATGTTTGTTTGTTTGTGAGGTACTATAGATTTGCTGCACTTGTCATTTCGCTATCCCAGCATGCATCATCGAACTCTATTGCTGCAGTGAAGATGGCAGTATTTTTTTTTTTTTTGCAATTTTTTTCAATTTGCAATTGATGAGATTGAACTCCTATGAAGCATATTTGTTGATTTTATTTTATTTTTAAATATTCAGTAATTTGTGATTTCACTTAATGACAAGATAACCCAAAAGCCAAATTCCAGGCTTGTTGCCATTAAATAGAATGCATGGTTCTTTCACTTCATAGTGATAATCACAAACAACTTTAATCACATGTCTACAGGAGCTCAATAGAATATTAAGCTATGTATGATTTTTCCTATGTAACAATTCCTTTTTTGCCCTGTGGAGGGGTTACTTGTTTCTCAACACGGGGGATGTGCTCAGACGGATAGCTCCACAGCTGATTGACACAAACTCAAAATCACTGTGCGGAAACAAAAGTTATGCTGCTAATTCAACATTTGTGAATGAAATTCATCTTTACGGCTTATCGACGTTACATTCAGGTGAAAGAAACAACACTGAGAAAAAACACTGTCTCAAGCTGCAGTAGCCAGACGTCCGTCAGAACGGTTCAGACCAGATCCTGTTAAAGTTGATCAAAATCGATCAAAACCCGATTAAATGCCTCAAAACATTCTTGTCCAATAAGAAGAGCTTAGTTTTGACTTCTGGTACATAGTCCCACCTCTTGGTGTGATTTTAGCTGAGTTTCAAATGGCACCTGCCACTTCCATTGAATCTAATGTAAGAGCATTTCTTTCTATGATGCAAACTACTGGGACCCGCTGGTGCTTGCAGCTACGCTCTGCGGACTATTCTTCACTCAAACAAGCTGTTTTTAACAGCCACGATACCCAAGACTAAATTAAACATCAGACAAGTTACAACAAAAGGTGGAGAATGCATAATTGTGTTTGTTTGTTTTTTTTTTTTTTTTTTTTGTTTTTTTCTAAGTTTACAAATGCAGAGGAAAATTTCCCTAAGGGAACAATAAAGTTTACCTTAACCTTAACCTGACTATCGTGCTGGTTTTATTGTCCTAGATATTAACAAAAAGATATGTTATTGTATAAAAAGGAAGCCTGCTTATGTGTGTTACTGGTCTGGATCTTGATTTTATAGTTTTACTGACATAAGTTTGCATGTCAATTGACTGCATGTCACTGCCACTTAGTGGTGTAAAATTATATTAATCGGGTCATACAATAAAGTACACTAATATTACCAAAAATATTCGCTCACCCATTCAAATGATCAGAATCAGGTGTCCTAATCACTTGGCCTGGCCATAGGTGTATAAAGTCAAGCACTCAGGCTGCAGACTGTGAAACAAGACATTTGTGAAAGAATGGGCCACTCTCAGGAGCTCTGTGAATTCCAGCGCGGAACTGTCATATTCAAATTTGTCAAATTTCAAATTTCCTCGCTCCTAAATATTCCACAGTCAACTGTCAGCTCTATTAGACAAAAATGAAAGCGTTTCGGAACAACAGCAACTCAGCCACAAAGTTAAGAATGGGATGGCACTTCAGTTCATAGTATGAGTAAAGGCAGGTGAGCAAATACTTTAATATAGTGTATAACTGGGGGCATTGGTATTTGATAAATGGCAATGTATCAACCATAGCACCCCCAAAGAAATGAGTCAGGAAACGTCACTGCTGAGCAGTTCTTGGATGGGAGACCACTGGAATCTCAGGATCCACAGGGGGCGACTAGTGGAGAAAGTCATTGTGTCCTTATAGACAAGACACTTCATTCACCTGGCCATCTGTGGATTGTGTGTGTGAATGTCTGGTGGAGGTCAGAGGTTCAGTTGGCACAAAATGGCAGCCTCACTTCTGTCAGTCTGTCCCGGGCAGGTGTGGCTACAGTACTAGCTTACCATTACCAACTGTACTGTACACTGTGGAGTGAACAAACAAAGCAAAATGTAAAGAGTCTATTATTTTTTTTATTTATGAGGAATAAAGTACTTTATCTTTAACTCTGTGATCTTTTGTGACTAGATTCTGTGTTTACAACTTACAATAACAACAAAAGTTTACCAAAAAATTCAGTCCTCAAGCTGTCTCGTCAAATACAGTGTGGAAGCTTATTTTTCAGAGGAAGATTGATCAACTCTAAAACTAAAACCTACTTTTGTCTAAACTCAAATTTTGCTCCTGTCTGGGATTCTGAGTGGGCTGTTTTGCAAATGTCAATTCTGAATGGAGAAGTTTGTGAAAGTCATTAAAAAAAAAACTATAAAAGCCTCCAGGAGTGAGAGGTCAAATTGATCTCGTGGCTGTTCCGTTCGCTGGTTTTGCAGGAACACTGTGTTAAGAGATAAAATATGGACTTTTCAATTAGAATTCATTGTAACTAGTAGCAACTAACTGATAGTGAAACCTCAGTCCATCTTTGCACATAATTTGGTGAAATATGCTCATCCAGCCTCTGCTCACCTAAAGCTGTTGGCTGGCGCAAAGTTACAATTCTGAACATAGTTTTTTGAAAGGCTCAAGAAGGACATTTCCGACTTTTAAAATCTGATGTTTTTTGTGCAGAGCTTGTTCTCATGTTTTGGTGTTGTTTTTGTCTCTTAACCCACTTTTTCTTGTCAACATTTTTCCTCCCTCTGAAGTGTTTAACCATTGCTTTGTTCCTATTCTATTTCCCATTGTCTGTTGTATTGGGATCTTTGACGTACTGAGAACGTTATGAGAGGCTTGTTTTTTTTTTACAGTTGTTTTGATCTGAGCTAAGTTGTGTCCAGAGACTCGTAGAATAGAGATTAAAGGGCCCGTCTGACATTGTTTTAATGTCTGTATTTTGATAATTAAAACATATTGTATCTGGAGTTGTGTTTTGTAGAACGTAAACCTATTTAACTCATAAATCCAGCAGGCTTAGGCTCGGTTCTTCTCTAAAGTTGCGCATCATGATGTCATCAGGTGCTAATGCAAGAAGTGTTTCGCTGTGGTTTAAAACCCCACACAGCTTTACTGTAACCTTATGAACATTGCCCTGAATTTGTTTGTCTTTAAGACTGCAGCTGTTGTTCTAACCATGTTTAACCTATTGCATCTTTTGTGCAACAGAAAAGACATTATGCAATCTCAACTAAAATAAATAAAACAACGACATTCAGTGTGCTTTGTTGTACAGTATAATGTTCATACTAAATCAGCTTTTCATTTCAAAACTACCAAGTTGCATGTTAAGCTTTTATGCACAGTGTGGTTCTTAATCTGTGGATAAAGGTCCACAATAAGATGCACATTTTCAAAATTCCGCCGTTAGTGGAGCCTTCATGGTCAATATTTAGTAACCGATTGCATTAAAAGAGTACATTTTGATATTTTGTTTTGCTTTCACTGGACGTGTTATAACTGTGCACAGCAGCACTACATACACCACTGAAAAACGCCACTAGAAACACTGCTGTAATGCATTGTTCTAGTGCGTATTCAGTAAAATCACTCATAGAGTCATGTTTAAAGTTTAGGCAATTGTATATTTGAGTCAGTTAACCGGACAAAAAAAAATCACACTCGGTTAAGCACTTAGTCACGGTTAACCAGTTAATTGCTTAACCCCTAGTCCACAAATAGACTCTAATTCCAAAATACGGAAAATTTGTTCTATTTTAAGCAAAAATTTCAGGGGAAGTGCTTCCGAAAAAGCAAAAGACTCTGCACATCAATGATGAGACAGGTGCGTAGGATAAATGGGATAACCCTGAAAATGTGATAAAAGAAGGGGTCCCGCACACTGCCAATCCTTGCAAAAATAAATTTATTAACAGTGCAACGTTTCGGCCATGCGGCCTTCTTCAGGCAAACAGTCAGACAAGGGAAGTGCCTCCGAATTGATCAACATCATGTGCTTTACAGCTGTACAGCGAGACATGCCGGTATGCTAACGGCGGTTAGCCACAATCCAACAACAGACAAACTTAGTTGCCTGACCAGCTAGGCTTTGACAGACACTTTACAAACCGTGAGGGTCTGGGAGCGGAGCGCCGAGGTTCAATTTCGTGGGCGGCCTTTCCGAGCGCTGAGTCAACCACTCACAGAAAACCCGGAAATTCCACTAAAACAGGGACACGATGTTTTCGTAAACATGTAGCGAGAGGATTTTTTCAGTCTGAAGCCCCTCAACACGGTTTGCTGCTCAGGTTTTAAGGAATTGATACTTTCATTGTTCAAAACCCAAGCAAGAGTCGAATCAGCTACGTTCACCTTCCTGACAGTTTTGAAATGGGGCTTGAAAGCAACTTCCAACTTTTTAATGTCACGTGTTAGAATCGCCGTGCTTGATTGGATCATCCTAACATTGGACGGGGAAATTATTGGCCGAGGCTCAGGTTTCAGACCCTTCTGCATTCAAACAGAATGTAACAGAATGTAGGAGGGGCTGACTGGTCAGGCAACAAACCTAGTGGAATTTGGTGAACAAACGGCACATTATTAGACGGCATTGTATACAAATAAATGTTCATGTACATAGATACAACAACAGGATATCTGCGCTGAAGTGAATTGGTTTTAAGTTATTTTATTATATATGAAAAAAAATCTTTAATAAGGAAGCACTTTTAGAATAGGAATAAATACTTTAAAAAGTTGATTTATCATTATGTATGCGCTCTTTAAGAGAGATCAAAACT
The DNA here is from genome assembly GCA_038363315.1 of Mugilogobius chulae. NCBI lineage: Eukaryota > Metazoa > Chordata > Actinopteri > Gobiiformes > Gobiidae > Mugilogobius > Mugilogobius chulae. Next base: position 19,199,148 of record CM076398.1, on the reverse strand, counting down.
GCAAAGCCTCAGCCTTACAAAGAGTCCAGCCAATTGTTGTGCTTCAAAAATCAGTTTGAGTTTCAGACGCATTATGGAAAATGAGCCCACATGATACGGGGTTAATTGAGGCTGCAATTCACCTTTTATCCCCTGTAAACCTGATAGGACCTGATGTAACTAAGAAATCATTGACACAAGCTAATTCAAAGCACTTTTTCCCTCTGACTCACAACTCATAGCAACCCAACCCATCCTCTTAAGTATGTTCCCCAGCAGCATGCAGCAGCAGCTTTCCTCTTTCTGCTTATTTACAAAGCACACCTCCATCCCCCGACCGGTCACTATCTGAAATGGCATCTTCCCCGCTCTCCTCCAGCTTCATTAGACCCGCGTGTGCATGACCGTGAGCCCAAACGCCACTACGGAAAACCCAATTACAACAGGTAAACAACACAGCCGATTACAGTCAACAATACACTTAATACGTCTCTTCTTTTCACACTTCAAACCGCGGATCCTTGACGTCTTATCTCCGAGTATATTTCTAAAAACATTAAGCCGCGGAATTAACCTCGGGCCACGCATTTTTTATGTCTTATCTATTTGAAGGGCTTCGAAATCTCATGCGGAGAAAAAAAAACTTGCTAGCATTCCCCCAAGAGTGCCGGAGTAATTATGAGTTTGGCCCCGGAACGCTCCAATAACTTAAAAAATGCATTAAAATTAAGTGCGGGGAAATTAAAAGTGTTGGAGTGGACAAGTCGCAATTAGATGTATGGTGATTGTAGCTCCGGGCCAGTTTGAGGAGTAGCTAGCGTCGGATTTACGATATTAGCTGACTTGCAAATCATGTCACGCTAGCAAATGTGCTCCCTCCAATGCTGTTTTATTAGAAGTTGATGCGAGAATGTTATTGGTCGCTGTTAATCTTGGGGCTAACGTCGTGCTGAAGCCCTTTTCACCCGAATTGAGATTTCTCTAAATAGGTTTTGCTGTTATGTATGGTGTAATCAGGCCGGAGGTAATTTTCCGGCGTGATCCGGAATGCGGTTTGGGAACGGGATAGGCTAGGTGTGTGCCAAAGATTTGAAGAGTTTGTGATTTAAAGGAGATATACTGTATACTAGATCAAATTGTGGATCATTATTTAACTTTTTAAAAAAAGCTCTTTTCACGTGATATAAGGACGTCTGTAAACTTTAATTTACCCGATGGCGTCTGAGTTTTTTGTAGTCATCGCATGGGATAATTTCCTTGTTTTTACAGACTTCATTCTAAAATGGTGATAGATACACCTTGATTTGTGACGACAATCTTTTGCGTCTTTCATGACTTTAGCGTTTCTTTGTTTTAGATTTGGATTTGTTTTATCATGAATGACCTGAGCTGTGGCAGAGGTCTGCAACCTGCAGCTCATTAAGACTCCAACGTGACTATTTGGGCTCTTATTTAAAATTAGGAAATACATTGTTAAGAGAAAAATAAAGAATATTGTAATAATGGTTGGTTTTGGTTGGTTGGTTTGATTAGTTGGTTGGTTGGTTGTTGGTTGGTTGGTTGGTTTTTGTTGGGGTTGGTTTGTTGGGGTTGGTTGATTGGTTTTGGTTGGTTGGTTAGTTGTTGGTTGTTTTGGTTAGTTGGTTGGTTGGTTGGTTAGTTAGTTGTTTGGTTTTGGTTGTTGTTGGTTGTTGGTTTGGTGGTTGGTTTTGGTTTTGGTTAGTGGTTGGTTGGTTGGTTGGTTGGTTGGTTGTTAGTTGTTTTTTTGGTTGTTTTGGTTGTTTGGTTTGGTTGGTTGTTGGTTTTGGTTAGTTGGTTGGTTGGTTGTTGGTTGGTTGGTTTGGTGGTTGGTTTTGGTTTGGTTTGTTGGTTGGTTGGTTTAGTTGGTTTTGGTTGGGTTGGTTGATTGGTTTTGGTTGATTGGTTAATAGTTGGTTGGTTTTGGTTGTTGTTGGTTGGTTGGTTGGTTTGTTAGTTGGTTGGTTGTTTTGGTTGGTTTTGGTTGGTTGGTTGGTTGGTTTTGGTTAGTTGGTTGGTTGGTTTGTTGGTTGGTTTGTTAGTTGGTTGGTTTGTTAGTTGGTTGGTTGGTTGGTTTTGGTTGGTTTGGTTGGTTGGTTGGTTGGTTGGTTGGTTGTTGGTTGTTGGTTGGTTGTTTTGTTGGTTGGTTGGTTGGTTGGTTTTGGTTGGTTTTGGTTGGTTTTGGTTGGTTGGTTGGTTGGTTTGGTTAGTTGGTTGGTTGGTTTTTGTTGTTGGTTGGTTGTTTGGTTGTTGGTTAGTTGATTGGTTTTGGTTGGTTGGTTGGTTGGTTAATTGGTTGTTGGTTTGGGTCGGTCGGTTGGTTTTATTTAAGTTTCATGCACATAAGTGCCCAACCCACATGAGCTTATATGACATTGACAGGTAACAAACAAATTACTGCATACATAAACATTTAATCAGCATATTACACTGGGTACAGCAATTGTTGCCTTCTTTCCCAGACTTTACAAATAAAACTTACAAAACCAAAAACTAATTCAATGTGACAAATTTAACTATGGTTTCGCCTGGTTCTCAAGTTATTATTTTAATAATTATTTGTCACAGCAGAACAGTGTTAATTATTTTGTCATTTTTATATATTTTTATCTAACATGATTAATGCCTTCAAAACAAACATCTGCAAAAACTCCATTTTGTCTCCGTATCCTGGTATATTTTTGTAGATCAACCCATAGAAATTCACAAGCGACTTTCCAGACGAAGTCCAAAGCCACTATAAAGAAGCAGACTTGGCAACTCTGGTTATGAGTTAGATCTACGAAGAGGCGACTCTGCTCACAGTAACAATGCATGTTTTTATTTTGCCTGTTTGCCCTCTGACTCTGTTGTTGAAGAACGTAAAAACAAATTCAAATTCTGTAAGTGCAAAAACATGCCGTTATGAATATTCATCTCATTTTTAATTTTGCAATGTTTTCTCACCTTTTAATAACTGAAGTTTAATTATTTCCATTTGATGAAAAACATCTTTATATTTTCATACTTGAATGGAAAAAAAAATGAAGCAAAACCAACAAAGCAACAAAATATGTTCTATCACATTTTATTTTGAGCGGAAAAACAAATTATAACACTTTTCCCAAATTGCGAGCGATCAGAAGCCTTGAGCAAGAACAGCGATTTGATTAAAATATGGTTTACTCTTTGCAAGTTTATTTTTCATTTAAATCTTTCCACATCCAGGAGCAGTTTTATTCAAACACAAAGATATTATTTCAACTAAATTTTATATTTTTACTTTTCTACACCACTGTAATCAGTTTGTATCGTTTTGTGCTTTTGAATACATTATATCAGTGATTTTTGAGACGTTTTGTGTCACTTTTGCACAGCTCCCAAGACTGTAGTTTCATGTTCCTTAGTTGAAAAAATATGTTTGATAAAGACGCACTGTGTACATTTTAAAGGACAAATATGATGCATTTTTTGTGTTGCGGTCCTTCAAACATGAAATTATAATAAAGGGTAATAAAGCACACAAGACTGTCATGTTTTTCCCATGTCAAGAATAGAGTTACAGCTCTATCTACTGACTCACCCGATTTCACAAGAAAGCGCATGCACCACGACCTACCCCAAGCCGCAGCCCTAAACTTACCCATTTTAGTAACTTGAAGCCTAAGCCCACCTGTATTGTGATTGTTTTGTGCTTTTTATATAGTGCAATATATACAGCGTAGCATAGATACGCAAAAGCGTGACATCGTGCTCATCCTACGCTTTACTGTATGTGCCGTGGTATATAGTATATGCTTTCTTGTGAGACTGTTCTGACTGACTCCACAGGAAATCGCACAAGGTAAACAATCCAACCAATCCTGCCTGATGGACTAACTCTGCAATAACTATAACATCACAAATCAGGGGCATTCAAAACAGTGTTTTCCCGTGTTTGAAGGAGATCTCAGACAAAATGCAGGGCTGTGACAGTTCAGACCTCAGGACAATGACAGGTACTGACTGAGGTCGACTAGACTTTGAAGGTCAGCTCAGGTTGACAGGTCAGACCTCAGGCTCTGACAGGTCAGACCTCAGGCTTGACAGGTTCAGACCTCAGGGCTCTGACAGGTGCAGACCTCAGGGCTTTGACAGGTTCAGACCTCAGGGCTCTGAGGAGGATAGGCCGACTGGACTAGGGCTCAGACTGCACTATAGTTCAACCTCAGTCCTGTTGGAGTGGTTCTCTTGTTTTCTTTTCTTCACAAGGGCCATATTTGAGTTCAGACGTGGAGACAGTGCATCACTGGTGAAACATCACTGTCATTACTGGAAGCTGATTTCTATAAAAAAAATAATCATTCAATTTAAATTAAAAAGGTGTTGAAATTTATTCAGACCACAACACTACCAATCAAAAAAATAAGTATATAAAGATTACCACTTATTATCAAAAATGTTGGGGGCCTAATTTAAACTGGTCAAGGGCCACATCTGGCCCCCGGACCGTAGTTTGCCCAATCTGTGGTAATCCATGCTATTGACCATAGCGCTAACAAGACACAAAACTCTTTCGTAATTGTTTACCTGAGAAAGGAAAAAAGCTGCAATAATTTGTGCTAATTTGGTGAAAACTTGTGGTTAAGCACTCTGCAGGCAGCACTGGACTGTACACTGCACCGTCTGATTATCTCTTGTACTTTTAATTCTGCAGAAAGCTACTGTGACTGCACCAGAGCTACACCACGTACAATCTCAGCCTGAGGGAGACACTGACTTCATTAAAATGTCATAACTTTATCTTCTTGGTGTCTTGTCTGTTGCTCAACTACTTAACTACAATTTGTTCAAAACTTTTCTGGGAAGGACAGACTACATAATACAGAGCAACATAAAAGAAAAATCTTGATTTTTAAAACCTTTTTTATATAGAACATAACATAGGCCTATGTAAATGTGGCCTTCAATCAGCTCTGACTTCAATCATTTTGAGCTCCAATTTAGTTTAAGACACCTGCTTTAGGGGAAGATGACAAAGACACAAACATTATTATCCTTCGCATTGTGATATCTTATGCCATACTGTGAAATTTTCCAGGCAAAATCTCTACGAAGACAAGCAGTCCTCCAACAAAAAAACTACAACAACTACAAAAAAGTACATGTACAAAAAACAAACCACATCACTCCTTTTATTCTTTATGATTACTGAAGATGACTGAGCATTTTCACCACACAAACTCCATCTTCTTGAAAGGCTAAACTAAAATAATTACATAGCATTTTCACAAGTCCAGGCTAATCATGACACTATTGAATCCAAAACGAGACGCTGCCTGTTAAAGTGTGCCCATGGCTGATGAGTAACACACGAAGTTTGTAAAACCCATTGAAGTAACCCCGGTACCTCCTGTTCTCGCTCTTCACACCCAGCTCGAGTACCACTGACGCCTACGTTTGTTCCCGACATGTGAAAGATAAATTGTAATTGTTGTGTTTCGACGGACTTGAGCCAAAAGCACACAGTGTTTTTGAACAGGGCTGTTTTTGGAGGGTCTGAGGAACGTGTGTCAGCATGGTTCAAGCCTAAATGATTTTGAGTTTAGTGTTATTGGAAAGGTTTGTTAAGAGCATAGGGTGAATGCATCAGGAGAGTGGTGTGAGGGAAGGTAAAGGTATAATTTTTCAAATGGTAAAGTCAGACTTGAATAGATAGATGGATAGATGATCTTCTGGCGTCCCCTTTAACTTGGTGAAAACTTTACGCAGTGGCGGTCGTCTGTATTTTCTTGTTTCCACAGGTAACGGCTTTTGTTGCTGACTCTGCATTATCTTGATCAAGTGTTTGTCTACGTAAACATTGGTTCCTTTTAGTATATGTGGCATATCAAGAGATTTGCTAATGCTGTTTGAGCTTAGCAGTTCTCTGGCTATGACTAACCCAAAAACGTACATTTAACGCAACATAAAATACCAGCAACATCACCTGAGAGTTGGCCCAGGACCAACAGGTAGATGGAGTTGCTGAAGCTTCGCTTTTGATGAATTGCAAGTGCACGACTCGTTGACGTAGTAAAGAACGTGTAAGAACGATTATTATGAATCTGAGCTGCTTTTTTTGAGCCTATTTCTTAAATAATGTCTCAGCTTCAATTGATCCACAAACGTTCTGAACATCCGTGCAGTATTTCCCACACAACGTGCATTAGTACACATGAGAAACACTATATAAAAACAACAAGAGTTGCTTTTTAGCCCAGGAGAGCTCATGATGATTACAAAGTGAAACTAGAACGTGCTTCTAGTGTTGTAAAAGCCGCTTTGACAGCACAGTCTGAGCTTCAAGTCTGTTGTTATTCAGGCAACTTTATGCAACTTTATCGTCAGTGGACTGTCCTGCCCACAGTGTCATGGACTGTACACACTCGTCGCATCATCGTGAATGTCCCGGGACTGTACCAGCGCTCGTCAAAAGACCATTGGCTACACATTTCTGTCACCTGTCAGGAGCTGTATGTGTCAAAGTGGTACTTATTACAGCCTATTTCATTGAGCTTAAAACTGTAGCCTTACGTTAAATGCTCATCTTAATAAAATTAAATCATGCAGTTTTATATACATTTTGTGTCTTAATTGCATTCAATATTCAGATTAAGTTACAGTTTACACAGGCCTATAGCAGCAGCACTACATTCAAACATTTAATATGCGCTACAACATTTTACACATAAAGTAGACTTTTGGATACAGCCTGAGAGAGGTGAGCGAGCAGTTTCAATATCACGAGACAGAAAATAAGAACATCAGAAGTTGGAAAGGTGGGAACGAAAACGCTTTAAAAGGCGAGTGACGTCATCGCTAACCAATCAGAAACATTTTTGTGTGGCATATAGGCTGCCTACACTCTATCCTGACACATTTGAGATCTTTGCTGAAGCTTTGCAGTTTTAGTGCAACTCAATCTTCTTGGTGGCAAAATCCAACATTCTGCTGCTCTATAGACCCCTTGCATGTTAGTAAACATTGCGTCAAAATCTGGTGGGCGGAGCTTAGCCGGAGGCAAAAGACGACGTAGCCTCCATTTAAACCAGAGTAAACTAGCACGTTTTTAGAGGGATTTTTAAACACAAATGCAGAAAAAATGTCAAATTCTGTTCGGAACTGTCAGGATATATATCGTAACTTACTCTGTGGGACCTGACACAGACTTTGGTGAATTATTTCTGACGGATGGAAGCATTTTGTCTGAGCTCCTGTGGTTCGTCTTGGATCTGGATCTGCCCTTTCACGTAACTGAAGAGGTGATTTTCACATTTGTTTGAGGTTCGCTTTACTTTGCTAAACCCAGTAGTGACTAAAATGCTGTCCTTTAACTGTTCATTTGCGTCTTGAAGCTAATGCTAAATATGCTAATGTGTGCACCTCCCGTTATTAGTGCTTCAGAGGCACAACATTTAATAGTAATTATTTTAAGATTAATTTATTTCAACAAAATTGGTTGCCTGTAGCTTTGAAAATCTGTTAGCTCTCGTCAAAGGCTTTGCTAAAGTAGAAAATAAGGGTCTTGTGTGTAAAAATTGAATGATTGACAACAGTACAGTTTTAGCTAGAATTCTAAATAAAACAGATCAGTTTGAACATCAAACTGCACCTGCACGTCTGGGCTAACTAACTTTAGACACAAAAGTCCAAGTCACACTTCACAACAAACCACGATAAAAACCTCGAACTTTTAGTGCGTCTGCTATGAGTTTTCGTCTTTTTTGCCTCCAGCTAGAGCTCTGACGTCACCGTGACGTGGCATGAAAAGGGTCTATAGAGGACACCTGCTCACAGGGTTCAACCCTGGTGTTGGAGACTACTAACCTGGCCAGCCAGATGGTTTATCTCGCGATATTTTTGAATTCACAAACACGAGATAAACCATCTGGCCTTCCAGCCGCCCGATTGGTTTCGACCCACTTACATCACAGCAGCATGGTTTTGAGGCCCAATCACATTGTAGCAGGGAGGGCTGTTAGTATCCTGGCGCTGCCGCAGGCTAATTCAAGCTAAGCAAAGATGGCTGCTTCCGTGGATGTACATGTTGTCTGCTGCTTTTGATGCAGTTTTAGCAGAAATACAGAGTAATTTCTTTTTGAAAGAAGAGCAGTATGTGTGACATGTACTTGTTCTCTCCCACGGGGACATTGGATACACCATTACGAGTTGTTGCTGTGATTGGTAAGCACAAATAGGTAGGGCCCACATCCAGTCAGTATTTCACTAAAACCCCACCTTTTCCCAAACGCTTTCTGCGAGTCAAGTTTCAAATGGATAAGGTGGAAGACTCAAATCGTAGTTCAACACACATCCTGGAGTGATCCAGGTTAGGAGGCTACCCCATGTACGTGTGTTTGCGGTTTGATGATGTAGCTCGGTGACAATAATGTCGTTCATCCTTGTATACTCCTGAAGCCCGAGGCTCCTCTCCAAAACTTGCTTGTCCTTTTTGTTGTTGAGAATTGCAGCTTTTTTACCTCTTTCTGTCTCTGCAAAACTTTGGCCAAAACAATTTTTCTTGGCCCCACTATTAATAACAAAAGATCATGGATAAGATAGTAAAAAGCGACATGCTAACTACGTTATTTTCAATCGTATCAATACTAGTATCGATTACAGATACTCATTTGAACAAGTATCAATACAAACTTTCTGAACAGTTTTTTTAATTGAAATGTTAGTATTGTGACAACACTAGTATGTACAAGGTAAGACACTACATCAAGCTACATAGCAACAAATCTTTTTGTATCAACTCCAAATCTCTAAAAGTCCAAAATACTACAGTTTGGTGTTTGTAAGAGCTATGTTTGTGGTGGATTTGGCTGGACACATGGAGGGAAAATGTGTTGGAGAAAGCAGCTTTTGAAGTTACAGTTCTGCTATCATTATCATTTTTCACATCACATTTATATTTATATGCTGAGAGCTGAAATTTTGTATTTTGGTCAGTTTGCCTGTGTTCGCTTCAAACCTTTCTAACTCCACCAAAACCTGCTTTTATAACAAATGTTTCTTTATTTCTAGGAAAAAAAAGTTTTGTATATTGCAGTGTCTGACTGTACTGAATAGGCAATACCACATTTTTTTTGTATTAGTATTAATCTCAGGCCCATTATACTTTATACACCTTTTAAAGAGTAGTACAACATCAGCTCATCCAATTTGAAATGTCCCATATGAGGATTTGAGGTGTGCTGATATGCTAATGGCCAACAGCAACAACTTTGTGGATTTTGGTGAACGAACAGAACATTGTTAGATGTAGACAAGACAGTGCTGACAAATTTTCAGGTGAATTGAAATCTAAAAGGAGACATGATGTGTAAAATCTATTTTTCTAGGTTTTCTAACTGCCTTCTTACATTCCTAATTTACTTTTTCTTAAAGGGACTATACTCGATTTTTTACAACAATATAACTTAAAAACAATTTACCCCAAGCATTGATGTCTTGTTAAAGTATCTATTCAGGTAGAAATTAGTCCACAAAGTCCTGTCTATGTCTAATAAAATCCTGTTGTGTCTAGCTTTTTCTGTTTTTGTTTTTAGCATTGTGGCTAACTGTTGTTAGCATAGTGACTCACCTCGCCACGAACAGCTGTGAATAAAACATTAAAACACATCACGATGAACAATTCTGAAGCTCAGAATGCATTAGCTAAGTGAGGAAATCATGTAGACTGAAGTAAATTCAATGTTTCTGTTTGTTTACATTTTAAGGATGCAAATATCAGGTACAGTCCTTTAAGAATGATTCCTGCATTTTTGAGTAATCTTGTATTGTCTTGCAGCTGATTGAATGATCAGAAAAGCCCTGCCCTCACCTACCACCGTAGATCTATTAAAATATCTAGATAGGACTAGCTTAATACCGTCTCTAGATGTGATAGTGGCTCATGGATCTATTATATTATCAGGATAGGACATTTTTCAGGTTCAAAACATTTTAGTTTTGTATAAACAGCTTTTTAAAATTTTAGCTTTGGATACTGCTGCTCACACTGTAAACCTTGCTCTGATTGGTCAGAATGGTCAACGTCCTGCTCATAAAGAATACGAGGGATCGCGATGACGTAACATCCGGCAGCAGCGCTGCCCTGGTAGGCAGAAAACACTACACAATCAACTGAGCTGTGCTTATCGGAGTGGAATAAACTAACAAATCGTTATATCTGAGGTCCCAAGCAAACGTTTCTTTTTTACGAGCGGGGCCAAAAGACCTGTGAGGGTTTAGGTGAATGTTTAGACAGTTTGGGGAAGTTTGAAACAAATTCACGTCAGTAATCTGTGGGAAGTAATAGCCTCCTAGCACATCAGGCTTGATTAGCCTTTACAATCAGCAAATGCAGCTAAAACTGCATTTACTAAACATTTTCACAAATTCCTAGACAAATAAAGCCTCGTATTTGTTTAATATCACAATACAGTACAATGGGCAGTGTGAGTACTAACGTTAGTTACTGGAAGATGTAGGCAGCTTGTTTTACAGTCAACTATGACATAATGAACTTTAAAATACAATGCATTTTCCTAAATATGGCAATAAAGAATAAATCTGCTATATTAAATGTTGAAACTCATTGAAGAAATTAACTTTCCCTCGTCTTTGCCTGGCTGCTTCTCTGAGAGGGATCCCATACGCTATCGGCACCAATTTGCTTCTTTTAGCTTAAATCTAGCAGGCTGTGATTCTGTCTGTAATTTAAGTCCCAGGGCTTTTCCTCACAGTAAAATGGTCGGTGATTTTTACAATAATAATCGTAATGTTCACTGTGGTAAGACGGGGGAAGCAAAGCGTCAACAAGAAGGCTGTTATCTTCTCACTTTTAAGTTTTCTTTTGTGTGTTTTTATCGGCCCAGAGTCACAGACAGTATAGGTGACAGACACTTCTATCATAAAAAAACGAAATCAACAAACATGTCAATCATAAACCGTGTGAAAAGCCCAAAACATGTGGCGCTCTCGTACCCTGCTGTCGTTTCTGCCTACCGCTGCGCGCGCACGTGCCACAAATAACGGAAGAAAACAACAACAGCGATCGCTCGTATTATAGGGGGAAAAACAACTGCATATGTTCATAGACTAAAGCTAATGCCATGATGATTACCAAATGCCAGAAAGCAAAAGCCATTGATGCGCCCGCCATCTTTGATCACAGGGGCCTGCAGTGGCCGCTCAACTGGTACTGCAGCAGAAAAATTCCACTTTTTTTTCTCCATAGAGCACAATATAATCACAAACTGGTTGTGCTCTCCTCACAGATCATTTCAAAAAAGTTGGACTTATCTTACCTAGTTTCATATCATGTACTTTTTTGCGGTTCAAAAGCGTTTAGTTTGTCTTAAAATAGCTTTTAAAGTTTTAGCTCCGGTTAGCTTTAATTACTATTGCAAACTTCTCTCTGAAAGAACAACTGTGCATGTTGTTGTGGAAGGAGGTTAGCTGAATCCAAGCTAGCTAACTCGCACAATGCGCAGCTGAGCACAGCCATTGAAGCAAAGCCATCTTTCATCACTGGGGCTGCATACCACTTATCCTCACCCACTTGTATTTGATTGTGATAATTCAAATAAATTCAGATTCATAGTAAAGCAAGTATGCTTCAAAATAGTCACATAGCCACTTTAATCAAATCAAACAATCAAAATGACAAATTCCTCTGCCAACATCAAAATAAAGAGACGTGTTTCTCAGAAGAGCTGTTTTGGGTCATGACACCAAAGTTGCATGGGTAGCTCAGGTTTATTCTTAAATGTTAAATTGACTGAAAAACCAATCTTTTTGGGGTTAAAGAAAAAAAATCCCATAATTTTAAGGTGTTATGCTAACCACCAGCGCTAATCACTGACTAACATTTTGCACAAAGAAGCCAAATAAGCATTTTATAATTCAGCTGCTGTCATCTGTCTTACTATAAATGTCAAACCACAGCTGACGGTAAAGATCAGACCGTTAGTTGATATTTAAGCAGTTTAAACGGATTTCTTTCGGAGCTTACATTTGTTTACATTAGCGTACAACACAAGATGGCTGCCGGTGGCGTCGAGTTCGTGTGTCTGGCGTGAACTAACGTGAATCTTTTCAGAATAAATCAGCACAAAACTATCAAATTTAGCATTTTCCCCAAATTTACAAGTGAGTGCTAATCATCAGTAGCTCTTTCAACAGCCACAATCCAGCCAAGGACTTTTCCCCAGAGAATTCCACTCATTTCAAATCGAAAGCACAACTTGTTAGCTACAAATTAGCTCAATAATGATTTGACCTTTTTGCTATTTCTCCACTTTCTTTTCCCCGGTATTTCTTTCTTTATTTAGTTCTCTGTTGAAGTGCCAAGGGGGAGATTACTGCCCCAGCCCTTCTTTCTCTCTTCAGACTGGAGAGCACTTTGTCAGCAGATGACAGCAGACAGATAGCAGGCGCAGATGAGAGACACGGGCCACGTTTAGAATTCATCTCCTGATTAGATGTCTGTCCTGCTGCTGATGTTTGCGGGAGCTACAAAACAAATGGCTCCAGCTAGCTCCCCAACTCTTCCAACAAACTAGACAAACTGCTACGGACAGGCTAAAGGTAAGGAGGCGTGCTAGCGTTGGGGATTGACAGGTGTTTGATTAAACTAAACCATGCTGACAAAATTATGCTAATTTTAAAATGCTAGTTAGCGAGGTTTTAGGCTAGTTTTAGCCTGATTTCATTTCAATATACAGTATTTTACCTTTTACATTTCTGGCTACATAGGCTGTTGGTTCATTCCAGACATGTGTCATTAGTTGATTTAGAAAGCCGTCTGATTTACTTTATCCTCATAATTTAAAGGTGTGTTATGTGAGTGGCTTTTTAACAAGGGCGCCATCTTTGGAGTTTAGTGGCCTGCTTCCACACCATTCCTCTCAGCCATGGATATATTATCAGAGCTGGATTAGATTCTACCCCCTCTGTGCCTGTATGAGCTGCATTAGTGACTGCTTCGCTGAACTGCAGCGGTTGAAGAAAAACTTCCTCACAGAGCGTCAATTTTTATGGTATTTCTCTCTATTTTTACGACATAAACTTGTCCAATAATTTAAATGCCTAAGTGCTTCAACGGTATTTAGCCTAGCCTCCTAAAGTCCAGTTTACAGGGGCGGAGCTAAGGGCATCTGGGGCTGGGCCCTAAATCTAACCTCCCTTGAGGGGGAGGCTTTTTTATTTACTGACTCATGTCTTTGTAGTCATAGTAAAATTGCATCAGATAATGAACTGGTCACATCTAAGGGGCAGTTTATACGACAACGAGTTTTCACGAATCCGTGACGTTTCCATGCCAAATTGGCTTATCTTTTACACGACAACGAGCTACGTGTTCATTGAATCGACGTTCCACTGGATACGATCAAGAGGTAGTTCCACCGAGAACGTTCAGTGTATACATCGCGGTGTAAACAGGAAAACATGGTTTCAATGAAGACGGTCACGTCACTGACGTGCAGTAGCCGCTACTTTCACACAGTAGAAGAAGACTGCACAGTCATCAAAAATGTCTCTTAAACCAAAGCACCTTCATTCTCATAAAGTAAAGCCAATGTGTCCAGCTTTCTTACCTGCTATTGCAGAGGAGGAGACACAAAACTAATCCAAGGCCTCTCTGGGTGTTGATTCAATGAGTCCATTCAAATTCGTGTGCTCAAAAAAAAAAAAAAAAAGTTTACGAGCCGTCTTTCCCGTGTTTGTGTCCAGCTCTCGGCGATCTGTGTCTTCCTCGCGCACTGGTCCTCGAACCTCCGTGTTTGTTTCCAGCAATCTCCCTTTTTGCTCGCGCGCTGGTCCTTGTTGCTTCGTTTGTCATTTTATTTATATGAAGAACTTGTAAACCTGTCAATGCTCATGTTATCATAGGCTGCGTGGGTTCACGGTGAGGTCATCTGGAGTCCTAGCACAATACCGCCACCTCCTGACGCGGCATAAGAACTACAGCATTTTCGGTCTATTTGTGTTTCCATGTAAAGGAAGATTAGCTCGCCATGACACCATATAAACTGTGAGCACAAAACGTTACGACTGTGACGGTTTTCTTGGGAACGTTGTCTTGTAAACTAGGCCTAAAACTGACCAAATGCAGGAAATTGCACAGAAATTAAAAAAAAAATTATCTTGGTGGAGTATTCTCCCAGACCTCCCTGAATTACATCAATGTTATATAGAAAAATAATTTTAATGAAGGGCTTACAGTGTCTGGTGTGGCTCTTCAAGGATGACAGCTGAAAAATTCGGCTCTTGGCCTCTGACCAGTTCGGCACCCCTGCTGTACAGCAATCGTTGGTTAATGCACTGTAAAGCACTTTGTGATACAATGTTTGCATGAAAAGCGCTTTATAAAGTTTGATTTGATATTATTGGACATTTTTTTCAGATAAAGTTGTTAAGTTGTGGCTTAGGTTATCAATAACAGTTATATGACACTATACGACAAAATCTTTTATATTTCGATAAGAAAGAACAGCATTTTCAGTCCTTACACTGGTATCGGTTGATATTGGGTATCAGAAAATACTTACAGACAAAATATCGGTATCGGAACTGAAAAAGCTGGAACGGTGCATCACTAGTTTCTTTGGGATTGAAAATCTTACATGAACAGAACCTATAGCACCACCTCCATGGAAACAAGCCAAAAAAAAAAAGGTATAAGGTGCATTATCTATAATTGAGTCTTATTATAGATAGTGTATTTGTATGCAACATTAATATGCAATAAGCCACTGCCACCTAAAATTCTTCAAGACTATTTGGGCTAAAGTGTAATACTGTTCACTTCAAGCTCTTTAATTTCCTCCACTTCTACCTTATTTGCAAAAGTCCTTGACAATCTCTTGCTAAATGTACTTCCCTTTCCTCCGCTCTCTCCGCTAAGCAGCCGGGAGAGTGGTTTTACATTTCAAATGAAAGACACCCTTGACCCCACTTCTCCTGCTAAAACATACCTCATTTTCTCTTTTCGGGCACTTCAGCACTAACTCCGACGCTGCCACGGAGAAAGTGCATTGGCGGAGTGCGAGCTACGACCTACGGTGACTGGTACGGCTATTACTTTGCATAGGAGCTCGTTTTGGGACCAGTGGAGAGTGAGGCCGTGCCAATAGAAGGCTCCGGAAGGCAGACAGGGAACAGCGGTGGGTGGTGAGGGGGCCGCTGTTGACAAATGAGAGCAAATGGGCAGCTGCAGTGAACGGCAATGCATCACCCAGACGGCAAGAAAGAAGTGGGAAGAGGGGAGAAAGTTAAGGGAATTGGGCGCGAAAAAGGTTTGCTTTGTCAGACGGAATTCTAAATAGGTTGTGCTACGGCTGTGTAATTAATTGAGTTTAAATTTCAGTTACGATCAGAGATGCAGTCGGGAAAGCGTCATATTTGGAGGCTAACTAATGCAAGTCTCGTCGCAAAAAAGTTTAAATGAAGGTTGTTGTGGTGTTATGTTTGAAAAGTAAAGAGAAAGTTCTGTAGCTGTGAAAACTTTTACTTGACTTACATTTTGCAAGAGATATATATACCACAATGCACCTAACACCAACTTTGTATTTTTACTTTTTTACTTAGCTTTTTCCCTGATAATGATATGAATAGCCGTCATTGCGCGGCCAACTGTAGCCTGCCAATGACGTCTATATGCGGCGATAGAGAGCTCTCTGATGCACGTGCTGACTTTGTCTACGATCAAAAACATGATGCAGTTTCACAGATTCACCAGCAGAGGGGGGTAGTGGGTAAGGATTAGGACACAGAGGAAGTCACATGATTTTGTTGACATACCCAGCGGAGTGGGCTCTTTTTTTTTTTTTTTTACAAAAGTGGTCAAAGTAAGTAACACTACTGTATTTCTTCATGTTTGGAGGGTTAAACATAATCTATGTAATCTGCATCAGAAAAAAGACATCTGTTGTGCTGCCATCTCGTCTGTAACACAGCTTTTGTTGGTTTAAATATGAAAAAGTCGCTCGTTCTCATTATTTTAATCATGTAAACCTCATATTTTTTTTATCCTAAAGACTTTATTTAATTGTAGTGACTCATATTCTGTCACCAAAAAGTAAAAAAGAGAAAAACAACACTGACATGAAGTTTGCTTTAGAAAAAGTTTGCCGTCAGACGCTGAAACCTCATGATAACATAGAATTTCAAATGGCTATAAAAAAGGAATAGATTATTATAGAAAATTGCACAACACGTCATAATTCCAGTTGCACAAAGTTTTTTTGTGGAGCTGTGAATATTGCTTAAAATGAGCAAAAAGGCCCGGCAGGGAAGGAGGGTCAAAGCCAGAATAGGGCTGGCACTGAAAGAGGTAAGTAAATTGCCAATGATGTAATTTTGTAATTTTACTTAGGTGAACGAGTTTCAGCTCTACCTTTACTTTTACTGGCTACACCCCTCTCTAGCGACAACCCGGTATGTCGACATTAAAGTGTAATTGTCGATGTTGCGGCATTAGCATATTTTCTCTCCCATCCCGGTACTCCGACACCTAACATTTTTTTGTCGATGTAGTGGTGTCGATGTAGTTCTATTGTTCTCAGAAATGCCGCTTCTCCGACAAACTTTTGTGGGTGCTTCTATTAAATAATTATTTAAAAAATATATACATAGCGTTTTCTCGTGGCTGTTTACTGATCCAAACATGACGCTAAGTATAAAAAACAGCGCGTTTCTTCTTTCTGTTTATTCTTATTTCCGTTTTGTCAAACTCTGCTTCTAAGGCCCTTGTCCCGGCTTCTGTCCATGGTGCTGAAGTTAAACGCAGGAGATCGATCAATAACTAGATAAATAAGTAAATGGATAGATTGAAAGGATGATGTTTGAATTATTCATACAAAATCCTAAAACATCCTTCTTTTAGAGCCACAGTCAGGCTGCGCTTTTTTACACTCAACAATCCCGGCACGTTGTTGTGCGCCTTTCACGTTGCAGAGGAAACAATTTAAGTTTCCTACAACAAACTGTCACAATGTTATAAAAAAAAACGCCCTTCTATCATCTTTCTGACTGCCTATTCATCGCGCACATTGCGTAGTCCGCTTTGAGAGCATCAGCGGCCTCGCCCAGCCTCACGCTGCTGCTCAGGCCCTCTTTTACAAATGTAGATATTTAGGCGCTGTGGCATCTAAACCACGAGAGTCTTAAACACTGTCTTTATTCAGGCCTATATTTGAAAACAAAAGTTTGTAAGAGAACGTTGTGAATGTGGTCTGGACTTTTACTGGGGTGAAATGATGTTTAACTTTATCAATCTATTCTGAATATTGTTCATTAAAATGCATTATCCTACTGGTTTATATCCACATTTCACACATGCATTTTCTCAGTTACGACTGTAACCTTCATGCATCATACAACGTGAAACGTTTGGTCTCTTTGATAAAACAAACAGTTGTTTTTAAAGCAAGAGACATAAAAAACACCATGGCCTACCTTTCTCTTGATTCTCGTCGTTCCCACGGAGCCTTCACATGACAATGTTCACAAAAATCCATGGTAATAAATCACAAAGTCTTCAAAGTGTAAACATAATCCATAATCATGTGCAGAGGCTTCTGTCCGTGTGACTCTGCACATCCTTGTGCAATACGTCCCCGTTAAAGCGCGTAGTGTTATGGAGAGGTTTATTACAGTCTGCCAGCTCAAAACCACAACGTATAAGGCCAAAAAACACGGACCTTTGAGGCTGTCGTCTGAGGCGGACTGAGGCGGAGCAGAGCTGCGTGTCGTGGGATGAGCGCGTTATGTTTTCCTCGTCGCAGCAGCAGCAGCTCTGGTTCAGGAGGACGATATGGGCAAAGTCTACAGCCTTTATTCAAGTCAGAAAAGCAAAAAATGTTTAGAAAAAAAGTGCTGCCAGTAGATAGAAGAAAAAAGACGCCGTCAATACGTGGAAGCTTGGAAAATAATGTTAATTCCGAAATGAAATTCCGCCCGACTTTGGCTTAAGCGAGCGAGTCCAAGTCCAGACTCGAGATTCAGTCCAAGTCCCGGTCTGAGACCAGGTCTGCACGAACAATCGCATTGCTCTGGCCGTTTAGAGAGTGTTAAAGCAGAGGATAAAGTTTTAAAAGTATTCTGTCTCTACGTCTGTCCAAAAATACTTCTCTGTCTTACCGGGGGCAGCTTGTCAGAAAAGCAACGTGAATGAAGGACGCTTTGTAACCGAGAAATAAAAGTATAATTTTTAGCCTTCTTAAAGCGACAATAAAGTTGGCCACCACACATAGGCCTATTGTCATTATGACGTTCACTGTCTGAGCTTGTGTCGGAGGAGCGGCATCAATACATTCGGAGGACAGGGATGTTGTAACAGTGGGATTTAAAAATAAAGACATTCGGAATAACGGCATGTCGATAGATAGGCCTGTCGACAGAGAGGGCTGACCCCACTTTTACTAGAGTCATTTTTAGACAACTGTACTTTTGAGTACTGAACTTCAGTACTTTTGTGATCTCTGCCAGCAGTTGTTGGATATTCACATATTTGGATCATCACTGTATAGAGGCATTCACTGTATCAGAAAGAAAGACATGCTGTCCGTCTAGTTAAATGGGAAAACTAATTTGATTAAAACAACAAAACGTGACAAGAGCAGCTGCTTGGATCAGGTATGAACTGGTCGTGTGACTCCTGAAACAGCTCTTGAAAAGCCCATGGTCAGGTGCTTCTGACAAACCGTCTCCCAAAACCTGAACTTGTGCAGATGGAGCAGAGTGAACCAATGGAATTTATGTCCAACTTTGAACACGTGGATGAGTCCCTCTTTCACCAAAAAAGACAGAGGACAGTTTGTCAAGTTTGAGTTGATGCACTTACAGCAACCCAAACACAAGAGTCTGAGCCAGAGGATGAGGTCCAAACTCAGAAGTTGATGTCAAGTTCCTTCCAAACTTCTTCACTGCAAATCCTTGAGAACTGAGAAGAGGAATTCTAGTTCTTCGGATTTATTACTGCCACCCATTCTGTCTTCATCCAAAAGTATACGATAAAAAGCTACATTACAATCTTGCCGGTCAGTGCAGCCAACTGCATAAAATGTAACCATTTTACAATTGAAACAAGCACAGACAACGCTTTTCCTCTCCATCATGGCAAAGTTCCCTTGAATCCAATGCATCATTATTTCTAGTAGTCGTAAGAAAAGGTTGAATTAGTTGCACACAAAAAGTTAAGTACCCCAGCTTTAATTCGATGCCAAACAGCTCACATTCACTTCAAAACACATTCTGTCACTTGATCTGCAAGCTTAAAAAACATCTTTACAAAACAATTGCTCTTTAGAAGTACTAGAAAATCAACAGGAGATCAAACTGTTATTTACCACACTGTAAATACGCATCATTCTTAGACTTATAATTGTCTTCGGAGGTTCAGAGAGGAAAGAATAGTACCTCACACAAAGAACTTCAGCTGCGTTTGTGACAAGATTAAAACCTCAAAAGGCCACGTTTGCGTAATATGTCTTTTTCTTTCAAGTGCTTGATTGAGTTTGAGTGTGGTTAAATTCACCAGTTTGTCAGGAACACTGTTTTGAAAATTGCACAGTACATTAACTTATATATCTCACAACATTTTTTTTTTTTTTGAGGATCTGATTGCACTGTTAAATAGTGCGGTTGTTTACGTCTGTGCCTTAGTGTCCTTGAGTCACTGTACTAATGCTTCTTCAACATTACAGCTTTTCAAACTAAACTTTAATTTACTCTTTGGCCAAACACGTTTCCTTCTACTGTTGGAAATGGGTTGAACTGAGAAGTAAACAAAAACATACATTTTTTAAACACTTTTTACATGAGGTCTCAATTAATAGCCTGATATTTCTCTTCTCTGTAGTCAGCACTGCACGGTCTCACAGAAGTGTGTATCTACACTGCTGCATTCAGGGGAAAGAGTTGTGTCAGTTTTTAGTTACCATGACATCAAACTATCTCTGAAAAGAATAATTTTGAGCTGAAATATAGTATTTATAAAAATAAGTTGTGAAGTTTATTCTTCAAGTAAAATGTGTATTTTAATCTAAAAAAACTCAGACAAACTCAGTATACATTTTCCTCTTAAATTGAAAGTTATTTTATGAACAGTTAACCTTAGAAGAAACAAGTTCAAGCATATTTCAATTGACCATTAATGAGGTGTCAATGGTACAACTTAACCCAGGCTCTTTGGTACAATTCACCCCAGGCTCACAGTTTTGAGGAAAAAATGCATCATTTGAGCTAATGTCAGGTATATGTAGATTCAAAATGTAGCTTACCAAAGCACTAACACGTGTGATATATTCACAGATTTGTCTATAACTGTTCAAATACAACAATAAAAAATATATATATTTTCTTCTCCTTAAAGGCCTTGTGTTCTCTTGCAATCAGACTCTCTTCTTTACATGATGATTGAAACAAACAACTCTGCAATAATATCTGGTTATATCACCAAGTCCTGTGTGATTTTAAACCACAAAACTGCATGAAAAACACAAGAAATCAACCGCATATGAGAAGTGTGAATTATATTGCTTGTTATTTGTATAACTTTTCCCCCCCATGGTCTGGTGAGGTACTACCTCCCCTGACTGCACATCACTGATAGAACTCAAGAATACTTAATTACAAGTAAAAAGCATGATTCATTCACTCTTTCCTTCGTCCAATGCCTCCATTGCTGCTCATGCAGCATGGTTTTGCATTTATATTTGGTCTCACCACATTAAAGTGCATGCTGGGGCCTAAGCAAAAATCTGCTCCAGGGCCCTCCAGTCTTTTCTACCAACCTTAATCAGTCAAGCCAAAGCAGTGTTTAAATTTACTTTTTTCATTATAATTTAGAAAAGGGGTAGACTAAATAAGATTTCTCACAATAAAGAGATAATGTAAGCCTCTGCCCCGGACATTTTAAATTTGGAGTGAGTTATTTTAGACCAACAAATCTTAAATTTTATGCATACTTTTATAATAATTATATCATTGCATCTCTCCTCAAGTTTTACTTGGTGTCAGTGTTTCCAATTGGGCCCCCAGCCCTGTCCCTCTCCCTGTGAGCTCCGCCTCTGTTCCCTCTTCACGCTGTAAACGCTGATAAACTGCATCATCGCGCTGGACTTTTTGGACAGAAATATTAACATCTAAATTTCCAAAACTTTTTTGGGGCAAACAAAATATTGAATTGCACATTTCTGTTGAATTAAAATAATTCAACAGAAATGTGCAGAAATTCGCGGCGGTCAAATTTGCGATCTGCAGACAGTTTAAGTTCATCATAGCCAATACTTCCTACTGATAGTCCTACTGACGCAAACTAAAGATTGGCTGAGAGCTAATGAGATACAGAAACATGTATTTGTTGGTTGGTTTTGCGTTCTGTGCTGAGAATGATCAAACACCTGCTTTTGAGTCTGAAGCGCAGCACAGGGGAAGCGGTTGTGTCTGCCCAACACTGCCGTGTCTCAAGAACAGAAGAGGGGAGGGTCTATCCTGTTTAAGCTTGTAGGATTGGTCACACAAGCTTTATGTACAGCACAAACCGTAGGTGAGATGAAGCAAACAGGCATGATGAATGAACTGACATAAACTTGAAAAATTATCAGCGCTCAGAAGTCGGGGCCCTCCACAGAGGCGGAGCCCTACACTCTGAGTATAGGAGGTCCGGCTCTGCTTAAGTTAGTCAAGACGATTAAAATATTTGCCGCTTTGAAATTATCGAACATTTATTGCTTATACATCATACAGGGGTTGAAATTATTGTACACGTATTGTAACTTATATGTCAACACTCATCATAAACTCTATGTGGTATATGCATTGTGAGTTACACAAGGGGCACCATGCCTTGTGAGAGTAGTTCTAAAATGCATGCTTACAAAAACATCTTTTAAGAAAACAGTTGCTCTATTGGAAGTACTGCAAATCACAAAATCAACAGGGGATCAAACTCTTATGTTCCCCACTGTAAATAAGCATTACGTTTTGTTGTATAATCGCATAAAAATGTTCCTTAAATCATTGCCGAGTCCCCGTAGTGTGAGTGATGGCATACAAATGTGAGCACGTTGTAAGCAGACACTGTGTATGCACCTGAAGGTTGGAAGGAATTTATCATTTCAGTCTGAACAGGGACTTAAAACCTCAGTTAGTCAGACGCCTTGGCCTTCACTGTTCATACACAGCCATTGTTTGGCATACGCCTATATTAAATCCATACAAATCTTTCTCGTACATGTTGTTCCAAGACGTTTTGAATTGTAGAAGGTTACATTTTTAGCTCTTGTGCTGCTCCATACAAGGATTTCTTTATAAGTTTTGCTACTACCAAGCAAGAGATCATTCCGAGCCGTCATTGTGATTGACAGGATCCGACCAAAAACTGGCACGAGTTATTTTATCAGTCATTATACATTTCCGGCACATGTGCGACAGGTGCTACACACGGGACGTCTGGGGATTTTTAAAGACAAAAACTAGTCACATTTTACAATAAACTTATGTTACAGTCAATCACACTTTAGACAGACTGATAGGCAGATAGTTTTGATATATATACATACATGCACACGCCAACACACAAGATTGAGTACAGATGAACAGATTGTGAAGGCACTGTCAGAGGAGGCACCGCCATCAGGAGAAGAGTTTTGCTGCAGATCTGAACCACAAATCACCATTGTGAAGCAAATGGGAATCACTGTATTCTTTGTAGCCACTTCATGTTTTTGCTGGGTTCATTGTAGTTTTAATTTAACATTTACCCAAACCCTTTTACTAACCTTATCCTTTCTCCTAAACTTAAACCATCGTCCAGGACCTGACATTCTTGCTTTAATTGAACAACAATGGGGCCCAAGCCTGAGCACAATGATCCTGGCATTGCGCAGCCTAACTATTGCCAAGGAGAGTCCAGTCATTAAGGCTGCTGTGGGTCACAGCCTCGGACAGATCCAGAGACATTGGGGCTGCTGCAGATCACCGTCTTGAACAAACAAACAGATCCAGAGGCATAGCCTCAGACAAATGGTCCAGAGGCACAGGAGCAGCTACAGGTTACAGCCTCATGCTGCGTTCAGACGGGACAACATTTAAGTGTCTGTTTTGTCTGTTTTGTCTTGTCGACAGATTTTCAGAGCAACAAGCAACTAAGTCTTTGAAAAAAGCCCCAAAGCAAGCGACCATTCATTAATAAAAGTTATTAAAAGACTTCAGTAAACAGTCCTTCTTTCTCCTTGATGTGAGAGCAGAACACCATGGTACTACATCACAGGGGAGTAGTGTCTGATTGGTAGTCACGGGCGTTGGACACTTGAAAGTTCAGCAATGCCCAACTCGGGCATTGATGCTGATGAGGCGGCCAAAGGTTTGAGCTTCTACTATGCGTCACCAGATGTCCAAACAAGACACCAATTCGCGCCGCATATTCGCTGGACACCTTAAGACACAGGTTTACATTGTCTTAGCATGTAAACAGGACGCTTTGGACGCTCCAACGCTGTTCGATCCAAACAGCGTCAGGCAGACAAATCCAGAGACCAGACGTCCTGAAAAGGCAAAGACAGTCCCAAAATTCACATACAGTATGTGTCTCGAATCCTGTCCAACATGTCCCGAAAATCATCTTAACCCTGAGTGTCACTTCGCAGATTCTGTGCGGTACGTCATTACGCCAGGCTACACACATGCACACTTACACACCCACGCTACTTCTACGCATTACTCCGTGATGGACTTTCTCGATAGAAACACTAAAGTCAGATACTTTTTTCATGTCAAAAAAGTTTTGAATGAAAGTGTTTTTTGCTGCAGTAATTTCCTGATTAAATCCTCAGATCTATTAGTTCATCTGGTGTTTTCAACGTGTTCTCATGGAATGCGTAAAATAGCACGCCATGACAAATTGCGTGTCACGACGACGCCCTCGTCATGTTTTAGCGTGCAATTACACGCTCGTTTTTTTCTAGTGTGGTCTGGACACGCCTAGTGGTTGACGACAAACACGAGGTTTTTCAAGGGATTAACGGCAAAATTTAAGTCTGAAGTTACACAAATGGGTAAGTTTAGCTCTTAGGCTTGAAATTGGTTAAGGTTAGGATTGTGTTAGTCTTCATGAATAATAACACGTCTTAACATTCACCTTTGAAATGAACTGGGACAGAATTGCGTCAAATACACACGCACAAAATAGAAGTTGTGTTCATATGACACGCTGTTTACAATAGCGTGGTATTGACACGCTTATCCATGAGAACAGGCTCTGTGTTTTTGGTCATTATTCAACCGACATGTGATGGATTGACGTGAATTAAAGACTGATCTAGTGCTCCAGGTTTTCTGATCCTGCGTTATGTGCTGTGAATGAGGTAGACATCTAGACTTTTCTCACTCTACCTCTGGTTCTGGCCAGAAAATCATTCAGACACATTGTGGGAAAAGTTATAGTGAATAAAGTTAAAATGTATTCATTTCGCAACAAGTGAATGTACTACAGTAGTGACAGTGAAGGGAAATGTGAAGTATCATCTGCCCATCACTTGTACAGCCCTTTTAACCAGAGCCAAGTCTGGTCTAAACAAAATGCAAGAATCTTTAAAAATACTTTCCACAATTTCAGAACTGCTTTCTCTGGAGTACAATCACTGTCAGTTTTCAATAGTTTCATGAAACACATTAAAACCACATTCACTAACACTTGTGCTAATTTTATTCCAGCTCCACTTCGGCGACTCTTCTCTTTTAAACTTCTTTGGAAACCCCGGCCCGGTGTTTTGTGTCTTTAAGTTGGCGCGGCGCACATGTAATTAATAGATTGATAATGGCGCCGTGCCACAGAGATGATTCATTAAGGCGTGCTAATAAGACGGCAGAGGAGGAGAACACCTTGGAGGAGCAGAGCAGGCAGGACCCAGGCGTAATTAAGGTTATTCATTACCACCGCGCTCCCCTGCTATGACACATCAGAGACAGAGAGAGCATAAATATATCTGCAGAATGACTTTACCCGCTGTTTATTGGGGTTTAAGAACAAAGTGTTGCCAATCAAAAATAATTACGACCCAGTGTTGACAGCAAAACGGGAGAGAGAGTAATTAAAAGTGACATAATCTGTTTAATAGAACTTTTGCAGTGTTTATTTCAAAGAGAAACTCCAAGCACAAGCAAAGTGATGCTGTTAGCTTTTTCTGTTAGCGTATATGCTAACGTAGCTTTGTTTTTCGAGTGCAGGAAGTTGTTTAAAGTAGTTTGAAATTTGGGTAATGTAAAGCAGTGGTTCCCAAACTTTTCAGACCGGAAAGCCACAGAATAATGACGTAACCAACTAGCAACCCCCACAGCAAAATACTGTAGATGTTTTCAGAAATTTCAAGTTGAAAAACTATTTAAGTTGGGCTACAACATGAACAGTGAGACGCCGTAGATGACTGACTAGAACCAGGAAGTACCATAACATAAGTCCTGTGCTTAGGTCTTTACACTGGCAGATAGTAGACTTTAAAACAGCTCAGGACTAAACATGGACCAGAGTCAGGACTAAACGTGGACCAGAGTCAGGACTAAACATGGACCAGAGTCAGGACTAAACATGGACCAGAGTCAAGACTAGACATGAACCAGAGTCAAGACTAAACGTGGACCAGAGTCAAGACTAAACGTGGACCAGAGTCAGGACTAAACGTGGACCAGAGTCAAGACTAAACGTGGACCAGAGTCAAGACTAAACGTGGACCAGAGTCAGGACTAAACGTGGACCAGAGTCAAGACTAAACGTGGACCAGAGTCAGGACTAAACGTGAACCAAAGTCAGGACTAAACATGGAACAAAGTGAGGACTAAACATGGAGAATCAGCGTTTCAGTTTTATACAGCTCAGATCTGGAACAGTTTTCCTAATGATGTAAGACAAGCCTCTGTTGTGACAATGTTTAAATCTAGAAATGTTCTGAGCCTAGAAATGTTCTGAGCCTAGATGTGATGACCCAAATAAATTGAACACAGTGGCAGAAGTTGCACTTTTAAGGATAAAACGAGCTAAAACAAAGGAATGTTTGTAAAATGCTAAATAACCTGTAACCAATGTTTATATACTGTAGTTTCTGTAGCGTGATACTGGTTGATTCTTATGTGAACTGGGACTCCCTTGACCCCAGTTCACTAGTAGGATTTAACAATTCAAGTGGCATTTCAGCACATTTTTTCAAGTGGGAGGTGGGAAAATATCCCAGTTGCCTTGAACACACCAAAAGGAGAATATGCACATGCAGAAAAGTAATCATACCTGCATGTCTGCTTTGTTCAAGCTTGGAACACATTTCTTCATTGGTTTTTATTTTGTCATGAACGTTAATATAAAATTAAATTACATTAACTCTCTCATCCCGTCGTTAATGATGTTTAATAAGATCTGATTGCACTGTTAAACGGTGCAGTTGTTTACCTCTGTGCCTCAGTGTCCTTGAGTCTCTGTACTCTAATGCTTCTTCAACTTTACAGCTTTTCAAACTCGATGTTTGTAAAATGTGAAAAAAAAACAAAACTGTAGCAAATATTTATATAGCTTCTATGGCAGTTTAAACCCTCGAATTCACTTTGTGTGATAATTGTTGATCTACTTGTGCACTGGGACTGTGAGAATTAGAAATGTACTTCTTATATCATCTTTAGACCACATTGAACTCAGGTGTAACATGCATGAAAGTTTATCAGTGCATCTCTAATTTGTAGCTTGCACCAATTGTTTTTGCTTCACTAAACTTGTATTACTTGTTCTTTACAGGTGTATATTGCTTAGGTACTTTTTGCAACATTTTAGCCAAGGAATAGACTTGAAAAGAAGCATTGTTTATTTTTTTTTTCTTTACTTGGATGCTTTGTCGGACTAAAATCACTAACAAAATGTGTGTTTTTACTCTGAGCCCACTTTTTTGGTGCTTTTCAGCTGTTTGGAGATGAAAAGTCTTTTACTAACACTCACTACTGACTGTATTGTGAGTTTGTAAACTGAATAAGATGATAACTCATTTACCGTAATTGTTAGTCTGGTAGCCATAGATAATATCTATAACTAATTAAGTTAGAGATATGATTATGTAGCCCCTCGCCAAAGTTGTCACCATTCACCACTGCTTTTAGCTCAAATATTCCACAGTATACGACATGAAACTGGAGTATCATGATGAAGAATACGATACAATTATGTATTTGGTATTTCACCCAGAAAAAGTTACATGGCACCAATGTAAATATTCTCTGGATCGGACCTAATCTGAACTGAAATAGACAAAATACCTAAAACACTGGAAATGTTTCTATCACAAGACGACTCAATATGGCGACAGGTTACAAAAACAATATTCTTGTAAATGTTCGTAGTTTTTCATGATTCAGACATAACATACAACAGAAACACCACACGTGCCACAGACGCACTCCTCTCTACAAACAGCAAAAACACTGTGTAGCTAATGTGCCAATTGCGCACTCAACAATGACACGGACTACGTTTCACGTCACCACAATCACGTCTTCCATCTCATAAACAAACTATGTGCAAACCTATGACGACGCTTGAGTCCAGAGTTTAAAACAAAGTTTCCACTGTGAGCATTTCTGTCTAAAGTCTGCGTGGTGAGATTTATAAATTCTAGGGCTGGGGCAAGTTAACGCGTTATCGCGGCGTTAATGCCTTTTTTTCCTTCTCGCTGTCATGGCCTACATGACACTGCCCTTCCTTGTGCCCCCTCCTTACCTGTGTGTGGGCGGAGTCTGCTGAGCCTTCCTCACCTGCTCCAGATCTGCAATCAAGCTCCTTTGTTCTACCCTGCACTCCAGTGAGACTCTGCCAGATAGTTTTTTCGTCTTCACACGTGTCTTACCTGTGCTGCTGCTCCGGTGTTCCTCCTGTGTTGCTGTCTCCGGTGTTCCTCCTGTGCTGCTGCTCCAGTGTTCCTCCTGTGCTGCTGCTCCTGTGCCTCTGCTCCAGTGTTCCTCCTGTGCTGCTGCTCCTGTGTACCTCCTGTCTGCTGCCCCTGTGCCGCTGCTCCAGTCAAGTGCTGCCCCTGTGCTGCTGCTCCAGCTCTGCTCATCCCTCAACTTACCTGCTCCAGATCTAATAAATTCATTCGGGTCTTTGTGAAGTCTTGTGTCCATATTTTTGGGTCTTTCCACTGCTGAGCCATAACACTCGCTCTCATAAACAGTCCACAGAGGATCTGCTCTGTGCTGCTAGCGTCTAGCGCTTTGAAGGAGAGTGAGCTCTGATGTACAGACAGCAGGACAGAGACGTGTCTGAGCTCCGCCGGTGTTTTATAAATCATGCAAAAAGACCCAGAAAGCACGGAGATACGACCCGTTAAATACTTCAAACTGCTAACACCTCATTAAATATGCACGTGGACAATCAGCTCGATCAGCGGCTATGCGCGAACTTTTACACACGTGTTTGTGATGTTTACTTTGAAAACTTTAAAAAATGGGAACGTTTTACTTCCCATTGTGTATTTAGTGAGAATTGAGCTGGTTTAAACAGGACTATCCCAGAACTGGACCAGGTTTTCATAAGGACTGAAAAATGTTAGTTACCTATATAATCCATTCACAGTCTGAAGCTTAGACATTAAAATGTCACCAAACACATAATATGATCCAAACTTTGCCGTAGCAATCTTCTTATTTTGTTATGCTAAACTTAATAGCTTTTCTCTTTCAAAACACTACAAACTTTTCATAATTTGAAGTTTAATTGCAGCGCCAACAGCTCACATTTGTGATTGTTCAAAAAATATTAAATTATATATTTTTAACCATTAGATACAAATTTCATCTCTAAAAAACACTTATGTATTTTTTACTGAAAGAAGAGAATGTTGCTCAAAAGCAGAAAATGACCACCTTCAGCAAGTCCATTGATGTGTTTAAAGTCTGTAAGTGTCTTGTGATGTGACATAATTTGAGCCAGGTTTTAATCAGTTTTGACCAACTTTAACTACACCCCTCACTCATGTTTTCCCATTTTTTGTGACCGCACCGTCTCTGAAACCCAACAGCAAACAATCTAACACTTTTCCGCATCACTGTTACGCCTCAAGCCCGGACACTTGCATTGTTCTCAAATGTGACGACGCAGCTTTATTTATACAAGAATCAATACTCAACACAATGAATCTTATTTGGATTTATTGAAATTCAAATAACTGCCTTTCCCAATTCCACGCAGGACATTTACATGCAGTTAAAACTTGCCGCTTCAATCAGACTAGATGCGTCCATTCAATCACCGTGGAAAAGTTTTTTACTC
>CM076398.1:18834073-19168481 GCA_038363315.1 Mugilogobius chulae | reverse complement strand
TACCAAGGACCTGAGCCCCTCCTGGCTTTTGGACCCTCACTCTCCTGGACTAGCCTATCAGTGGCCTGCCAGATGAGTCTGTTGATTTAATTGCCTCGTACTCTACAGACTTAAACTCTATTTTCAAATGGATGTGTTTCTGCTCTGGTCACATTTAGTTGTTCATTGCTAAGAAGAGGATCCAAGGACCGGGGAAGCTCTGAAAACTAGGGCTGGGCAATATCATGATAAAAAATTGAATGGTGATCTCACTTTAGTGACAATCTGCTTCTTTGGAGAAATTGTCAAGTCGTGATTGCCCATTTCTATATTTAATGCATCTGTTTGTTAAAATACAGACAATTATTTCCAACCTTATCTCCTCAGAGTTGCCAAGTTTGTTTCTTTATAACAAATTTGAGAGTCTGTTTTTAATAGTCTTATGAATTTTGAAAGTCATATGTTGTGGTCTTTTGTGTTGCAGTTTTGAATCAAGTACCAGGTGAATTTTAGCAAATTTTCTGGTTTTATGAATGAAATCATAAATTTCATATTTTCACAGCATATTTTCAAAAGCTTCTTTGTTTTAGAACTGCAAAAATTGTATCATGACACAATGTTTTAATTCATCGATTATTTATAGGCTGAGGTTGCCTGTCTAGGGATTTGGTCACATTTTTTTTTCTGAAAACCTGCCCACTGTTCTGAGTGAGTGACAGCTGGATTTAACCAATCACAGTAAAGTAGGGGCTTCAGACTTCCATTGTAATTACCTCAAAGGCAAAAGACAATAGTTTACAAGAATTGTGATAAAGTCAAAATTATGAGGAGAATCATGATAATAATTTTTTTGCCATATCACCTAGCCCTATCTTTGACAATTATCCATTTGCCTGTTTGTTTGTTGGAAGTTGTTTGATTTTCTAAAGTTTCTATTATATCAACAGTCTTGTGAAGCTCTCAGATGTGACTTGATTGTGATTTTGGTCTCTACGAAAGAAATTGTTGTTAGCATTCCAGACTGAATGCTAACAAACTCTACACCATGATTGATACTAGACATGTTCAGTATATTATCTTGAAAGAAGTCAGATCATTTTGGGGAAGAGACTGTAGGTTTATGTTCCTTAGTTGAAAAAATATGTTGATAAAGACGCACTGTGTACATTTAAAGGACAAATATGATGCATTTTTTGTGTTGTTGCGGTCCTTCAAACATGAAATTATAATAAAGGGTAATAAAGCACACAAGACTGTCATGTTTTTCCCATGTCAAGAATAGAGTTACAGCTCTATCTACTGACCCCCGATTCACAAGAAAGCGCATGCACCACGACCTACCCAAGCCGCAGCCCTAAACTTACCCATTTTAGTAACTTGAAGCCTAAGCCCACCTGTATTGTGATTGTTTTGTGCTTTTTATATAGTGCAATATATACAGCGTAGCATAGATACGCAAAAGCGTGACATCGTGCTCATCCTACGCTTTACTTGTATGTGCCGTGGTATATAGTATATGCTTTCTTGTGAGACTGTTCTGACTGACTCCACAGGAAATCGCACAAGGTAAACAATCCAACCAATCCTGCCTGATGGACTAACTCTGCAATAACTATAACATCACAAATCAGGGGCATTCAAAACAGTGTTTTCCCGTGTTTGAAGGAGATCTCAGACAAAATGCAGGGCTGTGACAGGTTCAGACCTCAGGACAATGACAGGTCCAGACTGAGGCTCTGACAGGTGCAGACCTCAGAGCTTTGACAGGTTCAGACCTCAGGGCTTTGACAGGTTCAGACCTCAGGGCTCTGACAGGTTCAGACCTCAGGGCTCTGACAGGTTCAGACCTCAGGGCTTGCAGACCTCAGGGCTTTGACAGGTTCAGACCTCAGGGCTCTGAGGAGGATAGGCCGACTGGACTAGGGCTCAGACTGCACTATAGTTCAACCTCAGTCCTGTTGGAGTGGTTCTCTTGTTTTCTTTTCTTCACAAGGGCCATATTTGAGTTCAGACGTGGAGACAGTGATCACTGGTGAAACATCACTGTCATTACTGGAAGCTGATTTCTATCAAAAAAAATAATCATTCAATTTAAATTAAAAAGGTGTTGAAATTTATTCAGACCACAACAGCTACCAATCAAAAAAATAAGTATATAAAGATTACCACTTATTATCAAAAATGCTTGGGGGCTAATTTAAACTGGTCAAGGGCCACATCTGGCCCCCGGACCGTAGTTTGCCCATATCTGTGGTAATCCATGCTATTGACCATAGCGCTAACAAGAACACAAAACTCTTTCGTAATTGTTTACCTGAGAAAGGAAAAAAGCTGCAATAATTTGTGCTAATTTGGTGAAAACTTGTGGGTCTAAGCACCTCTGCAGGCAGCACTGGACTGTACACTGCACCGTCTGATTATCTCTTGTACTTTTAATTCTGCAGAAAGCTAACTGTGACTGCACCAGAGCTACACCACGTACAATCTCAGCCTGAGGGGAGACACTGACTTCATTAAAATGTCATACCTTTATCTTCTTGGTGTCTTGTCTGTTGCTCAACTACTTAACTACAATTGTTCAAAACTTTTCTGGGAAGGACAGACTACATAATACAGAGCAACATAAAAGAAAAATCTTGATTTTTAAAACTTAATAACCTTTTTTATATAGAACATAACATAGGCCTATGTAAATGTGGCCTTCAATCAGCTCTGACTTCAATCATTTGAGCTCCAATTTAGTTTAAGACACCTGCTTTAGGGGAAGATGACAAAGACACAAACATTATTATCCTTCGCATTGTGATATCTTATGCCATACTGTGAAATTTTCCAGGCAAAAATCTCTACGAAGACAAGCAGTCCTCCAACAAAAAAAACTACAACAACTACAAAAAAGTACATGTACAAAAAACCAAACCACAATCACTCCTTTTATTCTTTATGATACTGAAGATGACTGAGCATTTTCACCACACAAACTCCATCTTCTTGAAAGGCTAAACTAAAATAATTACATAGCATTTTCACAAGTCCAGGCTAATCATGACACTATTGAATCCAAAACGAGACGCTGCCTGTTAAAGTGTGCCCATGGCTGATGAGTAACACACGAAGTTTGTAAAACCCATTGAAGTAACCCCGGTACCTCCTGTTCTCGCTCTTCACACCCAGCTCGAGTACCACTGACGCCTACGTTTGTTCCCGACATGTGAAAGATAAATTGTAATTGTTGTGTTTCGACGGACTTGAGCCAAAAGCACACAGTGTTTTGAACAGGGCTGTTTTTGGAGGGTCTGAGGAACGTGTGTCAGCAATGGTTCAAGCCTAAATGATTTTGAGTTTAGTGTTATTGGAAAGGTTTGTTAAGAGCATAGGGTGAATGCATCAGGAGAGTGGTGTGAGGGAAGGTAAAGGTATAATTTTTCAAATGGTAAAGTCAGACTTGAATAGATAGATGGATAGATGATCTTCTGGCGTCCCCTTTAACTTGGTGAAAACTTTACGCAGTGGCGGTCGTCTGTATTTTCTTGTTTCCACAGGTAACAGGCTTTTGTTGCTGACTCTGCATTATCCTTGATCAAGTGTTTGTCTAAGTAAACATTGGTTCCTTTTAGTATATGTGGCATATCAAGAGATTTGCTAATGCTGTTTGAGCTTAGCAGTTCTCTGGCTATGACTAACCCAAAAATACATTTAACGTAACATAAAATACCAGCAACATCACCTGAGAGTTGGCCCAGGACCAACAGGGTAGATGGAGTTGCTGAAGCTCTGTTCGCTTTTGATGAATTGCAAGTAAAGCACGACTCGTTGACGTAATGAACGTGTCGATTATGAATCTGAGCTGCTTTTTTGAGCCTATTTCTTTAAATAATGTCTCAGCTTCAATTGATCCACAAACGTTCTGAACATCCGTGCAGTATTTCCACACAACGTGCATTAGTACACATGAGAAACACTATATAAAAACAACAAGAGTTGCTTTTTAGCCCAGGAGAGCTCATCATGAGTGATTACAAAGTGAAACTAGAACGTGCTTCTAGTGTTGTAAAAGCCGCTTTGACAGCACAGTCTGAGCTTCAAGTCTGTTGTTATTCAGGCAACTTTATGCAACTTTATCGTCAGTGGACTGTCCTGCCCACAGTGTCATGGACTGTACACACTCGTCGCATCATCGTGAATGTCCCGGGACTGTACCAGCGCTCGTCAAAAGACCATTGGCTACACATTTCTGTCACCTGTCAGGAGCTGTATGTGTCAAAGGTGGTACTTATTACAGCCTATTTCATTGAGCTTAAAACTGTAGCCTTACGTTAATGCTCATCTTAATAAATTAAATCATGCAGTTTTATATACATTTTGTGTCTTAATTGCATTCAATATTCAGATTAAGTTACAGTTTACACAGGCCTATAGCAGCAGCACTACATTCAAACATTTAATATGCGCTACAACATTTTACACATAAAGTAGACTTTTGGATACAGCCTGAGAGAGGTGAGCGAGCAGTTTCAATATCACGAGACAGAAAATAAGAACATCAGAAGTTGGAAAGGTGGGAACGAAAACGCTTTAAAAGGCGAGTGACGTCATCGCTAACCAATCAGAAACATTTTTATGTGGCATATAGGCTGCTACACTCTATCCTGACACATTGAGATCTTTGCTGAAGCTTTGCAGTTTTAGTGCAACTCAATCTTCTTGGTGGCAAAAATCCAACATTCTGCTGCTCTATAGACCCCTTGCATGTTAGTAAACATTGCGTCAAAATCTGGTGGGCGGAGCTTAGCCGGAGGCAAAAGACGACGTAGCCTCCATTTAAACCAGAGTAAACTAGCACGTTTTTAGAGGATTTTTAAACACAAATGCAGAAAAAATGTCAAATTCTGTTCGGAACTGTCAGGATATATATCGTAACTTACTCTGTGGGACCTGACACAGACTTTGGTGAATTATTTCTGACGGATGGAAGCATTTTGTCTGAGCTCCTGTGGTTCGTCTTGGATCTGGATCTGCCCTTTCACGTAACTGAAGAGGTGATTTTCACATTTGTTTGAGGTTCGCTTTACTTTGCTAAACCCAGTAGTGACTAAAATGCTGTCCTTTAACTGTTCATTTGCGTCTTGAAGCTAATGCTAAATATGCTAATGTGTGCACCTCCCGTTATTAGTGCTTCAGAGGCACAACATTTAATAGTAATTATTTTAAGATTAATTTATTTCAACAAAATTGGTTGCCTGTAGCTTTGAAAATCTGTTAGCTCTCGTCAAAGGCTTTGCTAAAGTAGAAAATAAGGGTCTTGTGTGTAAAAATTGAATGATTGACAACAGTACAGTTTTAGCTAGAATTCTAAATAAAACAGATCAGTTTGAACATCAAACTGCACCTGCACGTCTGGGTAAGGTCTGGCTAACTTTAGACACAAAAGTCCAAGTCACACTTCACAACAAACGACATTTTTACCACGATAAAAACCTCGAACTTTTAGTGCGTCTGCTATGAGTTTTCGTCTTTTTTGCCTCCAGCTAGAGCTCTGACGTCACCGTGACGTGGCATGAAAGGGTCTATAGAGGACACCTGCTCACAGGGTTCAACCCTGGTGTTGGAGACTACTAACCTGGCCAGCCAGATGGTTTATCTCGCGATATTTTTGAATTCACAAACACGAGATAAACCATCTGGCCTTCCAGCCGCCCGATTGGTTTCGACCCACTTACATCACAGCAGCATGGTTTTGAGGCCCAATCACATTGTAGCAGGGAGGGCTGTTAGTATCCTGGCGCTGCCGCAGGCTAATTCAAGCTAAGCAAAGATGGCTGCTTCCGTGGATGTACATGTTGTCTGCTGCTTTTGATGCAGTTTTAGCAGAAATACAGAGTAATTTCTTTTTGAAAGAAGAGCAGTATGTGTGACATGTACTTGTTCTCTCCCACGGGGACATTGGATACACCATTACGAGTTGTTGCTGTGATTGGTTAAGCACAAATAAGGTAGGGCCCACATCCAGTCAGTATTTCACTAAACACCCCACCTTTTCCCAAACGCTTTCTGCGAGTCAAGTTTCAAATGGATAAGGTGGAAGAACTCAAATCGTAGTTCAACACACATCCTGGAGTGATCCAGGTTAGGAGGCTACCCCATGTACGTGTGTTTGCGGTTTGATGTGTAGCTCGGTGACAATAATGTCGTTCATCCTTGTATACTCCTGAAGCTCCGAGGCTCCTCTCCAAAACTTGCTTGTCCTTTTTGTTGTTGAGAATTTGCAGCTTTTTTTACCTCTTTCTGTCTCTGCAAAACTTTGGCCAAAACAATTTTTCTTGGCCCCACTATTAATAACAAAAGATCATGGATAAGATAGTAAAAAGCGACATGCTAACTACGTTATTTTCAATCGTATCAATACTAGTATCGATTACAGATACTCATTTGAACAAGTATCAATACAAACTTTTCTGAACAGTTTTTTTAATTGAAATGTTAGTATTGTGACAACACTAGTATGTACAAGGTAAGACACTACATCAAGCTACATAGCAACAAATCTTTTTGTATCAACTCCAAATCTCTAAAAGTCCAAAATACTACAGTTTGGTGTTTGTAAGAGCTATGTTTGTGGTGGATTTGGCTGGACACATGGAGGGAAAATGTGTTTGGAGAAAGCAGCTTTTGAAGTTACAGTGTCTGCTATCATTTTGTTTTCACATTGACGTTTATATGCTGAGAGCTGAAATTTTGTATTTTTGGTCAGTTTGCCTGTGTTCGCTTCAAACCTTTCTAACTCCACCAAAACCTGCTTTTATAACAAATGTTTCTTTTATTTCTAGGAAAAAAAAGTTTTGTATATTGCAGTGTCTGACTGTACTGAATAGGCAATACCACATTTTTTTTGTATTAGTATTAATCTCAGGCCATTATACTTTATACACCTTTTAAAAGAGTAAACATCAGCTCATCCAATTTGAAATGTCCCATATGAGGATTTGAGGTGTGCTGATATGCTAATGGCCACAACAGCAACAACTTTGTGGATTTTGGTGAACGAACAGAACATTGTTAGATGTAGACAAGACAGTGCTGACAAATTTTCAGGTGAATTGAAATCTAAAAGGAGACATGATGTGTAAAATCTATTTTTCTAGGTTTTCTAACTGCCTTCTTACATTCCTAATTTACTTTTTTCTTAAAGGGACTATACTCGATTTTTTTACAACAATATAACTTAAAAACAATTTACCCCAAGCATTGATGTCTTGTTAAAGTATCTATTCAGGTAGAAATTAGTCCACAAAGTCCTGTCTATGTCTAATAAAATCCTGTTTGTGTCTAGCTTTTTCTGTTTTTGTTTTTAGCATTGTGGCTAACTGTGTTAGCATAGTGACTCACCTCGCCACGAACAGCTGTGAATAAAACATTAAAACACATCACGATGAACAATTCTGAAGCTCAGAATGCATTAGCTAAGTGAGGAAATCATGTAGACTGAAGTAAAATTCAATGTTTCTGTTTGTTTACATTTTAAGGATGCAAATATCAGGTACAGTCCCTTTAAGAATGATTCCTGCATTTTTGAGTAATCTTGTATTGTCTTGCAGCTGATTGAATGATCAGAAAAGCCCTGCCCTCACCTACCACCGTAGATCTATTAAAATATCTAGATAGGACTAGCTTAATACCGTCTCTAGATGTGATAGTGGCTCATGGATCTATTATATTATCAGGATAGGACATTTTTCAGGTTCAAAACATTTTAGTTTTGTATAAACAGCTTTTTAAAATTTTAGCTTTGGATACTGCTGCTCACACTGTAAACCTTGCTCTGATTGGTCAGAATGGTCAACGTCCTGCTCATAAAGAATACGAGGGATCGCGATGACGTAACATCCGGCAGCAGCGCTGCCCTGGTAGGCAGAAAACACTACACAATCAACTGAGCTGTGCTTATCGGAGTGGAATAAACTAACAAATCGTTATATCTGAGGTCCCAAGCAAACGTTTTCTTTTTTACGAGCGGGGCCAAAAGACCTGTGAGGGTTTAGGTGAATGTTTTAGACAGTTTGGGGAAGTTTGAAACAAATTCACGTCAGTAATCTGTGGAAGTAATAGCCTCCTAGCACATCAGGCTTGATTAGCCTTTACAATCAGCAAATGCAGCTAAAACTGCATTTACTAAACATTTCACAAAATTCCTAGACAAATAAAGCCTCGTATTTGTTTAATATCACAATACAGTACAATGGGCAGTGGAGTACTAACGTTAGTTACTGGAAGATGTAGGCAGCTTGTTTTACAGTCAACTATGACATAATGAACTATTAAAATGTACAATGCATTTTCCTAAATAATGGCAATAAAGAATAAATCTGCTATATTAAAATGTTGAAACTCATTGAAGAAATTAACTTTCCCTCGTCTTTGCTCCTGGCTGCTTCTCTGAGAGGGATCCCATACGCTATCGGCACCAATTTGCTTCTTTTAGCTTAAATCTAGCAGGCTGTGATTCTGTCTGTAATTTAAGTCCCAGGGCTTTTCCTCACAGTAAAATGGTCGGTGATTTTTTACAATAATAATCGTAATGTTCACTGTGGTAAGACGGGGGAAGCAAAGCGTCAACAAGAAGGCTGTTATCTCTCACTTTTAAGTTTTCTTTTGTGTGTTTTATCGGCCCAGAGTCACAGACAGTATAGGTGACAGACACTTCTATCATAAAAAAACGAAATCAACAAACATGTCAATCATAAACCGTGTGAAAAGCCCAAAACATGTGGCGCTCTCGTACCCTGCTGTCGTTTTCTGCCTACCGCTGCGCGCGCACGTGCCACAAATAACGGAAGAAAACAACACAGCGATCGCTCGTATTATAGGGGGAAAAACAACTGCATATGTTCATAGACTAAAGCTAATAGCCATGATGATTACAAATGCCAGAAAGCAAAAGCCATTGATGCGCCCGCCATCTTTGATCACAGGGCCTGCAGTGGCCGCTCAACTGGTACTGCAGCAGAAAAATTCCACTTTTTTCTCCATAGAGCACAATATAATCACAAACTGGTTGTGCTCTCCTCATAGATCATTTAAAAAAAAGTTGGACTTATCTTACCTAGTTTCATATCATGTACTTTTTTGCGGTTCAAAGCGTTTAGTTTGTCTTAAAATAGCTTTTAAAGTTAAAGCTCCGTTAGCTTTAATTACTATTGCAAACTTTCTCTCTGAAAAACAACTGTGCATGTTGAACGGAGGTTAGCTGAATCCAAGCTAGCTAACTCGCAACAATGCGCAGCTGAGCACAGCCATTGAAGCAAAGCCGTCTTTCATCACTGGGGCTTGCATACCACTTATCTCACCCACTTGTATTTGATTGTGATAATTCAAATAAATTCAGATTCATAGTAAAGCCAGTATGCTTCAAATAGTCACATAGCCACTTTATAAAATCAAGAATCAAAATTACAAATTCCTCTTGCCAACATCAAAAAAAAGAGACGTTGTTTTTCAGAAGAGCTGTTTAGGGTCATAACCCCAAAGTTGCATGGGTAGCTCAGGTATATTCTTAAAATATTAAGTTGAGTGAAAAACATCAATCTTTTTGGGTGAAAGAAAAAAATCCCATACTTTTAAGGTGTTATGCTAACCACCAGCGCTAATCACTGACTAACATTTGTGCAAAGAAGCCAATAAGCGTTTTAGAATTGAGCTGCTGTCATCTGTCGTACTATAAATGTCAAACCACAGCTGACGGTAAAGATCAGACCGTTATTTGATATTTAAGCAGTTTAAACGGATTTCTTTCGGAGCTTACATTTGTTTACATTAGCGTACAACACAAGATGGCTGCCGGTGGCGTCGAGTTCGTGTGTCTGGCGTGAACTAACGTGAATCTTTTCAGAACAATCAGCACGAAACATCAAATTTAGCATTTTCCCCAATTTACAAGTGAGTGCTAATCATCAGTAGCTCTTTCAACAGCCACAATCCAGCCAAGGACTTTTCCCGGAGAATTCCACTCATTTCAAATCGAAAGCACAACTTGTTAGCTACAAATTAGCTCAATAATGATTGACCTTTTTGCTATTTCTCCACTTTCTTTTCCCCGGTATTTCTTTCTTTATTTAGTTCTCTGTTGAAGTGCCAAGGGGAGATTACTGCCCAGCCCTCTCTCTTTCTTTCTCTCTTCAGACTGGAGAGCACTTTGTAGCAGATGACAGCAGACAGATAGCAGGCGCAGATGAGAGACACGGGCCACGTTTAGAATTCATCTTCCTGATTAGATGTCTGTCCTGCTGCCTGATGTTTGCGGGAGTTACAAAACAAATGGCTCCAGCTAGCTCCCAACTCTTCCAACAAACTAGACAAACTGCTACGGACAGGCTAAAGGTAAGGAGGCGTGCTAGCGTTGGGATTGACAGGTGTTTGATTAAACTAAACCTGCTGACAAATTATGCAAATTTTAAAATGCTAGTTAGCGAGCTTTTAGGCTAGTTGGAGATGTTTTAGCCTGATTTCATTTCAATATATTTTACCTTTGTACATTTCTGGCTACATAGACTGTTGGTTCATTCCAGACAAGTGTGTTATGCGAGTGGTTACGTTTATAACAAGGGCGCCATCTTTGGAGTTTAGTGGCCCTGCTTCCACACCATTCCTTTCAGCCATGGATATATTATCAGAGCTGGATTAGATTCTACCCCTCTGTGCCTGTATGAGCTGCATTAGTGACTGCTTCGCTGAACTGCAGCGGTTGAAGAAAACTTCCTCACAGAGCGTCAATTTTTATGGTATTTCTCTCTATTTTTACGACATAAACTTGTCCAATAATTTAAATGCCCTAAGTGCTTCAACGGTATTTAGCCTAGCCTCCTAAAGTCCAGGGCAGAACTAAGGGCATCTGGGGCTGGGCCCTAAATCTAACCTCCCTGGAGGGGAGGCTTTTTGATTTACTGACTCATGTCTTTGTATCATAGTAGAATTGCATCAGATAATGGACTGATCACATCTAAACTCACCAAAATGCAGGAAATTGCACAGAAATTAAGAAAATTATCTTGGTAGATATTCTCCCAGACCTCCCTGAATTACATCAAAACCATGTTATATAGAAAATAATTTCAAGGAAGGGGGTGGGGGTGGTTTAATGCACTGTAAAGCACTTGTGATACCAAGCGCTTTATAAAGTTTGATTTGATATATTAGACTTTTGTTTTTCAGATAAAGTTGTTAAGTTGTGGCTTAGGCTATAAATAACAGTTATATGACACTATACGACAAAATCTTTTTATATTTCGATAAGAAAGAACAGCATTTTCAGTTCTTACACTGGTATCGGTTGATATTGGGTATCAGCAAATACTTACAGACAAAATATCGGTATCAGAACTGAAAAAGCTGGAACGGTGCATCACTAGTTTCTTTGGGATTGAAAATCTGAGATGAACAGACCTATAGCACCATCTCCATGGAAACAAGCCAAAAAAAAAAAAGGTATAAGGTGCATTATCTATAATTGAGTTTATTATAGTGTATTGTATGCAACATTAATATGCAATAAGCCACTGCCACCTAAATTCTTCAAGACTATTTGGGCTAAAGTGTGATCTGTTCACTTCAAGCTCTTAATTTCCTCCACTTCTACCTTATTTGCAAAAGTCCTTGACAATCTCTTGCTAATGTACTTCCCTTTCCTCCGCTCTCTCCGCTAAGCAGCCGGGAGAGTGGTTTTACATTTCAAATGAAAGACACCCTTGACCCCACTTCTCCTGCTAAAACATACCTCATTTTCTCTTTTCGGGCACTTCAGCACTAACTCCGACGCTGCCACGGAGAAAGTGCATTGGCGGAGTGCGAGCTACGACCTACGGTGACTGGTACGGCTATTACTTTGCATAGGAGCTCGTTTTGGACCGGTGGAGATGAGGCCGTGCCAAGAAGGCTCCGGAAGGCAGACAGGAACAGCGGTGGGTGGTGAGGGGGCCGTGTTGACAAATGAGAGCAAATGGGCAGCTGCAGTGAACGGCAATGCATCACCCAACGGCAAGAAAAGTGGGAAGAGGGGAGAAAGTTAAGGGAACTGGGCGCGAAAAAGGTTTGCTTTGTCAGACGGAATTCTAAATAGGTTGTGCTACGGCTGTGTAATTAATTGAGTTTAAATTCAGTTACGATCAGAGATGCAGTCGGGAACGCGTCATATTTGGAGGCTAACTAATGCAATCGAGTCGCAAACGAGTTTAAATGATGGTTTTGTGTGTTATGTTTGAAAGTAAGAGAAAGTTCTGTAGCTGTGAAACTTTTACTCGACTTACATTTTGCAAGAGATATCTATACCACAATGCACCTAACACCAACTTTGTATTTTTACTTTTTTACTTAGCTTTTTCCCTGATAATGATATGAATAGCCTCATTGCGCGGCCAACTGTAGCCTGCCAATGACGTCTATATGCGGCGATAGAGAGCTCTCTGATGCACGTGCTGACTTTGTCTACGGTCAAAAACATGATGCAGTTTCACAGATTCCCAGCAGAGGGGGGTAGTGGGTGAGGACTAGGACGCAGAGGAAGTCACATGATTTTGTTGACATACCCAGCGGAGTGGGCTCTTTTTTTTTTTTTTTTACAAAAGTGGTCAAAGTAAGTAACACTACTGTATTTCTTCATGTTTGGAGGTTAAACATAATCTATGTAATCTGCATCAGAAAGTAGACATCTGTTTGCTGCCATCTTGTCTGTAAACAAGCTTTTGTTGGTTTAAATATGACTTTATTTAATTGTAGTGGCTCATATTCTTTCACCAAAAAGAAAAAAAGAGAAAAACAACACTGACATGAAGTTTGCTTTAGAAAAAGTTTGCCGTCAGACGCTGAAATCTTATGATAACATAGATTTCAAATGCTATAAAAAAGGAATAAATTATTATAGAAATTGCACAACACGTCGTAATTCCAGTTGCACAAGTTTTTTTGTGAGCTGTGAATATTGCTTAAAATGAGCAAAAAGGCCGGCAGGGAAGGAGGGTCAAAGTCAGAATAGGGCTGGCACTGAAAGAGGTAAGTTAATTGCCAATGATGTAATTTTGTAATTTTACTTAGGTGAACGAGTTTCAGCTCTACCTTTACTTTTACTAGAGTCATTTTTAGACAACTGTACTTTTGAGTACTGAACTTCAGTACTTTTGTGATCTCTGCCAGCAGTTAGCCTTGTTGGATTCACATATTTGGATCATCACTGTATAGAGGCATTATCAGAAAGAAAGACATGCTGTCCGTCCAGTTGAATGGGAAAACTAATTTGATTAAAACAACAAAACGTGACAAAAGCAGCTGCTTGGATCAGGAATGAACTGGTCGTCTGACTCCCGAAACTTGAGACATGTTTTTCTCTGCGTTTTTTCACTCACCTGAAGGTAACGTGTATGAGTTGTAGAGAGAAATTTCATTCACAAATGTTGATTTATGCAAAATTTGTCTATCAACAGAGCCTGCACCACCATGATAGAAGATTCTAGTGAGTGGTCAGCTCTTGAAAAGCCTCAAGCCCATCTTCAGGTGCTTCCGACAAACCGTCTCCCAAAACCTGAACTTGTATGGAGCAGAGTGAACTAATGGAATTTATGTCCAACTTTGAACACGTGGACGAGTCCCTCTTTTACCAAAAAAGAGAAGACAGTTTGTCAAGTTTGAGTTGATGCACCTACAGCAACCCAAACACAAGAGTCTGAGCCAGAGGATAAGGTCCAAACTCAGAAGTGATGTCAAGTTCCTTCCAAACTTCTTCACTGCAAATCCTTGAGAGGAAATCTAGTTCTTTGGATTTATTACTGCCACCCATTCTGTCTTCATCCAAAAGTATACGATAAAAAGCTACATTACAATCTTGCCGGTTAGTGCAGCCAACTGCATAAAATGTAACCATTTTACATTTGAAACAAGCACAGACAACGCTTTTCCTCTCCATCATGGCAAAGTTCCCTTGAATCCAATGCATCATTATTGCTAGTAGTCGTAAGAAAAGGTTGAATTAGTTGCACACAAAAAGTTAGTTCCTAGCTTTAATTCGATGCCAAACAGCTCACATTCACTTCACAACACATTCTGTCACTTGATCTGCAAGCTTAAAAAACATCTTTACAAAACAATTGCTCTTTAGAAGTGCTGGAGAATCAACAGGAGGTCA
Organism: Mugilogobius chulae; assembly: GCA_038363315.1. Taxonomy (NCBI): domain Eukaryota; kingdom Metazoa; phylum Chordata; class Actinopteri; order Gobiiformes; family Gobiidae; genus Mugilogobius; species Mugilogobius chulae. The sequence continues at coordinate 19,154,338 of CM076398.1, read as the reverse complement.
AACTGTTATTTACCACACTGTAAATACGCATTATTCTTAGACTTTCGGAGGTTTAGAGAGGAAAGAATAGTACCTCACACAAAGAGCTTCAGCTGTGTTTGTGACAAGATTAAAACCTCAAAAAGCCACGTTTGCGTAATATGTCTTTTTCTTTCAAATGCTTGATTGATTTGAAGTGTGGTTAAATTCACCAGTTAGTCAGGAACACTGTTTTGAAAATTGCAGAGTACATTAACTTATATATCTCACAACATTTTTTTTTTTTTGAGGATCTGATTGCACTGTTAAACGGTGCAGTTGTTTACGTCTGTGCCTTAGTGTCCTTGAGTCACTGTACTAATGCTTCTTCAACATTACAGCTTTTCAATCTAAAGTTTAATTTACTCTTTGGCCAAACACGTTTCCTTCTACTGTTGGAAATGGGTTGAACTGAGAAGTAAACAAAAAACATACATTTTTAAACACTTTTTACATGAGGTCTCAATTAATAGCCTGATATTTCTCTTCTCTGTATCAGCACTGCACGGTCTCACAGAAGTGTGTATCTATACTCTGCATTCAGGGGAAAGAGTGTGTCAGTTTTTATTACCATGACATCAAACTATCTCTGAAAAGAATAATTTTTGAGCTGAAATATAGTATTTATAAAAATAAGTTGTGAAGTTTATTCTTCAAGTAAAATGTGTATTTAATCTAAAAAAAACTCAGACAAACTCAGTATACATTTCCTCTTAAATTGAAAGTTATTTTATGAACAGTTAACCTTAGAAGAAACAAGTTCAAGCATATTTCAATTGACCATTAATGAGGTGTCAATGGTACAACTTAACCCAGCTCTTTGGTACAATTCACCCCAGGCTCACAGTTTTGAGGAAAAAATGCATCATTTGAGCTAATGTCAGGTATATGTAGATTCAAAATGTAGCTTACCAAAGCACTAACACGTGTGATATATCACAGATTTGTCTATAACTGTTCAAATACAACAATAAAAAATATATATATTTTCTTCTCCTTAAAGGCCTTGTGTTCTCTTGCAATCAGACTCTCTTCTTTACATGATGATTGAAACAAACAACTCTGCAATAATATCTGGTTATATCACCAAGTCCTGTGTGATTTTAAACCACAAAACTGCATGAAAAACACAAGAAATCAACCGCATATGAGAAGTGTGAATTATATTCTTGTTATTTGTATAACTTTCCCCCCCCATGGTCTGGTGACGTACTACCTCCCCTGACTGCACATCACTGATAGAACTCAAGAATACTTAATTACAAGTAAAAAGCATGATTCATCACTCTGTCCTTCGTCCAATGCCTCCATTACTGCTCATGCCGCATGGTTTTGCATTATATTGGCCTCACCACATTAAATGGCATGCTGGGGCCAAAGCAGTGTTTAAATTGACTTTTTTCATTATAATTTAGAAAAAGGTAGACTAAATAAGATTTCTCACAATAAATAGATAATGTAAGCCTCTGCCCTGGAAATTTTTTGAACAAAACAGATGTATTTTCCCTAAATTTTGAGTGAGTCATTTTAGACCAACAAATCTTAAATTTTATGCATAATTTTATAATTATTATATCATTGCATCTCTCCTTAAGTTTCACTTGGTGTCAGTGTTTCCAATTGGGCCCCCAGCCCTGTCCCTCTCCCTGTGAGCTCTGCCTCTGTTCCCTCTTCACGCTGTAAACGCTGATAAACTGCATCATTGCGCTGGACTTTTTGACAGAAATATTAACATCTAAAACTTTTTTGGGCAAACAAAATATTGAATTGCACATTTCTGTTGAATTAAAATATTTCAACAGAAATGTGCAGAAATTCACGGCGTAAAATTTGCCATCTGCAGACAATTTAAGTTCATCAGCTATTAGTGTGATAGCCAATACTTGTCCTACTGTTGATTGGCTGATAGCTAATGAGATACAGAACATGTATTTGTTGGTTGGTTTTGCGCTTTGTGCTGAGAATGATCACCTGTTTCTGCTTTTGAGTCTGAAGCGCAGCACAGGGGAAGCGGTTGTGTCTCTGCCCAACACTGTCGTGTCTTAAGAACAGAAGAGGGGAGGGTCTATCCTGTTTAAAAAGCTATGACAGGTTGAACTACTAATTTCACTAAAACAAAGTCAAAACCATTACTATCAAGATTTCACAAATCATGTTGCAAAGTTCGTCTTAGTTTAGCCATTTTTTAGGATTAAAAATCGACTTCCTGTTCATAGATGATGACATCATGCTAGGGAGGTACTTAGCAACCAAATCATAATTGGGCCAAAACTCTTCTAATGTAACAGGTTTTAACTTCTTGAGACATGAAGATACATAACAACACGCTCATTTTGTTAAATTTATACTTATAGAGTCATTATAATATGTTCATTCTGAGAAAATGAAAATGTCTTTGTTTCCCTAGTGTGATGTCATCAGTTTAGAACTCTTCTCTACTTCCTAGTATTTTTAACATATTTTCAAACCTTTCTTCACAAACTTGTTCTTGATTCTTGTAAAAGTACCATTTATATTTACAACTAGTGTTAATCTACTAAATTAAATTAAATTGGAAATTTGTAGAAACCTGTCACACGCAAGGTTTATGTACAGCACAAACCGTAGGCGATATGAAGCCAACAGGCATGATGAATGGACTGACATAAGCTCAAATATACTGTAGGAGGTCTGGCTCTGCTTAAGTTAGTCAAGACGACGAAAATACTTGGCGCTTTGAAATATTGAACATTTATTGCTTATACATCATACAGGGGTTAAATTATTGTACAAGTATTGTAACGTTAATACGTCAACACTCATCATAAACTCTATGTGGTATATGCATTTAAACTTGCATAGTGTACGTGAGTTACACAATGGGCTGCCACGCCTTGTGAGAGTAGTTTTAAAATGTATGCTACAAAAACATCTTTAAAAACAACAGTTGCTCTATTGGAAGTACTGCAAATCACAAAATCAACAGGGGATCAAACTCTTATGTTCCCCACTGTAAATAAGCATTACGTTTTGTTGTATAATCGCATAAAATGTTCCTTAAATCATTGCCGAGTCCCCGTAGTGTGAGTGATGGCATACAAATGTGAGCACGTTGTAAGCAGACACTGTGTATGCACCTGAAGGTTGGCAGGAATTTATCATTTCAGTCTGAACAGGGACTTAAAACCTCAGTTAGTCAGACGCCTTGGCCTTCACTGTTCATACACAGCCATTGTTTGGCATACGCCTATTAATCCATACAAATCTTTCTCGTACATGTTGTTCCCAAGACGTTTTGAATTGTAGAAGGTTACATTTTAGCTCTTGTGCTGCTCCATACAAGGATTTCTTTATAAGTTTTGCTACTACCAAGCAAGAGATCATTCCGAGCCGTCATTGTGATTGACAGGATCCGACCAAAAACTGGCACGAGTTATTTTTATCAGTCATTATACATTTCCGGCACATGTGCGACAGGTGCTACACACGGGACGTCTGGAGATTTTTAAAGACAAAAACTAGTCACATTTTACAATAAATTATGTTACAGTCAATCACACTTTAGACAGACTGATAGGCAGATAGTTTTAGATATATATACAGTACATGCACACGCCAACACACAAGATTGAGTACAGATGAACAGATTGTGAAGGCACTGTCAGAGGAGGCACCGCCACCAGGAGACGAATTTTGCTGCAGATCTGAACCACAAATCACCATTGTGAAGCAAATGGAATCACTGTATTCTTTTGATGCCACTTCATGTTTTTTGCTGGTTCATTGTAGTTTTAATTTAACATTTACCCAAACCCTTTTACTAACCTTATCCTTTCTCCTAAACTTAAACCATCGTCCAGGACCTGACATTCTTGCTTTAATTGAACAACAATGGGGCCCAAGCCTGAGCACAATGATCCTGGCACTGCGCAGCCTAACTATTGCCAAGGAGAGTTCAGTCATTAAGGCTGCTGTGAGTCACAGCCTCGGACAGATCCAGAGACATTGGGGCTACTGCAGATCACCGTCTTGAACAAACAAACAGATCCAGAGGCATAGCCTCAGACAAATGGTCCAGAGGCACAGGAGCAGCTACAGGTTACAGCCTCATGCTGCGTTCAGACGGGACAACATTTAAGCGTCTGTTTTGTCTGTTTTGTCTTGTCGACAGATTTTCAGAGCAACAAGCGACTAAGTCTTTGAAAAAAGCCCCAAGCAAGCGACCATTCATTAATAAAAGTTATTAAAAGACTTCAGTAAACAGTCCTTCTTTCTCCTTGATGTGAGAGCAGAACACCATGGTACTACATCACAGGGGAGTAGTGTCTGATTGGTAGTCACGGGCGTTTGACACTTGGAAGTTAAGCAATGCCCAACTCGGGCGTTGATGCCTGATGAGGCGGCCAAAGGTTTGAGCTTCTACTACGCGTCACCAGATGTCCAAACAAGACACCAATTCGCGCCACATTTTCACTGGACGCCTTAAGGCACAGGTTTACATTATCTTAGCATGTAAACAGGACGCTTTGGACGCTCCAACGCTGTTCGATCCAAACAGCGTCAGCAGGCTCTGGCTTTTCAAGTAGGGTGACCAGACGTCCTGAAAAGGCAAAGACAGTCCCAAAATTCACATACAGTATGTGTCTCGAATCCTGTCCCACATGTCCCGAAAATCATCTTAACCCTGAGTGTCACTTCGCAGATTCTGTGCGTGATTCATTATGCCAGGCTGCACACATGCACACTTACACACCCACGCTACTTCTACGCATTACTCTGTGATGGACTTTCTCGATAGAAATACTAAAGTCAAATACTTTTTTCATGTCAAAAAAAGTTTTGAATGAAAGTGTTTTTTGCCGCAGTCATTTCCTGATTAAATCCTCAGATCTATTAGTTCATCTGGTGTTTTCAACGTGTTCTCATGGAATGTGTAAAATAGCACGCCATGACAAATTGCGGGTCACGACGACGCCCTCGTCATGTTTTGGCTTGCAATTACACGCTCGTTTTTCTAGCGTGGTCTGGACACGCCTAGTGGTTGACGACAAACACGAGGTTTTTCAAGGGATTAACGGCAAAATTTAAGTCTGAAGTTACACAAATGGGTAAGTTTAGCTCTTAGGCTTGAAATTGGTTAAGGTTAGGATTGTGTTAGTCTTCATGAATAATAACACGTCTTAACATTCACTTTGAAATGAACTGGGACAGAATTGCGTCAAATACACACGCATAAAATAGAAGTTGTGTTCATATGACACGCTGTTTACAATAGCGTGGTATTGACACGCTTATCCATGAGAACAGGCTCTGTGTTTTTGGTCATTATTCAACCGACATGTGATGGATTGACGTGAATTAAAGACTGATCTAGTGCTCCCAGGTTTTCTGATCCTGCGTTATGTGCTGTGAATGAGGTAGACATCTAGACTTTTCTCACTCTACCTCTGGTTCTGGCCAGAAAATCATTCAGACACATTGTGGGAAAAGTTATAGTGATTAAAGTTAAAATGTATTCATTTTGCAACAAGTGAATGTACTACAGTAGTGACAGTGAAGGAAATGTGAGGTATCATCTGCCCATCACTTGTACAGCCCTTTTAACCAGAGCCAAGTCTGGTCTAAACAAAAGAATCAAGAATCTTTAAAAATACTTTCCACAATTTCAGAACTGCTTTCTCTGGAGTACAATCACTGTCAGTTTTCAATAGTTTCATGAAACACATTAAACCACATTCACTAACACTTGTATTAATTTTATTCCAGCTCCACTTCGGCGACTCTTCTCTTTTTAAACTTCTTTGGAAACCCCGGCCCGGTGTTTTGTGTCTTTAAGTTGGCGCGGCGCACATGTAATTAATAGATTGATAATGGCGCCGTGCCACAGAGATGATTCATTAAGGCGTGCTAATAAGACGGCAGAGGAGGAGAACACCTTGGAGGAGCAGAGCAGGCAGGACCCAGGCGTAATTAAGGTTATTCATTACCACCGCGCTCCCCTGCTATGACACATCAGAGACAGAGAGAGCATAAATATATCTGCAGAATGACTTTACCCGCTGTTTATTGGGGTTTAAGAACAAAGTGTTGCCGATCAAAAATAATTACGACCCAGTGTTGACAGCAAAACGGGAGAGAGAGTAATTAAAAGTGACATAATCTGTTTAATAGAACTTTTGCAGTGTTTATTTCAAAGAGAAACTCCAAGCACAAAGCAAAGTGATGCTGTTAGCTTTTTCTGTTAGCGTATATGCTAACGTAGCTTTGTTTTTCGAGTGCAGGAAGTTGTTTAAAGTAGTTTGAAATTTGGGTAATGTAAAGCAGTGGTTCCCAAACTTTTCAGACCGGAAAGCCACAGAATAATGACGTAACCAACTAGCGACCCCCACAGAGTCTTTAGAAATTTCATGTTGAAAAACCATTTAAGTTGGGCTACAAAATGAACAGTGAGACGGCATATTCCACCGGTAGATGACTGACTAGAACCAGGAAGTACCATAACATAAGTCCTGTGCTTAGGTCTTTACACTGGCAGATAGTAGACTTTAAAACAGCTCAGGACTAAACATGGACCAGAGTCAGGACTAAACGTGGACCAGAGTCAGGACTAAACATGGACCAGAGTCAAGACTAGACATGAACCAGAGTCAAGACTAAACGTGGACCAGAGTCAGGACTAAACGTGAACCAAAGTCAGGACTAAACGTGAACCAGAGTCAGGACTAAACATGGACCAGAGTCAGGACTAAACGTGGACCAGAGTCAGGACTAAACATGGACCAGAGTCAGGACTAAACATGGATCAAAGTCAGGACTAAACGTGGACCAGAGTCAGGACTAAACATGAACCAGAGTCAGGACTAAACATGGACCAGAGTCAGGACTAAACGTGGACCAGAGTCAGGACTAAACGTGAACCAAAGTCAGGACTAAACATGGAACAAAGTGAGGACTAAACATGGAGAATCAGCGTTTCAGTTTTATACAGCTCAGATCTGGAACAGTTTTCCTAATGATGTAAGACAAGCCTCTGTTGTGACAATGTTTAAATCTAGAAATGTTCTGAGCCTAGAAATGTTCTGAGCCTAGATGTGATGACCCAAATAAATTGAACACAGTGGCAGAAGTTGCACTTTTAAGGATAAAACAAGCTAAAACAAAGGAATGTTTGTAAAATGCTAAATAACCTGTAACCAATGTTTATATACTGTAGTTTCTGTAGCGTGATACTGTTGATTCTTATGTGAACTGGGACTCCCTTGACCCCAGTTCACTAGTAGGATTTAACAATTCAAGTGGCATTTCAGAACATTTTTTCAAGTGGGAGGTGGGAAATATCCCAGTTGCCTTGAACACATCATAAGGAGAATCTGCACATGCAGAAAAGTAATCATACCTGCATGTCTGCTTTGTTCAAGCTTGGAACACATTTCTTCATTGTTTTTTATTTTGTCATGAACGTTAATATAAAATTAAATTACATTAACTCTCTCATCCCGTCGTTAATGATGTTTAATAAGATCTGATTGCACTGTTAAACGGTGCAGTTGTTTACCTCTGTGCCTCAGTGTCCTTGAGTCTCTGTACTCTAATGCTTCTTCAACTTTACAGCTTTTCAAACTCGATGTTTGTAAAATGTGAAAAAAAAAAAAAAAACTGTAGCCAATATTTATATAGCTTCTATGGCAGTTTAAACCCTCGGATTCACTTTGTGTGATAATTGTTGATCTACATGTGCACTGTACTTCTTATATCAGCTTTAGACCACATTGAACTCAGGTGTAACATGCATGAAATAATAAACAAGTGTATCAATGCATCTCTAATTTGTAGCTAGCACCAATTATTTTTGCTTAACTAAACTTGTATTACTTGTTCTTTACAGGTGTATATTGCTTAGGTACTTTGTGCAACATTTTAGCCTAGGAATAGACTTGAAAAGAAGCATTGTTTATTTTTTTCTTTACTTGGATGCTTTGTCAAACTAAAATCTCTAAAAAAAAATGTGTGTTTTTACTCTGAGCCCACTTTTTTGGTGCTTTTCTGGTTTTAACCAGAACTGGACCAGGTTTTCATAAGGACTGAAAATGTTAGTTACCTATGTAACTATAGTTCTATGCACAATAATAATAAATTCATGTGATCCATTCACAGTCTGAAGCTTAGGCATTAAAATGTCACCAAACACATAATATGATCCAAACTTTGCCGTAGCATCCTTCTTATTTTTGTTGTTGCTAAACTTAATAGCTTTTCTTCTTTCAAAAGACTACAAACCTTTTCATAATTTGATCTTGAATTGCAGCAGTAACAGCACACATTTGTGATTGTTCAAAAAATATATATTTTTATATATTTATAACCATTAGATACAAATTTCATCTCTAAAAAACACTTCTTATGTATTTTTTACTAAAGAAGAGAATGTTGCTCAAGAGCAGAAAATGACCACCTTCAGCAAGTCCATTGATGTTTTTAAAGTCGGTAAGTGTCTTGTGATGTGACATAATTTGGGCCAGGTTTTAATCAGTTTTGACCAACTTTTACTACACCCCTCACTCATGTTTTCCCCTTTTTGTTGACCGCACCGTCTCTGAAACCCAACAGCAAACAATCTAACACTTTTCCGCATCACTGTTACGCCTCAAGCCCGGACACTTGCATTGTTCCAAATGTGACGACGCAGCTTTATTTATACAAGAATCAATACTCAACACAATGAATCTTATTTGGATTTATTGAAATTCAAATAACTGCCTTTCCCAATTCCACGCAGGACATTTACATGCAGTTAAAACTTGCCGCTTCAATCAGACTAATGCGTCCATTTCAAATCACCGTGGAAAGCTTTTTACATTTCCGTATACGGCGACCTGATTGTACAGCAATTTACTATTTAAATGCGTCCAAACCGTTTCACAGATATTCATAGCTTTCTGGCAAACGATTCTGAAAGTTCTATGAGGTCGTTTTTCATTCAAAAGATATAATATTTGTGCTACATTGCTGGGGTCGTGCTGAAGTGTTGCCGTAGCTTCAAAGCCATGAATAGAAATTGGGATCAAACGCGATAAAGCAAAGGCGATTGGCTAAGTTCAGCGGTTTGTTGCGAGATGTTTTTACAGCTAGATTCATCCAAACAATTCATAAATGAAGGGGGTTGTGTTTATGTAAAGATGAGACCTAAAGGACAGGAAATTATCATCTTTTATGGCTGTTTATATCTGTGTAATCTTGTGCCAAAGAACGGGAAATGAAAGTTAATTACAAAATGTGATGACTTTATTGACCACCTTAAAGAGCAAATAAACAACATTTACATTATTAGTTTTTATTCCTTGCTTTCTCTGACAACTTTTGCATTGGTTTTATTTCTATGAATCTTCCAAGCTTTGATGACTTGAACCTTGACTTAACCAAATGGAACAAGACTTGGGACTCACTTTGGATTTGAAAGTTAGTGACTTGAGACGGCTTGATGTTTCTTCTTCAGAAATAAGTAACTTTACATTTGCAACTGAAACACGTTTCTTCCTGTTTGTTTAGTTTGTTTACAAGAAATTTGCGGGATAAATGGATCACTTATAAAAATCAATTAAGGGTGGGCTGGCTGATTTTCACACTGCAAATACAATTTAGGTTTTAAATCTGACATTATAAATCCTGATACACGGTTAATATCCACATGTATTAATTTTGGTTGCAGTTAAAGTTTAAAAGCCTCTTTTTACAAACAACAAACTTTAGTGGTCCACCAGAGTGAACCACTAAAGCTCAGCCAATCAGAGCGCTGCATTCAGCTCCTGATTTGAACAAAAAAGCTTTATTATTCAGTTCACACACTATTCAGAGGTCTCATTTTTAACACAAAGTGCTGGATTTATCATAGACTTTTAGCGGAAAAATCCCAAGTTTACTAATTTACAAATAAAAAAAAAGTTAGCTACTCCAATTAGAAGATGTACTTCATTGTTTGATTTGAAACTAAAAGCCTTGTCTTGAAACTAAAAGCAGAGAACTTGGGACTTGACTTGGACTTGTCTCTCTTTGACTTGGGACTTGACTTGGGCTTGTCTCTCTTTGACTTGGGACTTGACTTGGGCTTGCCTCTCTTTGACTTAGGACTTGACTTTGACTTGCCTTCCTTTGACTTGGGCTTCAGGTGAAGACTTGAGAATTACTTGAGATTTGCAAAACAGTGACTTGGTCCCACCCGTGCAAAAGCGATACATTTTACTGTCCAATTTGAACAGCTCCGTTATCAGAATTGAAATAACAAACATTTTGGTGGTAAATAAACCTAAGTTGAATGTGTAATACCTTCAGAAAACTGTGACAGCTTGTCAGAATAAAATCAAATGCAAAAATTTGAATGATTCACTTTATTTCTATACAAATATGTGGCCCTCTGTTCCGTATGGATTTCTAAATGTGTCCCACTGAGGGAAAAGTTTGGACACAGCATATCAGCCAACATTAACTTGGTTGCTTCATCAGTGTCATTTCTTTTGCAGTCAGTAGCTGGACCTCTAACTCAAATCCTGATGTGGGAAACACATGACATGTGTGTCTTATTCACCTTTTTTTTATTGATTCTGGTCCATGAGATTCAGCAGTGGGGTGCTAAGGAGAATGTTTAAAAAAATGAAGTAATGTAATAATATTCCTGTCAAAAAATTACAAGATGTATGAAAAATCACACAGTTATATTCTTGGCAAAAATAAATAAAAAATAAGAACTATTAAAGTTGTTTGAACTCACACGTTATATAAACATGTTTTCGTTTTACTTACGTTTTATTGTTTGGTTTGACTGAGCATGGGCGTTTTTATGCCCTGCACATCTCACACTGTCCTGTCTTTACATGTCTGTGCACTTGGTTCTGTTTAAAGTCCAAATGTTTTTTAACGTGTATTTAGCAGATGTAAGCTCAGGGAAATTTCTTTATTACAGCGTCTGACAGTAAAAGACGTGGACTTGGGACAGAAATGTGATGTGAGCCTGTTTAAACCCAGATTATAAACATTAATCATACACTGGGTTTGTTCTTTTCATGGACAGTAAAAGGTGGAGCTCTGGAACAGAATCATTTCACTCTCAGGTTGACAAATGTCACCTGGCCTCAGAGACATTCGGCTCGACAGATGGAATGAATTTAAAATATTAAACGTCAATCTTAGGTGAGATATGTCTGCTGCTGCTGCTGAGGATGAGTCGGTCCTGTGCTCCATCTGTCTGGAGGTGTTCTCTGAGCCAGTGTCCACTCCCTGTGGACATAACTTCTGCAGACGCTGCATCTGTAAGTTCTGGGACACTGATGGGCCCTGCACATGTCCTCTGTGTAAAGAGGTTTTTTACAGCAGACCTCAGCTCAGGGTCAACACACTGCTGCAGGAGCTGCTTTCAGACTCTAAACCAAAGAAGAAGAAGAGCAGTTCTATGGAGAACATGGCCTCCTTTCCAGAGCTTAAAGTGGAGAACAGAAGCAGATCTATGGACGAGATGCCCTCTTTTGCAGATGTCCAGTGTGATGTATGTTCTGAGCCGAAGCTGAAGGCCCTGAAGTCCTGCCTCGTCTGTCTGTCCTCGTTCTGTGAGACCACCTCCAGCCTCATCTCACTGTCTCTGGGCTGAAAACACACCAGCTCATGGAGCCTGTGGACAACCTGGAGGACAGAAAGTGTCCCAAACATCAGCGGCCTCTGGAGCTCTTCTGTGTCACTGATGAGAAGATGGTGTGCATGATGTGCTCAGTGGTAGAGCACAAGAACCATGTGCTGGTATCTCTGGAGGAGGCGTGCTCACGCAGCAGGTCCTCTCTGCTCCACACTCAGGCTCACACTCAACACATGGTGGAGCAGAGGAGGCTGAAGCTCCAGCAGATCCAGCGCTGGCTGGAGCTCAGTGACACAGAGGTCCACAGAGAGAGGACTGTAGGACTGCATGTCTTCACCGCTCTCATACAGTCTGTTCAGAGACATCAAGGGCTCTTCTTAAAGGAGCTGCAGGAGAAGCAGAGGCGGAGTCACAGACAAGCCCAGGAGCTGGTGCAGCAGCTGGAACAGGAGATCTATGAGCTGGAGAAGAGTATTACTGAGGCAGAGCAGCTGTCACACTCCAAAGATACTCTGTACTTTCTCCAGCACTGCCCTGCTCTGACCCCTCCTGCTGAGCTGAAGGAGTGGAGCAGAGTGAGCTTTGAGCCGAGACATGTGAGGGCAGTGCAGCTCGGGCGATGACGAGCTGAACACAAGCCTCTTACAGGAATTTCACCAACTGTTTGAACAACTTCCTCTAGATTAGAACTCCTGAGAGTGCAGCAGTTTGCAGTAGACGTGACTCTGGACCCCGACACTGCAGCTCCATGGCTCGTCCTGTCTGAAGACCTCAAACAGGTTTACTGTGGAGATGTGAAGCAGCAGCTCTCAGACTCTCCTCTCAGGTTCGCCGACTGCGTTTGTGTTTTAGGAAAGCAGAGCATCTCTTCTGGCAGGTTTTACTTTGAGATTCAGGTCAAAGACAAGGATTTGGGAGTTGCTCAAGAGTCCATCAACAGAAAAGGAGCAGTGGCTTACACGACTAAAAATGGATTCTGGTGCATTGTGTTGAGAAACAAAAACGACTAAAAGCTTGTACTGACCTCGTGTTGGTCTGTTTCCAAGCAAGCTCTCAGAAAGTTGGCGTGTTCGTAGATTATGATGAAGGTCTGGTCTCCTTTTACGACGCAGATTCCGCAGATCTTCTCTACTCTTTCACCGACTGCTGCTTCAGGGAGAAACTTTATCCATATTTCAGTCCTTGTTTCAAAGATGGAGGCTCAAACTCAGCTCCTCTGGTCGTGACTGTGGTGGAAACCGGAGCAGCGGGAGACTTTTTATCACCTTCAGCATTAGAAATAACCGGACTGTAGCGGTTCTGCTCCGAGGCAAAGGACAAATATGTAATGTTTGTTTTGGCGAAAGAAAAGCAGAGAATCTCAAAAGGATTTATAGATTTAAAAACAGAACAGAAGATCTTTGAGTTTGTTATACGACGTCATACATCTGGGAAACTTGAACAGAGAGATACAGCGTCTAGAGTTCATAAACAACATATTGCAATTAGCAGACGACAAAACAAAATGTCCACAACACATTACAACAAACAGACAACACATCAATTAAAAGACAACATATTATAATTAACACACAACACGTTACAATTAACTACAACAAAACAACGAAAACACATTAGAATTAAAAGACAACATTCTATAAAAAAAAAAAAAAAAAAAAAAAAAAAAAAAAAAAAAAAAAAAAAAAAAATAAATACAACACATTATAATTAACCACAACACATTACAAATAACAGACAACACATTACAATTAACCACAACACAGTTATCAAACAACACAACAAAATGATCACAATGATCACAAAACATTGCAGTTAACAGACAATGGGGGTATTCCATGAAGCGAGATAAAGCCAAAGCCTGGTTTATTTGGCCAATCGACTTGTGATGAATCGGTCTTTCCTCTCGCTTCCTGGATCAGAATTAACCACTATAAACTGAAAACGTTTGCGTTGCAAATCAAACTATAGTCCGTGTGCACTTTGGCTCCTCTCGTGTTTCTGTCAGATCATGAGGAAACACTTTTTCTCTCTCATTCTCAGTGACGTCTTCACTCCATTGATCATGGTCTCATCACATTCAGTGGGAGCAAAGCTCATTGCGCAGATTAAGCTTCAAACTTGAATTAGCGTTGCTCAGACCCAGGCTTATTTCTTTTATGGAACTAGTTGAGGCTTAAGTTGGAGATGAAGCTAGTTTCAGCTCAGCATTTTATGATAAGCCTAGACTTTTTAAGCCACTTTTAAGGAATACCCCCATTATGTTGTCTGTTCATTGTAATGCTTTGTGTTTATTTATAATGTGTTGTTTGTTAAGTGCAATGTGTTATTTGTTAATTTTAATGTGTTGTTGTTGTTGTTGTTGTTGTTGTTGTTGTGAACCTTAAAGGCCACCATAGAGACAACTTAACAAATCATGAAAAAAAACAAAAGGTTGTTGTCATAAATAATGGCATATCTATCGGAATAAAGTTTGTGAAAACAAGCTAATTCCAGGCTTTGATTATCCATGTGTGAATGCTTGTAAAAAAAAAAAAAAAAAAAAACTCAGACGTTGTGGGATACTTTAAAGTTTACGGATAAAAGTAGCTTTGAACATTGTCCAAATGTTTGTCATGTGATTTTATTCTATATTATTTTGCAAGATAAAATAAATAAAAAACTCACAATAGAAATACAAACATTCATTATTTCATTGCAGTTGTGCATATTTTCACCAAGACTGAAAACAGGGAAAAACAACTCGCTTTGAGAAACATAAAAGTGAATTTGTTTCCAAAGTTTTGCCTGCAAAGGCTTGAATCTGGTGAAATGAAGTTAGTTTCTTTTGGTTTACAACATGTCTTTACTCGTGTTGCTCAAAGTTTTGTGTGAGGCTGTGAAAATGGTGTTGAAATGAGCCAAAATCCTGGCTGGCTACAGAGTGTGAGGTGAGAACTGTGAAAACAATTGTAGTCTATTATTTCTATTGTTCTTGTCTTCTAAACACACTCTTATTGATATAATTGTATCATCTTATGTATTAAAAAAAACATGGAAGTCAAGTATTTCCCACATCAGAAAATGAGCTCCATCTATTGACTGCAAAAGAAATTACACATGAGAAAAAATCAAACTGATATTGCATGATATGCTAATGCTGTAAAGATGTGCAGATCATAATGCACTGGATGATTTATCGCCTCATCATTCTCGCTTTTTTCCGTCACTTGTTTAAAATGGTTAAAAAAGTTTAAACTAAAACTGTTTCTGATCCTTTGAAGCACAAGAAAATGGTCTTTGTGAAGCTGTATGTAGTTGTAGTATGTAGTGGCTTCTGATGACTCTTTCTGATCAAAAGTGAGAACTTTCTCCAAACATAAGAAAAACACAGTCTAATTTCCGCCTGCATTTATTTTGGTAAAACCAAAGATTGGTAAAGCTGCTGTTGACATCTGAGACCTGAATGACAGATTTGGAATATTTGGGGTTTTGACAATTCCGCTGCAAAAGCTGAAGGTAATTGATGTCAAATGAGTTTTAGGGACCTTTTTTTATTCATTTTTTGCAAAAGTATTTTCTATTTATTAGCGTAATAATATTGTAGCCTGCCCTGAAAAGTCTAAAAAGTAATTTCAAACATTTTCAATGTGATTTCTCCTAATAACCCATTCCCTGTTTTTATTAAAACAACAACAAAAATGGTGCAAAGCAATTTTAGCTGCCCACTATCTGGTCTAACCATCAACATAGCAATTAAGTTACAACAGTTTCGGGAACTAATAATTCCTGGTATTGGTATTGGTTCTCAGTATCTGCAAGTACGTAAAAATTAAGTGTCGGTCAGAAAAAATGGTATCAGTTCATCCCTGTATAGTGCCTGATATGCTAATGCTGCAGAAAGGCTCAAATCCTAATGCTATGAATGATTTATGAACTTATTATATACTTATTAATGGACTGATTTGAAGAAATTCACAGATTAAATTAAATTAAAGTTAATTCTGTACAAACACGATCACTTGCTGTTCAGTTTATTTTTTATGGGCTTTTCACTGAGTCTGTCTAAAATGAATTAGCAGTGAAAACATCATCGTTTGGTGTATTTGTGTTTAGAAAACCACTCACAACTCAGTGTTCACTGCCTAATCTTGTAGTATTTGACTGACTCAGTGAAAGCGCTAAAGAAATTAATTGAACAAGAAGTGATTATTTTTGGGAAGCTTTTTAAATTCCAATACCATTTTGATAATTTGGTTTTATTTTGAATTCAACGGAATGAGACCGGAAAGTAAGTTAGCATGTTTATATTCCAAATTGCTAACTATAGTTAAGAATATTTCCTATTATCTTTAGCATTTAGACACAAACACTTCTCTCTATAAACAGAAAAGTGCCTATATTCTCCTGATTTGTAAAGTCATCACTGATCACTTCACATGCTTGTTGATTTAGCAAACAACAATGGTTGAAAATGAAACAATCAAACCGTTATTAAAAAATCAGATTAAAACGTTTTAAAAAGAATATTTTTGATGAAGAATTGTTAGAACATTAACAAAAACTCAAGTGAAAGGATTGAGAACTGATCTTTCTAAACCTCTTCTCATAAACTTCTACATGTCAGCCATAGAGAGCATCCTGACCTACTGCTGCACTGTGTGGTTCTCCAGAATAAGAAGCAGCTGCGGTGTGTGGTCGGGGCAGCAGAGCGGACCAGCGGAGCACCACTGTCTGTTCTTAAGGAGATTTACAAGAACAAGGCATTAAATATCTATAGAGACTATTCTAACCCTGGACATGGACGAATCACTGCCCAAACAAGGCAGGCTGAAGAAAAGGACCAATAGAAGAACAGTTATCAGAACAATCACTACAGTCATGTCATCTATAGCGCACTGTATATTTGTACTGTCTTACCATGGAGCAGCTAAACTTCATTTTCATCTTTTCGTGTGTGCATCATGCGACGTTTTGTAGAGCTACAGAGAATCACAACAGAATTATATAGAGATTTGTGTTTATTTTTTCCAAAGATATTAAATACCTTATTTCATTGTAGTAGCTCATATTCTTTCACCCAAAAGTAGATCAGAGGAAAATAACACTGACATGAAGTTTGATTAAAAAAAAAAAAAAGTTTCTCGTTAAAGGTTGTATGGAGGATTTTCAAAAATTGTTTGTTGTCAGTCTTGGTCAAAAACAATTACATAGATTTGTAACAGCCTTGTACTTATGCTAAACAAAAAAAGAATTATAAAAATATATAAACTGTAGACATTATGAGGCCAGTAAAACGTTGACCAATAGATAACAAGGTACCTCATTTTCTGGCCTGTTAACCTGTCAAGCCAACCCTCAGTGTTCCTAAGTAACTCAGTGGCCCAGTTAGCAGTGAAGGGTGTGGCCCTGGGAGGAAAAACACATGAGCATCATTTGAAAAGCAGTAAGAAGTTTTGGATTTGAAAAATCCTCCACACAACCTTTAAATGCTGAAATCTAATGAAAACAAGGAATTTCAAATGTTTATATAAAAAAGTGTCTACTTTTTAATGAAAGTAGACACTTGTAGGTCTCATTTGGTGTACAACACGTCATGATTACAGTTGCACAAAGTTTTTGTGGAGCTGTGAATAAAATGAGCAAAGACGCCTGGCAGGGAAGAACGGTCAAGACTATAGGGCTGGAAGTGAACGAGTTTATGGACTTTATTAATTTTAGTTGCCTGCTTTTCATATATAACAAAGGTCACTTGCATGTATTTATTGAAATAGAAACCTAAAATTAATCTTTGGGACGATGGATATAGCCATTTTATAGGTCATTGTGTATAAATAGTATAGCAAAAGAAGCAACATTACCATGGAAACTAGTTAGAAGAGGCCCTTCTCATTCTCAAATGCAAATTTTAAGACAAGTTTTGGTCTAAATTATGCTTTTATGAAAGTGTATTTTCGGAGCTAAAAAGTTGTTGTGCCTTTAACTATTTTTAACATATTCTTAACATTAACTGGTATCAAATCAAAACTAAAACTTCCCATAAATGGTGAGAATCCTAAAATCTATCTCATCAGCTTTACTGAGAAGAGTCTACGAGACACAATCCTCATTTTCACTCTCACATTACACCGTTCTTGCAAAAGTCGTCGTGACAACCAGCCTAAACCCCTCCGAAACTCGGTGACAAACAGAAATAGCACGAGCTGCCACTCACCTCAATGGGTTTCATGCGCGCGCCATTACAACCGGCGCTGAGTACAATGGAGCATGGGGCGCTAACCGAAGCTAGCGCGTGTCAATCACCCTCCGCCACCTGCCTCGCGTTTAGAAATCCAGTCAGGTACGCGGAGGGGTTTTTGGTGCCAGCGTCAGACAGGCAGCCAGACAGTGCCGCGGAATAACAATATTTCATCTGAGAGGGGAGAGAGGGGGGTAAACACGGAGCGGAGGAGACCAGACGACGCTAGCACTTTAAAGAGTACCTACCTCGCTAGCAAGAAGGAGTCAAAGGAATTCGCACTACAGAGGGGCGACAACAAAGCCGGGCTGGTTGTAAAGAATTTGTCGAAGAACCAAAACAGACAAGTTAGCTTTGATTTGGCTGTTTAAAGAGGCGCTAAAAGTGACTGTGGGGAGTCATTCGCGGTCGTGATAACGAGGGTACTACCTGGGAAATGCTAATGTGTTTGTAGCGAGAAGCAGGCTAATGCTGTCGATGAAATGTGAAAGCCTATTGAGGTTAGGCAGATGATAATAATAAGAGGTTTTAAATGTTAGCAGTGAGGGCCAACAATACTGAAGAGTCATCCAATTTTTCTTGTGAGAGCTCAAAACTCCCACGCATACTCCAAAAATATTTTCCAGGAGATTTTTTTTGACAGTTTTGCCAAGTCAATAGTCAACAAATATGATGATAATCCACACAGTCTCATGAAAAGCAAATTTGTTTATTATATGGCTATTTCTAGGTCTGGGGGTCCTCTCTCAAAAATATTTGAACTAAAATTTATTGCATTCTGGTTAATTTTAGAAGTCTGATCAAGTAAATTGGTAGAACAAGCGACAACAAAAAAAGATTTTAGATATAGACCAGCTTTATATGTTTCGATGAGGTAAAAGTCATTATACGTCTTTAGGTGACAAAACTTTGTGTATGACATCATTTCATTTTATCTTAGCTTTTATTGGAAAGGATAGTAAAAGTAAATACAGACATAGGGCATAGGGGGTAAGTGAAAACAGGTTGTTGTTGTTGTTGTTGTCTATTTTTCTCCAACACAGTTATGCTATGACCTGGTTAGCAAGTCTTTCCAAACCCTAATCCTAACTCTAACCTTGACCAAACTGTGGAGATAAATATTTTAAAATATAAAAGCATAGCTACCACTACAAAGTGATAGTAAGTAAATCAGTAAGTTAGTAAGTAACTGAGAGCAAGTAACTGAGAGCAAGACTCACACACATGAATAAACAGCAATTTTATTTATAAAACAACTAAGAATACAAATTATTTAAAAATTTCAGTTTATGAATAGCCAGAGAAAGCTTGTTTAAAAAGGAGGGTTTTTAGGTCCTTTTTAAAAGAGGTAATGGAATCAGCTGTTTTTAGCTCCGATGGAGCATTCCAAAGCCTCAAACGCTCTCTCTCCGTTAGTATGTAGTTTTATCTAAGGAATTTCCCACAAGTTCTTGTGGACTGATCTTCGTGAACGATAGGATGAATGCCTGTGAATGAGCTGTCTTAAATATAGGTGAGCAATAGGATTCTGAAGGCATCTGTGTAACAGGCAACCAATGTAGACTCAAAAGAACAGGAGTAATATGGCAGAACCTACTAGATCTGGACTAATGGTAGCCGAGCTAAGACTGACACTAAAGAACAGGGAGTTTGCAATAACCCAACCAAGATTAAACAAACCCATGATTAATCCATTCAAGCTCATAGGTGTTAGCATTGTAGCATAACTGGGTTGGTTGAAAAACAGGCCTGCAGGACAATACAAGATTACTTTAATATGCAGAAATTAATCCAACTTTGAGTGAACTAACGAAGAAAGAACACTGCTAAAACATGGTTGATAACTGAAAAAAGTGGATTTGACCTAATATGTCTCTTTTTTTATAAGAGATTAAATAACAGGTTTAAAAAATTGGATACATAAGACACAATATTTTAGCAATGCATAGAAAACGTGGTGAAACTTGCACCATTTCCCTTTCTTTTCCTTTTTTTAATCTAGTGCTCTTTACACTACCGCAACAATAACAAAGCAGACACATTTTATTCCCGAGTTTACGCCAGATCGCGGCATATTACCGCGTGTTCCTCTCCATCTCCTCTCTCCACCTGTTTGTGCTCTCGCCGACACTTCTCAGTCCATTCTCCCCTCTCCACACGCGCCCTCCATGTTCATTCATTAGCATATAAATAAGTCATCCAAACACCCAAACACACTCGGAGTCTACGGCGCTGCTTCCACCGGCCTAAAAGGTCTTCCTCCGCGTGGCAACACTATCACGTACCGCGCTGCATTAGCCCGCCGCATTGTCCGCACGGGAATGCTTTTAGGCTAATTACACGCGATGTGGCTATCTGTGTCTGAATGCATTTTAATCTAGAATGGCCTTTTCATGCAGATTTCACACACTCAACAGGCTGCAGCTGCCGGCGAAAGAAGAATTCAGAAATGAGACGTCTATTGAAGAATTTGGATGGGAGACAATGGGGGACACGGTGTTTTGTGTGTGAATGGGGCATATTTCGGATGTGCGGTTCAGCGGTCGGCGGTGAGATTCATTTGCGATGCAGTGAAATGAGCAGAAGTGGCAGCCTTGACGGAAAGAAGTTTTGCAGCAGGATTGTACAAAAAAGTCTAAGAAGAAAACGTAGATATATATAACGGAATGTGAAAAAGGTATCAGTGCGTTACGAAAAGTTAAAACGTGAAACTTTGGTTGAAGCCACGTGGTGATATTTTCTTTGGGTTTAATGGGTAGGTTTAGGCTTCAAGTTGCTAAAATAGGTGAGATTAGGACTGTTGCTTGCGGTAGGTTAAGATTTATCCATTTAAGCCCAAACAAATGTCCCCAACATGGCTTCAACCAAAAATGAAAACCTCCTTATTGTAAGTTTTTCCTGGTATACCTAGGTATTTTTTTGGAGACTGGGCTGACATTATTTCAACCTGGACAGACTCAAACAGACAAAAGGATGCGATTATTAAGAATATTTTATATTACGAGGAAAACGAGGCATGCGATAAATGATTGGCTGATAGAGTAAACGAATTCACCCCGGAACCTAGACATTGGTGGTGTCTTCTGAGGTGGTGCTGGGGAGGTAGAGGGTTGGGAGATGCAATGGCGACAAACTGCTTGCATGAGCTGTCAGCATACTGAGGAATTCCGGCTGCTCTTTTGAATTTAGCCGTGATGCTGTGATAGGCTGAAGGGAGCGAAGGGGCGATGAGAACTCCAGGTGGTTGGCTGAGCTGTGATTGGATACAGGATGACGTCAGAGAAGCTGATTGATGAGCGTGGCAAAGCCGACATAGTCTGCCAGGCTGAATATTCGCTTCTTAGCTCCATCTTGCTTGTTCTAAAGGAGATCTACTCTGTTTTTTTTTTTCAATTTGGTACAAATAGTGATTGGATATCGGTGCTGATTCATGAAATTTTGCTTTATAGGATACACACTCCATGATATTGGTTTAGCCGATACATATAGACACAAAAAGTGGAAACAAGTCGAAAAAGTTCCATTGTCAACTGACTACAAGAGTTTATCACTGTGCGAAAACAAAAGTTATGCTGCTAAGTCAACATTTGTGGATGAAATTTGACCATATAACCCCAAGAACTTACATTCAGGTGAGTGAAAAAACGGCGAGAAAAACACTGTCTCAAGCTTCAGGTGACAAGACGTCTGTCAGACCGGTTCAGACCTGTGCTATAAACAACTAGCTGCTGTTTCGAGGTTTTATTCAAAGAAGTTTCCCCATGTAAACAGACACAGAGCGGGTCTTTCTGCATAACGCATGCGCAGTATGGCGGAAAGTGACGTCGACCGAAAATACCTCTATTGCAACGAACAAACCAGGTGCTTTTGTACAGGTAATATGTTGCACCACACAGCCCCCCCAGAACATCGAGTCTACAAAGAACAACGAAATGCAGAGAGGATGAAGCAGAACCGAGCAGCACTGTGTCAGAGGCGACACAGCGTGGAGCACAACTGAAGCAAACACGGACCAACAACTGTTGATTCACACCTGGGCAGCAGGACTGAGGAGGACAGGACTGTCCAAAACCCACAAGGTCAGGCTCATGAAAAGACGTTGCCGTTTAAACTGCCCCTAAGTTACTCACAAACACAGTTAACAAACAACTCACATACATGGGTTAAAAATGTAAATGTTTAAGATAAGTCTTTTACATTGTCAGCAATTCCCATTTCAGCATTAAATCCTTTTCACAGTGGTAATTATTCGTTTTTGCTAGTTTATACAGGGATGCATGTACCGTATTTTCTGGACTGTATGTCTCACCAAAGTAAAGGTCGCACTTTTTGGGGGAAATTAATTTACATAATTCGGCACCATAAACAGATGCGGGACACGGTTTTTCATCCTTTTTTATGACACGGAGATGCACAGAGGTCAAGGACTGCTGGCATGAGGCAAAACTAAAAGATGCAGATCCAAACATGACTAAACTCTGCATTAATCGGCTTCTATATTATCACTAAATCATCTGCAATAAGAATTTTGTCCATTTGACGTTCAACAATCGCGATGTGACGCAAGTGTAGCTATTTACCTGAAGCAAGTCCCACACATCTCTTTCCACTAAATCCACTGCCTGTTTTTGTTGCCCAAACTCCATTTCCACCTCTTCGTGCATAAACAGCAGTTCTTCATTCATTGCTCTGGAAAGTTTTCCCCCGCATGACTTCTGCCTTAGATCTGCGAGTGCTCCGCGTGAAACAAGGAAATGCAGGTACAGCAAGTTTTTGTTGTTTATCAGCCACCACCAGGTAAACATGATCATGGTCAAGTGAATGACTCCTCTTGAAATCAGACCGAATCAACGCTCTCTGGGCCTGATTTATCAAGCCAGGTGTTAAATTGTGGGTGCAAAAAAAAAAAAAAAATACAACATACTAAACAAAACAGATATGAACCACCTCAAATTCTGCATCTTTCGAGAGTGTGAGAGAAAAAAATATCATCTCTGCCAAGGTTTTGCTCCCCCTAACCTGGTTTGCAGATGAGCAAATGCTTGATAAATCTGGCCCTTGGTCTCGTTTTTTTAGTTGAATGGAGCCCTACGAGCTCTCCTGAGCGTCAGTGCGGTTCTTGAGACTGCAGCCTCCAGGTCTGAAGTTTTAGAAATTTAAGCTCCGCACTTACGCAAGTAGATGCACCTCGGATGCTACAATGTCACGCCTCACTGACGGAACAGCCGCGAATGAAATGCCATTTGTCCCTCGTTTGAGAAGCAGGGAGCGCTCGAGTCTGGTTGGGAATCGTAATATATTAATAGCTATTAACAAATTCACATTTATTTTATATATGACGTATCTAATTTATATTATTATTAGCTGGGTGTGTGTTTGTCGCTTTAATTACTTTAGGCTTTAATTACCAGACACACTTAAGAAAATTATCCTGAGTGAGGGCCTGTCCACACTTGTCCAAGCTCAGGCGTTTCAGCACAAATATTTGTCCTAAACCACACATCGTCCACACGAAGCAGGAGTTTTAGGACACTGAAAACTAAGATTTCTGAAACCATGTCTCAGGGTGAAGAGATTTCAAAACTCTGGTTTAGTGTCTCCTCAGTTACACTGGATTCAAATTTTTTTTTTTCCTTTATATAATCTTCACTGTGAAAATCTGTGTTTCATTTCACCGTAAACCACAGAAGACATACAGAAAAACAAACAAAAAAATCCTCTACATTCTCTATTAAATCCGTATTGAAATTTTGTCAAAATATTCCAAAGATTCTGAAGCATAAATCCACTTTCTGTGTCTCTCTAGATCCATGTTGTTCATTTATAATGCTTGTGAAGTTTAAAAGAGTTCTCTGCTACGTTTTTGTTTACGTTAAACCTTTTTTTCTTCTTTATCTTTATTAAACATTTCTACTTCCTTTCTGTGCCAGTGTCACAGCGCCACACTCTGGTCAGATACAGGCATTACACAGGCTTCAGGCTGGTTTTACTGATTCATGTGGACAGCTCCATGTTTATGCGGATCGATTTTAAAACTATCGTCGTTTTGTCTTCGTGTGGACAAGGTTTAAACAGACTAAAACAACTCTAAAGTGACACTGAAACATCTGTAACACGTCCAACAATGTGACTGAGACAAGGATTTCTTATCTGAAGCTGTTTGTTATAACCAAAGTTTATTTCGTCCAAACGTTATTCTATCTTTGTGCATATTACCTAGTTCCTCATTCATTCCTCCTGTTCCTAATGCGATATTAATCAGGAAGTGCACCGGCAGCGACTTTTCGTGAAGAGGCTGAATGTGAGAAAAACATCAGTGTTTGCTTTTTTAAGCAATCATAGTCAAGAGAAGTAATCATCACTAAATCAGACCAAAACTTTATCAAATGGAGTCTTAGCAGCTCGCTTTAAAGTCAGTGTGGTTCATAGTAGTAATGTGTATCGCAATTTTTTTTTACATATTTCAATAACGATAATCAGACGACATTATTTTAAACCCAGCATGCAGCACGTTTTTAATTAGTTGAAGTTAATTAGTTGACGATCAGAATAATTTTGCTTGACTGGGTTGACTAGAGACATTCTTGGTCGACTTAAGACCAATGGATTAGTCGACTAAAAGCAAAACTTGCAAGCGTCTTAATGATCTGACCAAATATCTGAACTAAACAAAAAGTAAAAACAGCTAAATGAGATTTTCATGTAAAAAAAAAAAAATCTGAATAAGTTTGCAAAGTGTTTCCAACCTATACAAGCTTTGGTCAACTAAGAGACCAATGAGTGATCAACTGACTAAAATATTACTGTCTAACTTTATTGCTTTTTTTATAGCCTTTTTCCTACAAACAATAAACTTGATCTTTGCAAATCTTCAAGACAACAATCACGATATTATCTACAGTTTGATATATTGCCCAGCTCTACGAGTGGAAGTCACTTTTGCGCCAATCGTATACAGCTGCACACAGGAGCCTGCACACATGAACTGCACTGTCACAGAAAGTTAACAAGCGACAGTGTAGTCTCCGAGTCCAGAGGAGGCAGCACATCGAAGGCAGCGGCAGAACAGCAGGATACATGAATGTGACTCCCAAGTGGCATTTGTCCCTCACTCTGTCCCGTTTTTGAGAGAAAAGAGAGAGCTCGACTCCAGTCTGAACCCTAATGGTCTGATTGCACATGTTCCATCATAAGACAACATAAATACCACTTGATTCTGAAGGTTTATCCATGCAGAAGTTCCTGTGTGGTGTATGTCCAGTACACTGCGCAGGCACACTGTTTAGACAGTCGGGACATGAGTGCTCCAGCAGGACAGGTCTGCTGCTTATAAATAGTTGCAGTCAATTTATGTACATTTTTGCATTTAGAAAAAAATATGGCATAAGTACATCAATAATTTATATTTTGTTTTTAGAGGGATTTTTTGTTTATCAACACAAGCAATATGCCGCTCATTGACAAAGCTGGAATAACAACACGAGCTAGGGCTGTTGTCAGCTAGCTACAAGAGTTTATCACCTTGCGAAAACAAAAGTTATGCTGCTAAGTCATCATTTGTGAATGAAATTCGACCCTACGACCCTTAAAAGTTACATTCAGAAGAGTGAAAAAATGGCAAGAAGAACACTGTCTTAATCTTTATTTTTTCCTGTGTAATAAGACAGTAGTAATAAGCTAGGTGCTCATTTACCTGACAGTTTGGGCGGCAGGACTTCCACCTTCGTCAGAGGTGACGTCTGGTGTTGTGACGTCTCTCCTTTAGAATCTTCCCAGACGTGGGACTAAAAAGAAGACAGAATGAATTTTCTAAATATGATAACACTGTCTTAAGCTTCAGGAGCCAGACGTCTGTCAGACCGGTTCAGACCTGATCCAAACAGCTGCTCTTGTCCTGTTTCCTCAGCTAACCTGATGGACAGCGTATCTTTCTGCATGGAGCATGCGCAGTAGAGCAGAAAGTGAGGTTGACCAAATATTCCTGCAAAACACAAAAATTTGTTAAAGCAGCTTACAGTTATTTTGTTGTTGGAAAGTGTCTACATGACAAGTTTGAACCCAACATGTTTTACTGGCCATCCTCATTTTTGAGAAAACGCAAATAAATACAGACAAGTGTCCGGGGATAGGTGAAAGGTGAAGACCTGAGCACTGGAGCACCAGCTGAAGGACAATACAACATTACTCAAACTGGCAGGAATCAATCCAAATACAACTTTGAGTGAACTAATGATGAGAACACAGTTGTAACATGGTTAAACATTCAGACAAGTAGATTATACATAATAGGTCTCCTTTAAATTCTCTCTTAATCAAATGCTCAAAGTGTATGTTTTTGTCAAATACATTTGGACCTCATTGTTTTCAAAATCCAGCATATGCTCTAAAGCCAGAAATGTCCTGAAACAAGTGAAATATGCACAGAAAATGTGGTTCAAACTACAAAAATAAGATGAATATGCTCATTTCTGTCAGTTTGAACAAAGACTGTAATCAGTTTTTTGCAGTGCAAGAGACAGAAGAACAAAATACACCTTTTTTTTCAATGTGTAATATATGCAGACCCTTTAAAGTTGTTGTGTATGTAATATTTGAACCTTTTTCTTTGATTGCATTATCCCAGGACCTATCTAAGACTATCTTTTGTGTAAATGTGCCTGGCTCCCCTGCTGGTATCGGTTAAAAGTCTGTCCAATTGAATTAAATCTGCACCAATTTGTTCTGTCCCCTGGAAATCAAGCTCCAATCGACAGATACCAGACTAATTCTTATGGAAAGAAATGATCACGGCTGGGCTTGAGCAGAGGAGAATGTGATGTTAGAGCTCCTCTCTCAGGACAGCAACGCAACTACAGGAGCAGACTGGAAGAGAGTGGAGACAAGTGTGTGAGGAAATGCTTTACAAATACATATAGAGATACACAAAGGGCCTGATTTATCAAGCATTTGCTCATGTGCAAAATAGGTTAGGGGGAGCAAAACCTTGGCAGAGATGACATTTTTCTCTCACACACACTCTAAAGATGCAGAATTTGAGGTGGTTCATATCTGTTTTGTTTAGTATGTTGTTTGTGCATCTTCCAATATTAATGTTTGTGTAAAATGCTCATAAATGAGACAATTTTTTTTTTTTTTTTTGCACGTGCAATTTAGCATTTAGGCTTAATAAATCAGGCCCATAGAGTGTCAGTTACTGTCAGTGTAAAAGCTATAATTTATATAATAACTCATTAGCAAAATGTTCCCCCCAAAAAACATAGTTTTAGGACAAAACTATTTTGTAGATACATTTTAGCTCATTTGGCATTAGAACTACCTTAAATTGTATAATGGCGAGTTCAACCGGACAGCGTATTTGCGTCTATTTTCAATGTTAGGTCATGTAATCTGCGTCTTGAGCATTCAGCGTATTGCGGTGTGTTTGGCGTCTGTTGAAGCGCCTTTATGCCTCTGAAGAGGTGACGTAGAAGCTCAAACCTATTTGTTTCATCGCCTATATGCTAGACGCATAGACTATGGATGTCTATAGCACTTTTTTTGTTGTGTTTGTTTTTTACTTATTTTGCTAAAATTTCTCAAACTGACATACAAAACACACTAAAGCGACAGGAATACTTACATATGACCAACAAATTAGTTGCTTATAGAGTCTAAAACTAAAACCAACAATAGAAATTATTCACAACCATGTTAAAAATGCAACTGTGTCTCTGAGCAGTTTTATAAGACAGAAAAAATTATGTTTGTGGATTTTTTAATTTAGCATTTTGTATTTTGTTGGTAACTATAATTGACCACAAGTATTTTCATAGTAATGTGGACTCAAAATATAGTCCAGGATTCCCACACAACTTTTAGAATGAATTTAAAGCTGATTGTTACACTGCAAACACAATTTAGGTTTTAAAACTGACCTTCCTCTCCTAAATCTTGACACGTGGCTAATATCGACATGTCTTCATTTTGGTTGCAATTATGGCTTAAAAACCAAACCACAAAGTGAAACTGGAGGGACCACCCGAGCACAGCCAATCAGAGCGCTGCATTTGGTTCTTGATGAAAACTAAAATTCTTTATTATTCAGTTCAGTACTCACAAAGTGCTGCATTTATCATAGATTTTTTTTGTTTTCTACAAAAGACTTGGATATAAAAATTCAAGACCACAGGCACATTTCACAACAAAATTTTTGTAACGAGTAATAAATATGTAACTAAAAATAAATTAAAGTAAAAAAAACAAAACAAAAAAGCTATTCATTTTTGCTTTGTCATATAAGCACTATTTATTGGCTCACAAAATGACATTATTTCTATTATTTCTGATCAAATATAACATGTTGACCAGTCCTGGTTTTGATGCCTCCAGTTTGTTTCACTACATTCATGTTATTAAAGTCCACACTTTGTGAGTGCAGTGGCTCACCTTGAAGCTAATGTGGAAATAAGTGGAGAGTTCTTTGCACACTCTGCGATTTAAAAGCTGATATTTTCAACACATGTCCACAAACTATTGCGCACCTTATAATAATAATAAAGTAAATGTAACTAAAAGCATTGGTGAAGCTCACAGTCCATTACGCACAGCAAACAGCATCTACAGCCCTGGAGATATCAAAGTGTGACATTTTCAGCCTTAAAGATGGGTAGCTGATTTTCACACTGCAAACATGATTCAGGTTTTAAATCTGACCAAATTCTCTCATAAATCCTTCAAAACATGGCTCATATCAGGATGTTCCCATTTTAGTTGCAAATCTGGCTAATAAACTTCTTTTTACAAACAAAAAGTGAAACTGGAGGGCGTCACTCAAGCATAGCCAATCAGAACGCTGCATTTTACTCATGATGGGAACTAAAACTCTTTATTATTCAACTCAAACAATACTCAGTGGTCTAATTTTTTCAACAAACTGCTGCATTCATCATCTAATTTTAGTGGAAAACACAAAGTACGCTAATCTGAAAGTAAAAAAGTTAGCTACCCCAGCTTTAAGTGCTGGAGTTGTAGTACTGCACAACAGTGAGCTTACCTTAAAACTCACTCACTAAGTGAAACGTGTCTTGGTTTTGCCAAGTTGAATGTTTTTTGTTTTGTCCCAAAGTTGACAAGCGATTCGTGCTAAGCTAACAGTGAGCTCAAGCACTCTGAAGCACCTCTGTTCTGTTCTGCCAGCTCCAACTGCATTCACAATACAAACTGAACTAGATTCGGATTCGGAACCAAAGTTACAACATGATCTCTTTCTCTAAACTGGCTCGGTTTGTGCTTACAATAAACTTTTACCAATCGTCCAACATCTAAAATGATAATTTTTATAAGATATTGCACCTATCATTTGATCTCTTCACTATCTGCATTTAAGAAGCACTAATGCTCTGCACTCTTTACGAGCAAATAATCATTTGAATAATTGTGATTTCAATTAGTCTTTCAATAATCGTGATTGTTATTTCATTCTAATCGAGCAGCCCTAGCTCGTGTACGTCTCAGTGTGGATCATGTCACTGTCATGGTTTTGTTCCGTTGTCGGTCCGTTGCGTTCACAATACAAATGAACACAATGCTCCAGGCTTAATTCAAACGAGCCAAGATCGATCTCTCCAACTGACCAGATTTTAAAATGTTGGACCGGATCAGAGTTTTTTTACAATCACAATTACTCAATCGAACTGGACTACCCAGGCAAACAAATCGTGATCCGCATCAAAAGTGTCTTGTGAATGCACCCTTATTTACACAATGGTCATCACTACAGATGCAATAACTCCAACACAAACACGCATGTGCTGGCTTCTTATGAGCCACGCTGTTGTAATTATTATTTTTATAAGACACATTAATATTGCGCTACAATTTATTTTTTGTAAGTTCTTATGTTGTTTACCTTTATTTGGGTAACTTGAAGTTGCGCCGATGTCACTTCTTGTACAAGCCGAAAGGGAAAGCAGTCTGCTTTTTGTGTCCTGAGCCAGCACAGTCTGTGTGTGGTATTTTGTTTGTGAATTACACTTACAACTTTGTTCCAATTATATCTTGTAAAGGTTCGAAAGAAATGTTTAGAAATTGTGTACTTAACTTAGCTTGTTAGCCGCGAATGCTAGCCGCGGTAGCTAGCACTAGCGACAGTATGCTAACTTGTGTTTCCACAATGTAATGTGGCGTTTTCCTTTGCTTATTTGATTTTTTACCACATCTTCACACTTGCAAACGCTGGAAGAATAAACCCAGTAAAAACCAGTGTTTTTGTGAGTTATCTGCCTGCCTCGAGCGTTTTATGCTTCGAGGGCAGAACAACTCACATTCTTCCTTTGACATACTGCTCAAATACAAGGTCTTAAAAAGGCTGCTTCAAATTTAACACCTAAAGTCACAATTTTGAAAAATTTAAGACAATTTAAATTTTTTTTTTTTAAGACATTTGTAACTTTTTTGGACAGTGGGAGCCCTGAAATCCTATTGAAGTACTAGGGTTTAAAATTGTCATGTAGCCACTTTTCATTAAAAAAAAAGTTCAAATCTACTCATGCTATAATGAAGACGTGGGCTTATCCGTTCTGGAGGACTTAAATGAACTTGTTTGTATTTCTAAACCTTTTAAGGTCAATTTGGTGTAAACGTAAAAACAGATATACATGTCATACTTTATTACTAAGTGTTGTGTTCAAAATATTTCTGAATCTTTAGATATCCTCTGCTTCAAAAAAAAAAAACCTCGAACACTTACTTTTTTTTTTATTATTTTCTATCTCTCAATTGTCAAAAAAACATGCTGTTCTTTTGCCACGCCATCCTGCCAAAACTCACCTCTTCAGTCGCCTATATCTTGAGCTGTGTCTAATTCCATCCGTCCAGACTTCCCTCTCCCCAGACGCTTTGAGCCGCTCTCGGGTGAATGACCTGCAGGCTTACTCTATCTCCAAGCACACAGCCACTCTGCAGGGGGAACCAAATACACTCAATTTAAGAACTTGTTACGAAAAAAAAAAAAAAAAAGAGGATTCAGAGATGCTACCATTCCTCCAGGCAATGTTGTTCAAGTGGGTAAAAATAAGCGTACGTTGTTGCTCATTTGATGTAAAGGTTAATTTGGCTTAATATGGAAGCCTTTGTCACATAAAGGTCATGTTTGTGTGCGCAAATAAGATGAGACATTAGACTGTGACATTTGGAGATATTTTGAAATGTATCAAATCGTATAAATGTTTTTGATGAGCTGTGGGCCTTTTTTTTAATGCTTGGCTAGTTCCGGTTGCGGCAAAAGAGTGGAGCTTCACTAACAGTTCTATTCATTCTTTTTTTTTAAAAAAGGTAAATGCCTAACGTTAGCATCTTTAGAGCTACTATTAGCTTCTTCATGGCTTTGAATGAGTGTTTACTTTAGAGTTCGAAACACCTTCAAATTCAGTAGGTTTGGTCTGTTGTAAAGTGGACCATGCAGTTTGATTGGTACGCATCTACGAACCAAACGAGACTACTCCAAACGTGAGTCTTCCATCGACTTCAGCGCAGTTCACTTGTGATGTGAATGCTGACAGCACCGATTTGGCCCAACTTGGATTTTTTTGTTCTATGAAGTTTTCGTAGCACGCAATTTAAATAAAGTCAATAAACTAAAAAAAAGACAATTAAAATGGAAGAGTAAGCTGCAAGATGCAATATGGTGGCGTAGTAGTTTCCCCATTTTTTTTGCATTTATCAGAGAAAAAAAAGCTATATCTCATGCTTATCTGTGAACCCTGGCTCGCAAGGGAAGCACCATGGTTTATTCCCACAAGATTTACATGGGATTGTTCTAAGCAGTGTTCCAGCGGCCTGTACAGTCTCGTCTTACCTTAATAAATTAAACGGCAACAATGACATTTTTTGAACCCTTGCATAGGGCACCCATATAGCTAGCATTAAGGGGCATTAAGATACAAATGGTAACCTACTGTGTGAGTGCACAATCCGTACACAAAGCAATTCAAAGTGCTTTACAAGGCAGGAAAAGATGCATCAAAACTACAATACAAAAAAGCTAATAATCATAAATTGAATTTAAAAGAAGTAATGAAAAAAAGAGTGCAGACAAAGTTTTTTTAGTCATATGCACAGATAAAAGAAATGTTTTGAGTTTAGATTTAAACATTGCCACAGTCAAGGCTTGTCTTATATCTTCAGGAAGACTGTTCCTTAGTTGTATAAAACTCAAACATTGTCCTAACTCTGGTCCATGTTTAGTCCTGACTCTGGTAAGTGTTTAGTCATGACTCTGGTCCATGTTTAGTCCTGACTCTGGTCCACGTTTAGTCCGGACTCTGGGCACCAGCAGGAGGCCGGTCCCTGAAGTTCTCAGAGTGCGAGATGGTTCATGCAGCACTGACATGTCAGAGATGTAAGGTAAGGTATACTTTATTGTCCCCGTAGGGAAATTTGTCCTCTGCATTTGACCCATCCTTCAATGCCTCTGGAGCATCTCCTCAGGAGCAGTGATGTACTTTGGTGCTAGTCCATTGAGAGACTTAAACACAAGCAGAGCTGTTTTAAAGTCTATTCTCTGAGCCACTGGAACCAATGTAAGACCTAAGGACAGGACTATGTGATGGTACTTCCTGGTTCTGGTCAGGACTAATGTGATGGTACTTCCTGGTTCTGGTCAGGACTAATGTGATGGTACTTCCTGGTTCTGGTCAGGACTCGAGCAGCAGCGTTCTGGATGTACTGCAGCTGTTTTACAGCTGATTTGAAAAGGCTGGTGAGCAGGTGAGCAGAGGGGACATAGGAGAGGTGTGCTCCTGGCTAACAAACATAATTAATTTAAACTTCCTACATCAGTCACATGTCTTGCTCTTTTGCCTAATGCATTCTGAGCTTCCGAACTGTTCACCACTTAGCGTTTTAAGCTTTATTCACAGCTGTTAGGAAAGTTGTGTCAGTATGCTAACGGCTGCTAACAACAACAAGAGATTGAACTTTGTGGATTTTAGTGAACAAGCGTTATTTACTTGGTTAATTAAGTTTTGTGAGTAGGACCACGCCCCATCGCACTCCAACCACACCCCACGTCACCGGAAACCTTCATATCCCAGCTCACGCTTGCGTCTCAGTTTGACCATGCGCCTCATCTCAGTTCAACTCTGTGCTCTCGACCCACCCGCCCTCCACTTTTTCACAACATTCCTTCTAGCACCCATTTAGGAAGGGGGTGGGGGATTGAATCGGCCGGGCAGATTGCTGAGACAGGACCCCACACTGAGTCTCCTTGCCTGGTCATCGCTCATCTGATTCCATGGAACTTCAACATCTACATCTATTCAATAACAACGTATAACTATCTCTGTTTTGGTGTGGTCTTACTAATGAATAGGACATTATCCGAGGAAGACAGGACATTGTCAACAAATTTTCATGTGAATAGATACATTAACAAGACATCTGTGCTGGAAGAAATATATTTTAAGTTATTTATTGTAAAATATTGGTATGGTCTGTTAAGGAAGCAAAACTTAGATATAGGCTACCACTTTAAACTAATCTGATAAACTAAAGTAAAAGTTGAGTTAGCCATTAGCCCACAGCATTAACGCATATCAATCTCGGCTTTATTTTACAGAATGATCTAGTCGAACAAATTACTTTCACTCAATCAATTTCAGTCCATTCCAGCTTGTTACTGTGTCTCCCTCCGTAGCAAGTTCACAAACTCAATACTTCCCATTTTCTCTCGTCTGAAATGACCCTCACTGGTCCACAGGGAGCTGATTTAAAGCGGCTTTATGAAGTTATGTCTGGCCTTTTCCATCACACATATTTGATTTCGCCACATAATGAGCGTAATAAATTAGGCGAGTTATAGATCCGCATCGGTTCGAGAGCACTACCGGTCCGGGCCTCTTCCCAGAACGGCTTTTTTTTCCCCCCTCTCTCGATTTGAAAATGTGAAATAATATGCCATCAGCCACTGCTCCCGGCCACAGTTTTGGATTAATTTAATAAGCTGTTTGGAGGAGAGTGAAATTGCGCTGATGGGAAGTGACACAGCGCAAGTAGAGAGGTCCTCAGAGGAGAAGTCATTTCAAATTCGAATCCAAGGCACTGTAAAAATGAAATAAGTCTGTGCTATGGAAGTGAATGTGGTTAGTCTTTACTGTGATTAAGAGGGAGAGAAATGCGTAATGGGTTGCAATAAAGTTGAGACAAAGTTTGTGTTAAAACGATGGGAGTTTCATGGAGTTTATTTTATGGCATATCAGTTTGGAAATTCCAGAATAAAGTTCCAGGTCTCTGTTTACTGAATTGTATGGAGCTCAACAGTGACCGCACACTTCCTGGTTTAACACGCTCCGACTTACATGTTAAATAGACGATTAGAAAAAAATATATTTTAAAAGTTTGAAAACGCTAATCAGCTCTGTGGTGAGTCATGAGCATAAGACCTACATTTTTGCTAAAAATCTGAAACTCTGTAAAGTTATTAAGACATTTTGCCTAATTTTAAAGGTTGTATGGAGGATTTCAAAAATCGATTGTTGTCAGTCTTGGTCAAAAACAGTTGCATAGATTTGTAACAGCCTTTGCCTAAACAAAAAAAGAATTATAAAAATATATAATGTGGACATAATGAGGCCAGTAAAACGTTGACCAATAGATAATGAGGTACCTTTCAAAATTCCTCCATACAACCTTTAAGTTATGGATGTGCTTTTAAAGGGTCTTTCACACCTACACAACCCCCAGTCGCTCTAAGGCGCACCGATGTAAAAGAACATTCACACACACAAAACCATCCAATAACGATCATCCTATTTCACCACAAAACACCGATCCACACTGATGAAAAACTGATGCATACTCTTCACCTCGCCTCACAGATTAAGCTCGACTTGTATTTCCCGCCACAGTCCAGTCCAGTCCACATCCCGTTTGAACCTGTGCAAATAACAACTCATGCTTGGCTAAATACTGTGTTTTCAAGCAAGTCTTGAAAACTCCGCTGACCCCCGACAGCCCCTGTGTTCCAGGCAACTGGGAACTGGAACTGGCTTTGAACTGGTAAATGGTAATGATCTGTATTTATATAGCACTTTTCCACCATACAAGGCACTCAAGCGCCTTGTAAGGTGGGAAAAAACAAAAAAAGTTCCCAGTTCAGAGCCTTCCGACTGAATCAACTTGTATGTAAATATTATGGCTAATGCTAACCTTTAAGCCAAACAAAAGTAGCACCATGATGCAGCATTCCATGCAACTGGGAACTGAGTAATTTCCCATTCAAACAGGAATAGTACACTTTGGGAGTGTGCTGCATGACACTAAACATGGACGTTTTAATGAGATACTTCAATGCAGGAGCAGTGTGTGTGTATGTAGCTGGAATCTCATTCAGAGAAAGTAGCTGGAGGATTAGCCACTCTCTCACCACATTGTACTAGCAGCCAGAGCAGGCACATTATAGCAGCGGCTGACCCTCCTCCTCCTGAACCAGCACCCAGGACAAACATTAGCTTCTCCTCCCCCTCTCTCTGTGCCAGCCTGGTCCCCGGAGTCACCCACAGCTCGGTGCCAGCCAGACAGGAGCTCGTAAGAGTAATGGCCCGTGCCGTTTTAGGCCCCGCTCTCATTTGGAGGATTGTCAGGTTAAGCCGTGCCAGCTGACTGTGATCCTCCAGCGTGCCCACCAAATGTCTGCTGCTGCTAACCCGACGAGAGGCAGCCAGGACTGGGCAGAGTAGAGCCAGCCGGAGGGGGGTGTGCAGGGGCCAGAGCATCAATGTCCACCATAAACAATCCAATTAGAGCCGGGAGCGCCCTCAGCAGCATCTGTGAGCAAGGCAATTCCAGACACGGTTAAAGATATTGAGCAGTAAATGGGAAGTGCACTGTAAAAAATGTCAATAAAGGACATATTTTAGGCTAAACTCACTTTTAATGCCACTAATGATTATTTATTATTTGGTGTTTTGATGAAAAGTAAACTCAGTATCAGATTTTGTTCTCAATTTGACCCCAAGAAATATATTTACAGACCAATTTATGAACTTAGGGCCTAACACCGAGACCACATTTTATTAGCACCATGTTCTGCTAAACTTCAGGACAGCCAGAGGATGATGCGAGCCTTGAGTGGCCTCAGCGCAGTGATATGTCCCAGGCACAGTTTGCAACAAACATTAAACAATAAGAGATTAAGTCATGAATATGAAAGTACTTGTTTTGTCATGTGAATCTACTCCAAATAATAGCGTCTTGTTAAATGTAGAAAATTACAAAGATTGTCTTGGTTTTAGTCTTGATGGACCACGGTCTTGATCTCGTCTTGATCTGGGCATTTAAAAGTCTTGATCATGTCTTGGTCAAAATTTGTTATTTTATTTATTTGTTTGGGACAGAGCATGTTAAAAAACAGTCATGAAAAAACATGAATGTAAACACACAGGATTGTAGCCATCCGTAGTCCCAATGGGCGGGGTCACAGTGTGCAGGTACTCTCAAAATGTCAGTCTTGTTAAACTCATGGGGAGAAGACAGAGAGAAGTACCGATACTCAAATGAGACAGTTTTTAGAACACAGCACTGGTGTAACCCGGTGTTCTGTCGATACTGGACTCCCGTCAAAATTTGACCCCCTCACTAGCTTTTGTGACTGTGCGTGACTAAATAGTTTATAGTAAATAGTTTACAATTAATTCTGCTAAGATTAGGCATAATTCGAAGGCTGAGTTTAGAATTGGCGCTTGGGTGAGGGTTAGCAAAGGTAATTTGAAAAAAAACAAAAAAACTTATTTTCTAGCAATAACTTTACACAAGGGGAGTCCAATCTCGACGGGAGTGCCATCTTGACAGAACACCGGCCCACTGAAACACTGTTGATGAGCCTTATCAGGTGTTGTTCCCAGGCGAGATCAGCCTGGGAGATCTGTGGGCTATGCAGGCCTGACCACGCTCCCTGCCGCTTATTGGAGAAGGCAGTTCCAAGTGTAGCCTAAATAACAAGTTACTCACAAGATGCCGTGACCATAGAATAATCAAAAAAGAGAGGTAAAGGTAAAAATATGGCAGGCAGATAGCCTAATATATATATATGGCAGGTAGCCTAAATAAGTTGGAAAGCTCCCTTATCTCGATTTATTGGGGTATGGGCCATGTTTTCTGATTTCAATTGCCTCTTTGATCTATTGTTTGTATTTGTTTCATAAAGTTAAAGTGTAACTTTTTGACCAAAGATAAACTTGTAAAAACTTGATTAAAAGCATTGATTGTCATTTTGATTTCTTCATTGTGTTAAAATAGTAAAAAGAAAATTTGTGTTTCTACTTTGAACAAGCTTGCTGAATTTTTCCACATTATTTCATTAAACGTATTACTCCTCATCCAGAATGCCCCAAATGCATTTACCTTTCTATTTTCACAGAATTGCATTGACTTTTCACCTAAAGAAAGTTTCACCTTTAACAACAGCCTATAGTCTTAATGGTCAATAAAATGTGGCCTAACTTAGCTATGTATCTTACCCTGACATACAAATTAACAATAAAAAAATTATGAAAAACTGACAAAAATTGCATTAGACTAATTATCTAGTTCAAGCCTGCGGGCTCCACCTAGCGTCGTCCGCCTCCATCCCTCCCTGCCCGGTGTCCTCTCCTCTATCACCGCCCGGAGGAGCTGCTGTCTGCCCCGCTCATGTCTGCCCCCACAAACCGCTGGCTGCGTACCTTCCTCGGACACACACACGGCCCACGCACTGCTCTCCCTCCGGACGGACTTCCTCGGGTTTAGCTCCAGGCTACGTTTAGTTTACGCCGTGCTGCAACTCACCGCTGTCTGTTCATGAACTTTACTTTTCCAGAAGACTCACTCGACAACTTTTCTTTTCTTCCACATTGTTTTCTTCTCATCTCTCCGGGGGATATTGTTTTACTGGCGCGGTCGAACAAAGATGGACTCCCGGGGATAAGCTAACCGGGCTAAATGTCGTTTTATTTCTTGCTCCGTGTGTTTTTTTGCTGAATAGAAGTGGAAAATTCGCGTGTATAAAGTTCATACAATGAACTAAACTTTCTCCAAACTTTTTCTCCCCCTCGCCTCGTCATGTCGGGAGTGGTCCGCAGTCTGAGCCGCTGCTTGCTCCCGGCAGAGGCGAGCCAAGAGCCGGGCGGCAGCAAAGACAGGACCCGGGAGAGGGACAAGGAGAAGGACGCTGCCAAGAGGGAGCGCGAGGCGAAACGGAGGAGCCGCGAGATAGACGCCATGCTCGCCCGGGAGAGGAGAGCTGTGAGGCGGCTGGTCAAGATTCTGCTGCTGGGGGCCGGGGAGAGCGGAAAGTCCACTTTTCTCAAACAAATGCGCATCATAAATGGACATGAGTTTGACCAAAAGGCACTGCTGGATTTCCGGGACACTATTTATGATAATATACTCAAGGTAAGTTTGTATTTAGTTGTGGGATGGGCTCTACGTAAACAAAAAACAAACAAAAAATCAAAGTTACCGTTACATGCCTGTTTAATGACAAATACTTTGACTATATCGGTAAACTATTAGTTGTTGTTTTTTCCAATATAGTCAAAGTTTTCCATAGTGATTGCTAAATAAAACAAAAAAAATAAATAAATAAAAATAGAAAGGAGACGAGTTGGAGACCTGTGGACATTAGTGTTCTTAGTAGGCCTAGGACAGGTGTCTTGTAAGACTGCAAAAAGTACACTTGATTATACTGTTAAAAAAATTAGTAAACCAGAAGTAGTAGGGGGATTGAAGTTCTTAAGTTGTTTAGTTGAGTATTCGGTCATAGTATAGTATTTGTCGACCAATTTTTTTGTTTTGTTGAACAAGTATTTTATTTTGAATAGGGATTTATGATTGACAGCAACAAAAACACGAATCAACTGTAGATTTGAGACCAAATCATTGGTTTAATCTGTCTTCCTAGAAATAAATACAGTTTTCTATTTATATATTTTCTGTATTAGTTGTTTTTGCAACAACAATTCCAAGTGCAGATTGGGTCAGATCAATAAGACACTTTTTAGCGTCAGAGTTTTAGCCACGCCCTTTTTAAGTCGATTCATCGTAATTAATGGACTGCCAGTGAAGACCCCTGGTTCGGAAGGTTTCCCATGTTATATCATAGCTTTCGAAAATTCAAATATAAGATTAAAACATACGCGCTATCACTATGTGCTAATCAGATCACAGCGGTGTTTTCAGTCTAAAAAGCAATCTAAAACTTAAAATTCAAATTGTAATAATTGTAGTTACAACTGAAAAAGTTTTTAAACAAAAATGTAGTCTTATATCGTGACTCACCACATAGCTGCTTAGCCCAAGACGTTTCAGACTTTTATATTTTTTATCGATTCCTATGGATTTACATGGGTCGAGATTAGAACAGGAGTGGCGGTCACTGTTAGCTCATAAGTCTTTAGTCGAGCAAGAATTTCGTTGGTTGACTACAAGCCTAATAAGTAGTATTTTCACTGTACATTTTGTTCATTATAAACTGCAATATTGATCTAAAACCACTTAATACAAACTCCTGTTCAAAACTTCACAATTGATAAGTCCTGCCTCTTCATAGTGATATCATAGTAAGAAGCAGCAGATCATTGACAAAGACATGTTTTTATATAAAAAAAAAAAAGTGGCTATGTGACTTTTTATAATGCATTTCAAGCAACAGGTAACTGGGATTTTACTCTCAGTTAGTCAATATTTACTATTGTGGTTTTAGGGATCAGTTTGATTGGATGTCCTTTATAACTAGTGACAGTTTTACAGCACATTTTAGATACTTGTAGCAAATCTTTGTGGGTTACAACACTTCTGGAGGACTGAGTTTGATTCATGGGCCTCATTTCTTTCATCTCTGCAACAGGCAGCAGATGGAAAGAACTCCAATGACTATTTTGGATAGTATAAAATAACGGAAGTCTAATTGTTGTCGATTACCTATTCAAACAACTATACAGATTCTAAAACCTATGATTTTTTTTTGTTATGTCTCGATACCGATAATCAAATGATATTTTGTCAATCCAAAAGAAATGTGTTAAAATATGTATCATAAGTTTTAGTTTGCTTCAATAGTTTGCATTCAAGTTTGACGAAAAACTGAATATCGAGTATATTGTGCAGTAGAATTTACAATAACAATGAAATACGTAATGCTGTATATTTTAAAAAAAGACAAGACACTTTTACATGAATTTGTATATAAATTAATTCAAAGCGATTCAGAAAAGAGGAAAATATGAGAAAAAGAGGAATTCGTCTGATATTTAAACACACATCTTCAAATAGATAAAAAGAATTTGTGCCTGGGAAAAGTAATGTTATACATGTTTTGAGCACATTTTGATTGATTTAAAATAAGATTGCAAGTGGAACAAGGATAAAAATTTGTTGTTTTACTTAAAATATGAAAAAAAAAAATATTCTGAGGAAAAGAAAATGCTTCCATTTTTGAAATAAGGACTAAAACGATTTGTTCTATTGGTAAATCTTTAGTTAATAAAGTCAAATCCTGTTCAAAGCACTATAACACTAAGTAATTCAACCCATTTTAAAGTTATTAAAGGTTGTTGTTTTTTAGTCATTTATTAACAAACGTGAAGACATTTTAACAGGTTTATGTTGGACTGACAGAATATCGTCCAAATATCGTTATCGAGATGCGCCAAAAATATATCGAGATATTCATTTTTGTTAATATCGCCCCCTAACTCGACACTGAGGGAAGGATGGAGCGTGAGATTGACTCGTCAATCTATGGTCCAATCCTCACCTACGGTCATGAGCTTTGGGTAATGACCGAAAGGACGTTGTCACGAATACAAGCGGTAGAAATGAGTTCCCTGCAGAGTGGCTGGCGCTTCCTTAGAGATAGGGTGAGGAGCTCAGTCACACGGGAGGAACTCGGAGTAATGTCGCTGCTCCTCCACATCGAAAAGAGCCAGTTGAGGCTGCTCAGGCATTTGTCCCGGATCCCATGGCAGAAGTTCCTGGCATGAGGAAACTTTGACGAAGACCCAGGACTATGATGGAGGACCATGTCTCTTAACTGGCCTGGGAGCGCCTCGGATTCCATCGATGTGTGTGGGCAGGGAAGTTTGGGCCGTTTCGGATAAAGCGGAAGAAAACGGATGGATGGAATGTGATCAATATTCAATTTTTGGATCTCTCAAAAACATTCACGATATGATCCAATATATTGCCAAGCTGTAGTCAGACCTATTTACAGGCCCTTGACCAACTCTGACTTTGATCATTTTGGCCCCAGCACCAATTGAATTTGAGACCCTGCTTTGTAACAACATTGCTGACTGACCAAAATAATTGTCCGTGCTGTAGAAGTCGTACAACAGTAAGAAGTGCCTTCTTGAATCCTTTTCTAAAGTACATTCATTGATGTTGACCCCTCCTCGTGGTCCCAGACACTTGTAAGCACTGCACAGAGCTGCTTGTTGACACAGGGCATATTTTAGTCCTGAAGTGTTTGGTGTGTCTTTGTTTTGTGCCGTGGCTGGGCCTCGTTCACCAGCTAACAATACCAGACTATTCCTGAGGGATGAGCACATCCGGCTGAGTGCCCACAGCTCCACTGGTGTGATAAGACTGCTCTGCATACAAGAGTGTGCAGACAGCAGACTACACACAACACTAGTACACAATAACACAAAACAAAGACTCAGCAAGATACAAGAAGACTAACTAAACTATGGCTGGGCGATATTGACAAAAATGAATACTTGGATATTTTCAATGTAACAGTATTGAAACGGTACGAGACTCAACATGAACTCAAAGATGCAACAATCAGATGTACCGTTTCATTTTTAGTTGTCAATGTGTAGAAATTGTACTACCAACTAGGGCGACAAAAAATCGTGTGACTAGATTTACAATTTTTTTAATGTGATTTTTAGATGCACTTATTTTTTTAGATTAAATGTTTGGCAAACCAATATTTGCCCATGACGACATCTAGAATTTTAATGCCATGACAAGACTCACAAAATCACAAATAATTAAAAATATTTTTCTCGAATAAAGTTATTTATTCAGTGCCAAAATTGAAACTGATATATTGCCCATTCTTGATTTTAATGTTGTTTTTAAAAGTAGCACTATTGTGATTTTGTTCTTGCGCTTACATTGTGATTGAATGATCATTATTTACCTAATAATCTCTACTTTAATCGAACAGCAATGATTCTAAAAATGTGTAAACTGAGTTATTTTGATGTTACACTGGTATGAATTGAAATAGGATTAGTGAAATCGCTTTCATTCAGATTGTCTATTTGATAAGCTACATAACTATTTCTCTCAGATGTCACCAGCTGTATCAAGTCGAACATGTGACATAAGTTATGAGTCTCGTGTGTGTGATTCAAAAGACTCTGTGAGTAATCCAACCAACTCAAAATGTCCTCTTTTTAACCTTGTTTGTCATCCCCTAAAAGGGTTGCTCCACATAGTGCACTTGAGTCCCAGTATGTGGCTGATTGCAGCAGGAAAAACATTCATTATAAAAACCTACCAAATCACACTGCGACTACTTTTTTGACCGGCTGCTAACAACATGGAGTGACTGAAAGTTAAACAAGTTAAAAGAGCTGTTCAGTGATTTGAGTTTTTGCACAGACAAAGTCACTTCACTCGATGAAATCTTATTTTGTGTATAATGGCACTCAAAGTAAGCATAGGCTGTAACTGTTTTGGTCTCTTTGTAATGCATACATTTTTCACTGATATAATTATAAGTTTGTTTATGCAACATTTACTGTTACCCTGCCCTTTATCAGTCACTTTAAAAGATAAACATGAATTCAGGAACCTAAAGGTGTGATTAGCCCACTAACAGATGTAAAAGATGAACAACCAATCACCTACACTCAACCAATCCAAGTGATCAAAGATGGCTGGCGCTGTGCGTCAATGGCTTTTGCTTAGTGACATTCGTTGCCATATTGGCCATTAGCTGTAGCCTTTTGCTGGGTGTTCTACAGCTAGCAAGTGTTCTATTAAGGGAGAAACACAGTTGTGTTTCCTCCATGATTCTTTGTGCGAAGAGCAGGACGAGCTCTAGTCAAGCGGAGCCAAACAAAGTCGAAAGCTCAGGCTCCCCTTGACTAGAGCTGTCGGTAGCCGAAGCTAAAGCTAAAGCTTAAAAGCTAAAAATTAAGCTAAAATAAAACCTTGTCAACTGCAAAACAGCTTAGGATGTGAAAATAGGTAAAAATTGCCACAAAATCCTAAAGCTGAAGATGCTGTTTCTGCTGAACACGAGCAGTTTGTGTTAGCATTGCACTCTAGGAAAAAAATGCTTTCTGGCCCGTAGAGGGATTTTTCCGCAGCAGTACCAGTGGTGCGACAGTGCCACTACTGGGGCTGATGTACCCAACTTTTAATGTAACCCATTGTTCATTGCCCAGTTACACATTGGGCAAGTATGCTAATGCTAGGTCAGTCAGAGCCAATTTGTAGTCAAAATTTGATGTGCACATGCCCAGAAGCTTTTGCACAAGGTCATGAATATTAGTCTCTGAATATGCTTTATTTATCACTTTCTTTTTAACTATGTTGATTTAAAGTTAAATATGAGCACAACCTAAAAACTGTATTTTGTTGTTAATAAACCTTCTCAAGCAGCTCAGAGCAGAGAAACTTCAAGGTCAACTGACATCAGTGTTAAATTTATTGTTTTTGAGGAAAGTACGAAATTTCACGACTATCAAAAATAAATGATATGAAACTTTCTTATCAGACTTAATCTTATACAAGACATTTTTAGTCGTTTAAATAATGAAAATATAGTCAATTTAACAACTAACATGATTGACTTAATATTGGAAAATGACAGGCACCACTTTAGACCAGCAATTAGAGTTAGAGTGTGTGTTAATCTTTACCCAAGTTATGCTAAAGTATCTAAGGCAAAGTGATTAGCCTGGCTTTATGTCATTGTTAGCTGCATTTAGCATGTAACTATGATACACAGGGCACTCTTTATTAATATCCATAAACTTTTAAAATCAACAGCAGCCAAACCAGCTTGGTTAAGATATAAACACCCTCCTCCATGTTTGAGGCCATAATTGTCTTTTTAGCTACGCCGTAAACTCCGAATTTCCGACTTTCACATCCAGCCCCTATCAGAGGTTAGAATGAAAAGATGGCTGCTTGCCGCTTCGTAGCACCAATGAAATCGTCTAACAGTGGGGATTGGGTTATTTAGTCGAATTATTTATACACTGAATCAAAACTTAAAGAGCCAGGGTTTCTCAGGACAGAAATTCGGGTTGGGAATGTGTTGGGAAGAGGGAGGAAAATTGCAGTTGCCGTAGTTTCTGCCGTAGACACTGAAAAGAGCCGACAAACACATGTTCAAATTCTCCAAAAAACGTATGTAACCATCATTACAGAGACTTACAAAGACATTTAACAAAGTAAAAATGTTATTTAGTTCTGCTTTACCAATGTTTTGATAGTATTTTACAAGTCATTGCACAGGATTTAGATTTTGTGTATATAAAAACAATGATTCGATCACTCATATTTGCGGATAATCTATTCACTTGTCTTGTCCTATCCTTGTATACTGAGAACCTAAAAACTTTTAATAAGCATAAAACAGACTGCAGACAACAAAGCTGTGAATTAGGAAGCAGTGATAAGTCAGGAAAAATGTTCTGATTTGCTGTGAGTCAGAGTCTGTATAAACTGTATGTTCTGGATTAAAGGCGGATGAGTCTTTGCGTTAGAGTCTGGGATCAGTCTACAGTGTTTAAGATGACACTGCTTTAGTAATGCTGATAGAATATGTACACAACATCGTCAAAC
Organism: Mugilogobius chulae; assembly: GCA_038363315.1. Classification (NCBI taxonomy): domain Eukaryota; kingdom Metazoa; phylum Chordata; class Actinopteri; order Gobiiformes; family Gobiidae; genus Mugilogobius; species Mugilogobius chulae. The sequence goes on along the minus strand of CM076398.1, from coordinate 19,109,681 downwards.
ACCAGAGGTTGAGTCATTTATGTGAATTGCGTCGCACAAAGGAATGCTGATTAGTGAAGTTCCCATGCGCCTGGTCATAAGCCACAAAGACAAACAGTGCAAAGTTTCCCAATTGGCTAAAGCTATTTTCTTTTTATAGAATGTCTGATTTAGTGGATTTTGTTATTATTTTTTGTGTTTTTGAGGTTATATTTGGGTAGTTCTCAATAGGCTTTTTTCATACTGCGGCTAGGCTAGTTCCGGTTTGCCCAATACGTGTGGCTAGCTCTTTCTTATCTCATTCATTCCTTTTGGGGAATTTGCAGAAATGCACTACAATTAATCAATATTTAAAAGTCACATAGTGAAGAATAAACAACTTGCAGAGAGTTCAGATCTTTGCATACAAGGTCAATACTTCATCAGGGAAAGACTGTTTATAGAAGTGTGTATTTTTAGCATAAAGCTAATTGATAACCAACAAATTAACCTAAATGTAAAGTAGACAATTTGATTAAAAAATAAAATACATTAAATGCCAGACTGTGTTTTGTTAAAAGCTACATCAGTTTGAAGAGCTTAAGTTTAATAATAGTCCAATTAAATATAGGTTAGCATTAGCTTCAAGATCAAAACAACACATTTTATATTGCCTGACTAGCTAGCTCCTCCTATATTCTTTTCAAATGCAAAGGGATCTGGAACCAAAGACAGAGCCAATCACTTCGTCGTCCAAAATTAGGCGGATCCAATTTCAAACAGCCGCTCAACTCATCTACCCCTCACCAATTCCAAAACTTTTTTTTTTACCTAACCCTTTCAAAAGATGGCGGACGTAGCTGATAGATTATTTTCTTTGGTTCTTGCCTCATTGTTTTGTTTTTTTCTGTAAAACCTGAGCAGTTAACCGTGTTTGCTAGGGCTTGGCGATTTATCAGTATATATCATATATCATCATAAGCTGTATTCTACAGTTTATAGTTTCTGCGTTTGTAGACTAGTTGTAGAAAATCCATGACAAGACCATCGACCTGACTACGAACTTACCAAAGGGCTACATTTCGTAACAACGCCTCAAGTATGACGTAGGAAATAAGCATAAAATTGTTCACAGAGAGGTCGTAGCAGGTCGTACAGGTCATTGTGACCATAGCTTAAATTGTTAAGATAGTATTAAGTAAAGTATATTTTGACACTAGAGTGATACATTTACCAGTACTTATCCATCAGTTTTTTGGGTTGTTCCTTGACTGTTTTGTTTACTTTTTTATATTGTCTTGACTAATTTATTCCTATGAAAGTTGTACAAACCTGCAACAATAATACAGATTTCCCATTATTTCCATTGTAACCATTGTTTTCCAGAACTCTATATTGAATGATTCAATACTGTTTTGAGAATCGTTCCATCTTTACAAAACATATCCAGTAATAAAACAAACAAAAAAACAAATCCAGATATGATTTTAAAGTACATTTTGCAACTAGAATCTTTTACATTGTCAGAACTGTTGACACTGACTGGCTTAACTCTGAAATAAGCAAAATGTTAACGCGATTGTAAAACTTGACATGTAAAACTTCATTCACTTCCACCGTCGACCAGATGTCAAGAGTTAACAAGAAGAAATAATAAAACGTAGACAGACAGCTGTGCGTGGTGTTGGTTTGTCTAATCAGCGAGAATCCGACCTCCCATAGAGATCAGTGCACATGTTTCCCTTCAAACGGGCCCATAAGCCTCGCTCCAAAGCTCTCTGTGTTTACAAGAGCTCACAGCGGTGGATGGTGTCGGCTAACACGCTACGCTAAAGATGTACCTCAAACGCCACTTAACTTACATTTAGTCTGTGAAGTACGCGTGTTAGCGGGTGATCAAGGGGAGTTTTGGTTTCATTTCAACTTTAACTGACGCAGACTTATGAGTGAGAAACGTGAATTTTAATAGAAGCTCATCTGAAGTATCTAAAAAGCAGATTATGTGTCGTCACAAAACTGTTTCAATAATAAAGAACATAATACTCAACAAGTTTTAGACAATTAACTGATATTTTCAACTTTCAGTTTTGCTCGATCAAGTAAGCAAACATTTTTTTGCTTATTGATCTCTAGATTCGCTTGGCATATTTTCGTTATGATATGAACTACTTTACCCTAGCTATGCTTTTAAAACTAAAATAACAGGCCTCCCGCAGGTCCGTAAAAAGTCTTAAAATGTCTTAAATTAGGAATGGGAAATTTAGGGTTTTGAATAGTCTTAAATTTGTCAAAATTAGACCTTTAGGTGTTAAATTTGAAGTGTTTTTTTTAATTTATCCAAAGCTAATGACGAATGTGCGTGTTTGTGTCAAAGAAATTGCATTTGTTTTGATGCCCATCATGTAAATATTGAGGTGCGCTATAGATTGTGGACATGTGGAGAAAATATCAGCTTTTAAATCGTCACGTGTGCAAAGAACTCTCCACTTATTTCCACTTGAGCTTCAAGTTGTTAGTTGCTGCACTCACAAAGTTCTGTGGGCTTTATCATAAATTGAAATGAACTGGAGCAGAGCTGTGGACAGCTCCAGAGATCTGTGTGTGCTTTTACAAAGAGACATAAAGATGGTCACTGCAGATGAGAGCAGTGAAGAGACAGGTGCAGGACCTGTTAGTGATCATGTGACAGGTGCAGGACCTGTCAGTGATCAAGAGACGTGCAGGACCTGTCAGTGATCATGTGACAGGTGCAGGACCTGCCAGTGATCATGTGACAGGTGCAGGACCTGTCAGTGATCATATGACAGGTGCAGGACCTGTCTGTGATCATGTGACAGGTGCAGGACCTGTCTGTGATCATGTGACAGGTGCAGGACCTGCCAGTGATCAAGAGACGTGCAGGACCTGTCAATGATAATGTGACAGGTGCAGGACCTGTCTGTGATCATGTGACAGGTGCAGGACCTGTCTGTGATCATGTGACAGGTGCAGGACCTGTCTGTGATCATGTGACAGGTGCAGGACCTGTCAGTGATCATGTGACAGGTGCAGGTCCTGTCAGTGATCATGTGACAGGTGCAGGACCTGTCAGTGATCATGTGACAGGTGCAGAGGCATGACTACATCAAATCGGAACAGGTTTGTACAAATGTCATTTTTGGTCAGAAATAATTGAAATGTATGTATGTTGTTGTTGTGATGATGTTGAAATGTATGTTTTGTGAGCCAGTAAATAGTGCTTATATGACAAAACATTTTTATTTATTATTATTTATTTATTGACACAAAAATGTTTTTAAACGTAGGCGTGGTCTTACATTTTTATATGCAAGGTCTTAAAAAACTCTTAAAATGTGTTCAATTTCATTCTACGTGCGCAGGAATCCTAAGACTTAATGTCAGAATATTGAAATCGAGATATGCCAAAAAATTATCAGGATATCTACTTTGTCACAATATTCATTTCAGTTACTGTAAGTCATTGCAATGATAGGAGAAACAAAAACAACTGTAGAAATATTTATTTCTTGAAAAATGCCTTGACATGATTTGTGTGAATCATCACAATCATATTCCAAAGAATTTAGATAGAAATGCCTTGACAAGCCTTTTGGAAGACTCACTGTTCCAAGGAAATAAGATATCAAGTCACTTAAAGGTGGGGTAACTAATTTTCACACGGCAAACACAATTTAGGTTTTAAATCTGACAACTTCTTCTCATAAATATTTTGACACAAGGCTAATATCAAGATTGATTCATTTTTGGTTGCAAAAAGTCTAAAAACTTGAAAAAACAAAAAAGTGAAATCTGAAGAGGACCACCCAAGCTCAGCCAATCAGAGAGCTGCATACAGCTCCTGATGTGGACTAAAATTCTTTATTTTTCAGTTTAGACCGTATTCAGTGGTCTCATTTTTTTAATTTACCACATAAAAGTTGGTTACCCCAACATTAAAAGCAGCTAGTTCTTCATGTGTCTGCAGTGAAACGTAACAACAAATGGTCATGTCTATGCGCTTTCTTGTCTTTCAGCTGTTTTTGCAACAAAAGAATGTCTGTAAACAAGAGATCAAGAGATATTTTACTGATCAAAAGTAGAAAATGTGGAAAACACTATAGAAAAGTATTCTATATTAACTGAAAAAATGTTTTTAACATGTTTTGAGTAAAGAGCTAGAGATTATGTAGGATTATGTAGAATGACAAAATGCAGAAGAATTGTATTTTTAAACTGCTTTTAATCTTAAATACAAATGTCCTTTGAATAAATCGCATTGTGACTTGGATGATGGAATATCACAATATTTTGGTCACATTTCTACAAACTAATACTAAAAATTGTCCTGAACAATCTTGGACTTTTCCAAACAAGTATAAAACTACAAATGAAGTACCGTAATTTCTGGATTATAAGCCGCTACTTTTTTCATGAGCTTTGAACTATGCGGCTTATAAGGCAATGCAGCAAAATTATAGATTCTCATAGACTTACTAATAACAAGTGCGGCCTATATATGTACTTTGTCATTTTTCTTACTTAAATCTAGTGCGGCTTATATTCAGGTGCGCTCAATAGAGCAGAAATTACATTACTTTTTTGCGTTTAATAACATCACACCATACAATGTTTGAAACACTCGTTAAAAACAATGAACTCTGAGCAAAACTAGTGTTAACCTTTTACTAGCATGACAACCCAAAATTCTTCCAACACGAGGACTCTCATTTGGACAAATCCAGACATTCCAGTCGACTCTGTTATGGAAAAACAAAAGTGTGAAACCTGAACCTGTAAGCTAACATTCCTGCTCTTTCTCAGGGCATGCGGGTGCTGGTGGACGCCCGGGACAAGCTGGGCATCAGTTGGGAGAGGTGCGAGAACGAGAAGCAGGGCATGCTGGTGATGTCGTGGGAAGGCCGGGTGGGCACGACGGGGGTGGAGCCCGGAGAGTTCCAGCTGTACGTGATGGCCCTGAGCGCGTTGTGGGCCGACAGCGGGATTCAGGAGGCCTACTGCCGACGCTCGGAGTTTCAGCTGGTAAGTGCGGCTGTGGGCGTACCAAAAAGATGGTTAAGTGTATATTTCATAGATCTAGGGATGGACAAGGTTGAAGTTCATGTTTGGTTGCTATTGGCAATTGAAAAGTGTGAATTATAAGTGCTGGAAGATAAAAATAGAGCTTTTGTCTTATCCATGTGTCGATCTACTTTTTGGTAAAACTCTCCAAGTATGATTAAGCATTTCTACAATTGCTCAGACAGACTTTTGCCATGCATTCCTCCCATTGGTCAGCCACTATAAGGCTCTGGATGATTCAGAACTGGCTTGAACCAAAATACATGTGAATTGCTGTGAAAATAAATCGAAATTGTGATTTGGCTCCAAGAAAGTTGTATGATTTTTACCATATTGGCCACTCCTAATAATACGTTCTAAATGCACCAAAAGATGTACTCACGCAAATGTATTGCAAATGAACTGAAATATTTTTGAATTGTTCTAATTATGGCAACAAAGTGCTGTGATACAACCGGTATAAGGCCTACTAAATCTATATTTTTTACTAGCAGGTTTCTATTGTATTGCTTTGGAGAGTATATGTATATACTATAATACAATATACACAACAATCTGTGTGGTTTCATATTCAATTGTCATTGAACGAGAACGAGAGTTCAGCCAGGACAAATTAATAGGTAACCAGTGTTTCCATTAAAGTGAAGCTCACCCCAAAACTCCACCTACAACAAAACATTTCAAACACAACAAACTCATTGAAAAGACATTGTGGAAAAGGGCACGAGAGTGGAGGAGTTTTGGATTGGACAATACACGCTGACGTCACATAGTCTAGAAATGACGTGGGCCTTTCAGTGAGACACAGCCAGTTTGTTACTATTTTGACCTGAAACTTGTTAATTTGCCCCTGTTTGCACACTGCCTTCAAAGCCTTCAAAGTTTTCTTTTTGTTGTTGTAATAATGCTGTAAACAGATCCTTTTGTTGCTATAAAAGTTCATTCATTTGTGTCATACAGTAGACATTTGGGTACCACTTTATATTAACTACACCTTAACTGGCCTTAGTAAACCATGAATGAAGCATTAATTAAGCCTTAATTATTCATGAACTAATGTGAATTAATGAATGAAAAGTTTATTAATGCTTAGTAACTCTTCATCAATTCATTATTAATTTGTTCATATTGAATTAAGTCTTTATTAAGGTGTTATTAATGATTTATTAAGCCTAATTATTCTGTAGTTATTCTAAAGTCTTGCCGACATGTGTTCATCCTCCAGTTTACTCTCAAGCTTCTGCTTTGGTGGCATGTTGTCCCCTGCACACACACTTTGAATGCACACTGCTTTTAATGTTACAAGTATACTATGTAGGGCTGCACGTTATATTGTTATCAAAATGATACAAATATATTGTTATCGATTCGATAACGATATATTGTCGTTATTGCAGTTGTCAACTGCTAATTGCAAAAGTCGCGATTTTTCTCCTTTTCTTACACAGTACTTTTTGGACACCACACTACAACAGCGTTTGAACTGTGAACAACACATCTCTATAAACCCTGCTTTCATGGCTGTTTTAGTGCGTCTTCAATAAAACCACTCCGAAATAAGGAGTCACGTTTTAAAGTTGCCGCTAGCGTTAGCCGCTTACCATAGCTTGAGCAATAGTTTTCCAGGCAAAGTCCAGTTTGTTTTCTTCACAAGCAAAAAAATCCAAGCAAACAAAAGCATGCATGACAGATATTAGTCTATAAACACGGCAATGTCACACAGGTTTGCTACACAATTAGCAAGCTAGTTGTTGTTAGCATGTTGTTATTAATAAATGCATTCTTAATTCTGAATACAAATTTCGATCACCACAAGAACGAAAAAAGGCTTTTATTTTTTGTCTGATTTTCTAAACAAAAGAACTTTCTTTTAGGCTTTAGAAATGAAAAATATGCAGTTTGATAGTGATGTGAGTGATTTGCTGATATTTAATCGGTTCAGTTTAATGACAACTTTACCAAAAACAAACTTTACATTTTTAATTTGACTAAGGCAAGATAAAAGCAAAATGAATTATTTTCTTCTATTTATTTTTTTTGCAATAATTAGATTTATGTCATAAATTGTGCCTCACCACAAGGTCTTGTTCTTGCACTGAACATGTTTTTTTAAAAACTTCAGAAAAATGTTACTAGCTTTAGTATTGATAAATATAGGATTTTCAGTACTTTTGTCAGCCTTATTTGGAGTGCATAATAACTTTGATCATCACATGCAGTTTAAATATAACTAGTTGTGTATTTCAAGTTTTAAAGGTTTTTTAATCTTTCCTTCTGCTGGGGCAACAAGTGACATTTCTAAAAATCACATTAGATTTGCCTACAAGCTACATTTCTGGCTTAAACATAAAAAAAACATCCTCCCAGTAGCTGCTGTAGTCCTCCCGTAAACATCTGCTCGCTCACCGCAGACATGTTTGGATTAGTGCTAACAGTTTTTGGCCGTAAGGCGAAGCGGTCAGCGGACGTTTGCTTCGGTTTAAGCCTGGAGTCAGTTAGCATTAGCCTCAGCGCTGTTTTGTGCGTAGATATCGGCCGAGGCAGCTATTTGGTTTGGCCATTAGAGGAAGTGAGACAGCTAGTGGGAGTGTGTGCAGAGTTTAAGCCTGACCTCTGGCCCCGGCTGTGTATCTGTGACGTGTGTGCGAGCAGATAGCAGGCCCTTCAGAGTGAGTGCCTGGACCCATCGGGCTGATAAAGGACGGAGGGGAGACTGGGCAGCTGTACTCCACACGAAAACAACTGAGGCTATGGTGTTCTGTGCGTGTTTTATGTAAATGGTTGATTGTGTTATTGGTAGGTTTCTGGAGGAAGCATAGGCTGGCAAAAATAGTGATGCAAAATAGGATCTGTGACAATCATTCTGGTTCTGTTGGCTGTATTCCACTGATTAACTTTCACTTATTTAGGGATGCAGCAAGTTAAATAACCTATTTTGGTAATTGAACAATCGTTGACTTGTTTTATTTAGGTTTCAAAACTTGCCATGTACTGGGAAAACCTCAGTTTAAATAGAAATTATGTTTTTGTGATGTAAACACTAGTTTCTACACCTTCAGAATGTTCTTAAATGAAGTTTCACTTAAAGAATAAGCTGATTTAAAAAATAAAAATGCCTGAATAAGGTCAAATGTATTTTTGTTTAGGAAATCTTAGTGTAAGAAAGTCATGTTAAGCCTAAAAGAACAAGCAAGATTTATTCTTTGAAGTGACATTTTTTCAGGTGAGAAATGTTTGAGTAAAACTACATGTTTTTCAGTCAAAACTTACTCAAAACAAGATTAAATTTCAAGTACGTATCTTTTTTAGATGGTGCATTTGTCCAGTTCTAAACAACCAATTGATTAATCGAAAGAATAATAATACGATTAGCAAGTAATTGTTAAAGCAAACTTATTGCATGACTAGTTTCAAGAGGTTACCAGAGGTCGACTGAACTTGTCTTTTAATGCTGCGTTCAGACCGGACAGCGTCGAAGCGTTCAATTTCGTGCGCTGAAGCAAATTTTGACACAGGCGCCCTTAACGCCCCGAAGCGTGCAAGGCGTCGTGGGAGAATGACACTTTCTATGCCCAAACGCAACTCTTTGCGTTCCCACTTTTTTGCAAAAAGTTTAGTTTTGCATGTAGGCAGGTTACGTTGAGAGAGAGAGAAATAATTACAAACAATTTAGTTTTGCTGTTTGTTAAGATTATAATGAAGAGGCGATGCTTTTGTCAATGGACCTGTTTATGGAGCTCAACAGTGACTGCCCACTTCCTGGTTCAACAAGACTCCTATGTTAAAGCTCTATAAGTGGTCAGGAGCATAACACTGACATTTTTGTTTTAAATCCATTTCTGCAGCTTTATAAACTATGAAGTTATTAAGACAATTTGTCAATTTGTGCTTTTTAGACTGAAAACAACCATACTCTGGATCTGAGTTAGCACATAGCTGGCTAGCCTCTGATATGTCTTTAAACTCCTATATTTTACTCCTTAATATTTAAATTTTCTGAACCAGAGTGAGCTTCCACTGATGAGTTTCATATTACTTTTGTGTTTTACAATGACCAAAAAGTACATTACTGATTACTGTTCTGTGTAATTCCTTATTTGTCCAGTGGTGATCCATAGTAGAAAGGCCTTAAAATGGTCATCTGGACAGCATCTAACAGTCATTTTCAATAGTTTATTACGAAATACATGAAAGAAACACTGAAAAAAAAAGAGCGAGAGAGGAGGAAGGGAGAGAGATAGAGAGAAAGAAAGAAAAACCCATATCGATCAATCTCTAATCTCAATTACAATATTCAAACGTCCATATTTCAAACTAACCAGAAAACACATTTTTAAATCTTTTTAAAAAGTGTAAAGGTGGAGAAGCTGATTTTCACCTGACTATCTTCTCTCGTAAATCCTTCCACATATGGTTAAAATCGACATTGTGTGTACATTTTTACCTTATAAAATTCTTATTACAAACAACAAAGTTAAACTGGAGAGGAAAACCCAAGCACAGCCAAATCAGAGACAGTACATAGTTTTTCACAAAGTTAATTCTTCTTACCACTTTTGCCATTGATTTGTACATAATATTGTATTTTGGAGAATTGACAAATAATAAAGTTTCATGCTAACTATTTAAAAACATGTTTGCACAGTATAAGATTAACCAGTTTTATGAACAAAAACACGATTTGGATCGATGCTGCAGCCCTAATGGATCTGACTTTTTGAGGAAACACACTGTAGCCCGTCCCAGTACAGAAGACCGAAGAGAAACCAGGCTGATAAATATGCTAATTACCGTATATTATGATCGTTACAGAGAGTTCAAGCTACTTTTACAAGCCGAGAGTTGAGGCGTAACCATTAGCTGACATCTGCTAATGGTAAACAAAGCAGCAGCCAGTGTACTTGAGTGCATCCGTGGAATATTGATTGCGGTGAGCAGCGCGCAGCAAGACATGTAAGTTTTAGGCCCGTTGTAAATAATCTGGTCCGACTGATAAAGAGATTTACTGAAAATGAGAAACCGAGGCTACTTCCTGGCAGTCTATGGACGGGCTTTATAGATCTAGTACACCGTAATTGTGTCAGGTTGGGTTACGTCGTTTTTGGGAGGTTTTTAACCTTGCTTTGTCACTTAAGTTTTTGAGGTTATGTACAGACGTTGTTTTATGCTCCAACTTTCTAACTGATTGGCAAAAGTATTAGAACACTTGATAAAAATTTTCTGAGCTTTTTTGTTTTTAATTTGTTTTGTAAAAGCGTCATTATGTAGCTTTTTAGTTGTAACGGCAACAGTGCAGACTTGAGCTAGCGTGTTTGCTAACTGCAGTTGGTGATTTAAAGGAAAGTCCTGGTGATGAAAGATGACATTGTTTTGAGTTAGCTAGCTTGGATTCAGCTAACCTCCGTGTCAATGCCCATTTGTACCGGAAGCACACTTTGTACCGTTTGCTTTACTTCTTTTACATTGTTTTTTTTTATAATTTTAGTTCAACAGATGAAACTAAACTGTTTAACACAAAACCCGCTCACAGATTTCAACAAAGCAAGTGATGAAATGAGATTATTGCTGTTTCAAAGCTGTAAATGCCCAATTAAGCTAGTGCTAACTGTTAGCTTAAAATGGCGATAATTAAGTGTGGCGTTTTTGGCTTTCTGTTGGCAAACCTTTGTGAGATACATTCATAAATGTCATATAAATAAATAAATAATACTAACTAACCATTTTAAAGGCTAAATTGTATCTCTTGGGTCCAACCTTTTTTGCCAGGAGAGCTACTTTTGCAAAAGAAAACTGGCGGCGAGCTACTACTTTTAGCGATGACCAAAAATGTAAGCTAATTGTGGCATAGTTAAGAGGTCTTTTTGAAAATTTTGCCAACATCTATTTAGAAGTGGACACAATTAAGCATTTAAACATACATTTACAGTAGAAATAGACATCTAATTGTGTGATAAAGCATAATTTGTACGTATCCAAAAGGAAGGTGGTGGCGATCAACTGATAGCTCCTGAGCTACCGGTTGGATGCCCCTGATCTAAAGTTTTTTGGAGGGGTTTTCTAGCACGTTAAGGTTGCATTCACAGACCTGATTTCATAAAACTGGTCACAGACCACAAAAGTGACATGTTAGACAATGAAAAAAAAAGAAAGCTGTCATTACAACAGTAATCGTGAAGAATTGTGATATTTTATAATCGTAACACTTTTGATATTGGGACATCCCTACCTACAGCACAGTTGCATTTTTTGCACAAAAATGTCCAAAAAAGGCTTGGAAGATAATTCAATTTTTACCCCATACACCGTGTGACAGTGGAAAAAAAGTTAAGTTTAAGCCAGTAAACCTGATTTCTTTTATCTTTGTTTACATTAGCAATAGCTTATTTCTTCGAGTCGGCAGCTTTGCTAGTGAGTAAATTATCTTATTGACATGGTGCTGCTGCTAGCTGCAAGCCGTCTTCAAAAACTGGTGTTGCTTTCTGGAGGTATGATCAACTCGATTCATCCTGGTCGCACGGAAGATTGCTCGAAACTAGCTATTCTTCAAAAAACTACATATCCTTTCACTCCTAAACCCTTTCTCTTCACGTAAAGCGCTGAGTTAGTTTGACCAGCTTGCCTTTCTGTGTTCCAGCAGGGATCCCAGACCACAGTGCTTTTTCCCACTGCTGGGTCTGGAGCTGGGCCACGCAGAGAGGGAAACAGACCCAGGAGGAGGAGGGGGGAAAGGGAGGCACACACCGCACACGCTGAGCCAAAGAACAGCAGATAGGGACAGGAAAACAAACTAGGAGCAGCGACGGCCTTGTTTACCAGCAGGGCCCGTGACGTTCTTTACCACACCCAGATAACGCGCAGTCTGATGGAGGGATAAACAGGCAGAGATCCTCCTCCCAGACACTAAAACAGCAGGAGAGGTGAGGCCAAGTTATTGTTTTGTAGGGATGGGCCAGTGTGGATTTTTTGTTTTGAGCAAATGCAGATAACCAAGTTTGCTGAAAATATTAGCCGATTAGTGCTTTTAGATACTTTATTATTGTGAATGTTGTTTTAAAGCTAACAAAAAACTGAATGTTGAGTATGGACACAGTGATCTAATAGTGGAATTAAATATCAGCGTGGATCCATGGTCCGATATCATGGTTATGTCTTTAGTTGGACGTATTGAGACTTCTTTAAGTCTGAATATCACATAATATTTGACATTTTATATATAAAAGGTGTTAAGTTGCCACTTGTACAGTAAATAACAGTTACACTTACACCAATTTTCTAATGTGAATAATGAAATCACTGGTATAGGATATCGGTAGGTATCAAAATCAGTATCAGAACTGAAAAAGCTGTATCAGTGCATCTCTAGTATCGAGTATATCTTTTAGAGCAAAAAAAAAAAAGCTGCAAATTAAAGCCAATTAAAATTTACATTTACAAACGTGATGTAAATTTCAACTAAGGGCATAAACGTAATTTAAATGCAAAATAGTTTTGTCACAGGACTCGAAACGTTTTTTGTTTGTTTTTGTTAAATCAGTACATGAAGAGGTTCATAAAGCATCCAGGATTTAAATTAGTGCTGTTAAGCGATTAAAAAAATAGAGATTAATTAATTATGATCTGTAATTAATTAATCTAATTAATCTATTTTTAATCTCACCTAAAAATTGTTTTTATCTCATTTAATTAATTACATTATTGTTGCAGATGGGAAAGATTAATATATTGCAAAAAATGAAGACTTTAGGAAATCTTTTGAACATAAAATTCTCGTTCATCAGTCCAATAACTTTCACCTGCTTCTTTATTTTTGTCTCTTTGCTACTCATCAGCAGTTAAAGATTTAAAGATAGATTAATGCGATTAAAAAAATTAACTCGGTTAATATGTCTGTAATTAATTAATCTCAATTAATGCACTAGATTGACACCCCTAATTTAAATATTTACTAACAATATCATACTGCATCTGCTGGAATGAAGCTAAATGCATGATCAGAGACTTACTATGCTTCCAATCGTAGCCCAAACAGGTTCACAAAAGAGGGAGACGCCCAGAGGCCTTTTAACAGATGTTGATTGACAGCACTAAATATAGATACCGATCTCAGCTGGGTGAGTGATGCAAGGTTTGAGTTGGTCAGCTGTGTGCTGACCTGGACCAATACAGGTCCAGTTGCACTTCAAGATGCATTTTATATACTTTGCAGACAAATGAATGAAATGTTTGGATTACAGAAGCACATCTTTTCATGTCAGTATTTTGTCTAAAATTGAAAAAAAAAATTACACTGTGAGGGATTTGATCCTGCAACCCTTCGCACCGCACGTCACCCTCGTATCCACACGAACAAAATGACTGAAGATGTCAGTGAAACGCGGGTGACTGCTTTTCAATTCCAACACCAACCTGCCACAGAAGCGGTGTCAGAAGGAGAAATTTTTATAGTTCACCTGGGCGGCTTGGCTGCACGTCAATGTGACGTCGGTGTGTACTGAAAATGCACTGACCGTTGTGGCAGCACAGTCATGTTTTTGCACACACATAACTGCAAAATTAGCAAGTTTGCACAAAAATATCCAAAATGGCGACACTGTGGCGCAGCGGTTGGCGCTCTGGCCTCATAGCAAGAAGGTTCTGGGTTAGACTCTTGGGGCCTTTCGATGTGGAGTTTGTACATTGTCCTTAATAAACCTTACCTTACCTTACCTTACGGCCTGGAAACAGTAGATAATTCAATTTGACCCCATGTACACAGTTTGACTGGATTCTGCGTTTAGTTTCACTTCAAGCCAACGTTTTTATTGCTAACTAAGCAACTTCCTCTGGAGTATAGTTGTGAATTGTGACTCCCATCAGGTGATGAGCGGAGACATTTTCTCACAGTCACCAGGCAATCCAGGCCAAACTCTTCTTCAAATGCATAAAGAAGTGCATAAAACATCCAGGATTTAAACAAATAAAACACAAGACGTCAGTTTAGTAAATACTTCAATCAGTACACTAAGTTAGACTCACAGCTAAGTAAACTGGATTATCATTTTCTCTATTGTGAGCATCTGAGTAAAATACATTTTCACTTAAACATGGTGCTGGTATGCCCAAATCAGGCTGGTCCAAATGTGTCCCTCAGACCAGGTTTTGTTCGCCCTCAGACAACTAACCCAAAAGGATACAAGTTATACATTTTACAGTGCATTTAAAAAAAAAACATCAACATTTCTAAAACCAATATCAATACGTGTTCTCAAGCTCGAATAAATGATATGTTGCTGAATGAATAGGACCTCCCTTTAGTCTGCGTTTTTTTCCGTCGACGAAAAAACTTTGGACAGCCCTGACCCAACTGTCCCCTCGCAGACACAGCTCCCAGTGACACTATAGAGGTCTTAGTCGTCATAAAGGAGCTAATCTGCCCTATACAGCCCATGAATACTCACATTCCTCCTGTCTTACTCACACACACGCACTGCTACAACCCTGTCCCTCAGCGCATACACTCCTCTACACACTACCCAGCATGCCTCAGTGGCTTTTGTCCCGAGGAGCAGCAGTGGCAGCAGTGTAATGCCCTGCGGTGCTCACGTGTGCGTCTGTGTAATGTGGGAAATCCCCTGTCCTAACCCACTTTTGCCCCTTTTTTCCCTCGTTTTTCTGTCCGCACCAATCACAGAGCTTCTGGCGGATACTTAAGACATGAGGTCAAGAGGTCATGTCATGGGAAAACTGGGGTCAACAGGTGGAAAGTAGGAATAAAGATGTCACAATATCAACTTTTAGTGTTAGAAATATTGAGTGAAAATGCTCATTTTAAAGAATGTGGAATCATGACATGTTGTTTATCAAATGAGACCTACAAGTGTCTACTTTCAATTAAAAGAAAGAATTGTTAATTCTACTAGGGATGGGCGATAAGACGATTATATCGTCTATCGTGAAAGTAAAACATTTTGACGATAGCACTTCACTATCGTCTGTAATCGTCTGTATCCTAGAACGTGCAACGTTTTTTATCAATGCTGCAGCAAACAATCTCGCTCTGTTATATGCATATTCTCAATCATTTGACAAATATTCAACCACTATTTTGTTTTCATACTAGCTTTTTTTAAAATAATTGACAAGTCCACAAAAGCTGAAAAAACTTGGCATCGCAGTTTTAAAAGTTACGCAGCGTCCCTGAACGCATCTTCACGCCACCAACACGTGCGTATGAAAACAGAGCAGGCTCAGACAGCACGCTCTAATAAAGAGATGAAGAGGACTTTTTTAACACCGTGGACCTGGACGAAGGACCTGGACGAAGGACCCGGACAGAGCATGACGTGTGGAGCGGTGTTTGTGGGCCTCGTGGAGCTGGAATCAGGACTTGGACAAAGTTGTGCGTCGTCATGAAGCACCAGCGATAACAACTTTGGATGTAGGCTACCGTTTCTGTTTGGATGTTTTCTTTTCTTCGTGTCTGTGATGGACAGAAGAGGATTCACTTGAACTGGACAGAGGTGAGCAAACTAACTTTATAAACTGTCAGAGAAGAGTAACGTGCCTTCTTTGTGCTGATCCCATCACGCGTCGAGACGAGTCCGTGCGTAATAGCTACTTATGGATACAGCTACTTTCTCTCATCTTTTTGGTACAACTTTAGTGACAAAGAAGAGGCAGAAATCACTTGTTACCGTAGATGCGCAAAAATTTAGCTTTATAAGGTGTTTGGCTCTCAGTGTTTGTCCTACATATCAGCCGTTTGAACTTATAATGGTGTTGGCTATGTTTTAAATGTGAACTTAAAACAGCGGAGAGCCTTATCAACATCAGTCCAAATCGTGTTTGTATGTGTCAGTGGGTTTAATCCTGTTGTGGTCTAAACTTTATGGTTAGCTTGCTTGCGTGCTTGGATGTAGGCTATATGTGCTTTTGTTCGTGTGGTTGTTACGCACGCAGACATGGTGCCGCGTGCGTCTCAAGAAAGTCTTTTTCTAAATGTGTATTTGTGCAATATAGTCGATGATATAAATCTCTACGACTTTTAACGTCACAAGTTTTCACATTTACCCTGTGTTGTGTATCTTAAAATTGTCAATAAAGCAAAAAGAGGTAGTGTGGCGCAGAGGAGTGAGAAAAGCGCGAGGCTTTGACAAAATACTAAGGTTTTTAACATTAAAATTCACAAACCTAGCAATGTTCTATTGCGAAAGAGCATTATTGTATCTATAACACACCGTGTGTGTGCGTGTGTGTGAGAAATTACCAGAAAAATCTTGACTAAAGCTCAATTTTGAGCCCTTTTTGCCTTAATTAGTGGGTAGACGATAATATCGTCTATCACGATACTATATTAAGACGATATGACGATAGTGAAAAATGGATATCGCCCAGCTCTAAATTCTACATTAATGCGTTTTCTTTTTAACCTTCTTTCAACCTTTTTCGTGGAGCAGAAAATGCAGGAAATGGCGCAGCACGCACATTTTCAAACTGATGTTTACAGCTGTGGTTTTTGTATGAATGTGACATAAAACAGAAGTTTTAAGTCACATTCTGCCCCGACAAAAACGTGTGCAGCAGTGTTTCTTTGCTCTGATCACAGAGGACAGTCCTGAGTCTGACTCACGCTCCAAAACCCAGTTTCACAGGGGCGGAGCTAAGGGTATGTGGGACTGGGGCTCCTAAATCTAGCCTCTATGGAGGGAGAGGCTTTTTTGATTCACTGACTCTTTTTAATTAGTAAAATTACATCACATAATGAAAATATCACTTCACAAAACTGCAGGAAATTGCACAGAAATTTAATAAATTCTCCTGGGGGTCAATTCCCCCAGACCCTCCTGAATTACATCAAAACCATGTTATATAGAAAAATATTTTTAATGGAGAGCTTACAGTGTATGCATATGTAATTCAATAAAGATGTACTTTGCCCCCTGATCAGAGCCGGACCTTTCTATACGAAGACTACGCGAGTAGTGTAGGGCCTTCCATCTGTGGAGGGCCCCGCCTCCTTCTGCGTGCTAATAGATTTTCGAGTTTATGTCAGTCCAGTCCTCATGCCTTCACCCTCTGGTTTGCGCTCTACATAATAAACCCTGTTTGACCAATCGTCCAAGCTTACCCTGTGATGCGCTCAAGACAGACAGAAACAGAAACAGGTTTCTGATCATTCTCAGCTCAGAGCGCAAAATCAAAGGCTCTGGGTACAGTTTGGTAAAGCAAATACATGTTCTGTATATCAAAAGCTCTCAGAAAATCTTTATTTTGCGTCAATAAGACAAGTATTGGCTGAACTGCGCACACAAATAGGTGATGAAATTAAACGTCTGCAGATCGCGAAAACGGCTGCGGCAAAATTTACCGCAGCGAAATACTAAAAAATTTCTGCACATTTATGTTGAATTATTTCAAAAGCCACATAAAACATGAGACTGTGTGTTATGAAAAAGTTTCAGATTTCAATATTTCTGTCCAAAAAGTCCCAACGCGATGATGCAGCTTATCAGCTGCTACAGCGTGAGCACATGAAGAGCGAACTGAGGCATAGCTCACAGGGAGAGGGACAGTGGAAACACTCACACCAAGTCAAACTTGAGGGGAGGTGCAATGATATTTCTGATAAAATCATGCATAAAGTAAAGATTTGTTGGTCTAAAATAGCGCACTCCAAATTTAGGGTAAATGCATCTGAATTTTTTCAAAAGTTTCTGGGGCAGGATATACTTTCTCTCTTTATTGTGAAAATTATTATTTACTCTACAGTTATTTTAGTCTGTTGCTTTGTGTATAATTTTAAATTTTAATGAAAAAAGTCCATTTAAACTAGGGATGTCCCGATCCGATCACGTGATCGGAAATCGGCCCCGATCTCCTGGTTTCAGACTCGATCGGAATCGGACGTCATCTCCCGATCAGGACTCGGAAATATTTATTCTCATTACCTACTTTAAAATCATATCTAGTTACGCGGTGGCACAGTGACCCTCAAAGCAGTAGCAGCGCGTAACTGTAGCAGCACGTATCATACGCGCAGGAGTCGCTCAAAATGGAATCAAGTCTGATTTGGTTCTAACAATTTACAGCAGCGGTGTGAGACGCTCGTCTGACGGCCGTCAATACGCTACACGTTCCTCAATAGATCAGACTTCTATTATTATCAGCGTCAACGGCGCGTCTCCCGGACTTTTCAGCAGGAAAAACACAAGAAAAAGCCGCGCAGAGACAATATAAAGTTCCGATGCTCTTTCAAAACACGTCAACTACAAAGATTACAACCACTAAAACAACATGTACCGCCCAGAAGCTCCGTGAACGGCCGTGAACATCGCAAACTTTCCGACTTCAAACACAAACTTTAAAGGTGCATTGCGTAAGTTAAAATGTTCAATATTACGATATATCAAATTACCGTCCATTGGCACTTGCCTGGATGTGCGCCATGACGTTTTGTAAACTTACCGAGTTTGCCTCTGTAAGCGCAGACAGGCTCATAAATGTGAGTGGCGCTGGTCGCATTTTCCCGCGCTAGTCCTCCTTCACTGGATTATCGTCATTATTTCTATTTATTTAGCAAAAGCTCTCGGTTTTATACAATGGACGGCTGTTGTAAAGGCTATTTAATGAAAAATAAAATAAATAATCATTGGTAAATACTGCCATCTAGCTTCCGAACCCCCGTAACACACGGAAGAATTCAAAACAACTAGCCCACCGTAACAGCATGGTATGAAGCCGACTGCAGGACCGAGGAGCACTTGGACATGTTTTTGAGAAAGAAGAACTGTGCAGGAGATCTGGTGATTATTTTCATTAGAAGGTAAGACTCTCAGGCCTGTCCAAGTACATCGCACATTTAGACACAGATTTAGTAGCTTAGCGCTTAGCCGTTTGTCTTGGTAAGGTTTATGTTTTATTAGAGTAATAAATTGCCATTGAGCATTTAGTTTATGACAAATGAGGCTTTTCCTCAAACTCTCAAAAAAGTGTATCTTTTGGAGTGTGTAAACTGATCATTCAGTCAAAAAGAACATAAATAGCCAGCATCTACTTTTTCATATAAAAACCTTTGTCTTCTTTAGTCAGAAAACATTTAGCAGAAAATAACGATGTGTCAAAAGAATCTTTTCAGCCGTAAAATACGTCTTCAGCTGCTGATCGTAGGGAGGCTGCAGTGCCACAAAACGCCAAAGATGGCGCCCTTGTTCAAAACCTTTGCAACTTACGCCATGCTCCTTTAAATCACGTCCTTACGAGGCTCTTTTCTCCACGAATATGAGTCAAACTGCTATAAACCGCACATCATTTTACAGCTTAACTTGTAACGAACGTGTTTGTGAAGACAGCGCTGTTCCTCCTGTTCACAATCGCTTTATATGAGCCGTTTAGTCCTACCTGGGTCTATTTTCTTTATCCGGCTTCTCTCCTGCGGCTGCTCTCAGTGCTGCGCGTGCCTGTTTGGGTGCTAAGGCGCGTGCACGTGTATGATAGAGAGCGGGTGTTTGCCTAAATCCTACACTATTAATTGCGGGACGGGGTGAAAAATAGAAGAAAAATTAAGATTCTTAGTACAACATTGAAGTAGGCAAAGAGATGTTGGTTTTCATCAAGAAAAACATAATTTTTCTGTCAAATGAAAGCTGGAGATTGCAGTGCAGTTCCTAAAAACACTACTCGCCTTACTTGAAAACACTGTGGCACTTTTGTTTTCTTATGCCTGCTGGATATTTTAAGTTGATGCTGTTTTTTCATGTCAGACCTTTTTAATTTAATATCTACTGTTGCACTAAGGTCCAAAGTGAAGCATTTATGTATTATTTGATTGTTCAAGCTACGTCACATAAGTGAAATAAGCTAAATGTTAAAAAAAGGTAAACAAAATAGAAAATAAAAGTCATCTGGGTTTGTTTACTTGGATATTTAATGTTTTATAAAAGTATCGGATCGGGACTCAGTATCGGCAGATCATCAAAATCAAATGACTCGGACTCGGGGGCAAAAAAACCTGATCGGGACATCCCTAATTTAAACGCTGCTTTGGCTCGACGGATTATGGTTCGTAGAAAAGACTGGAGGGCCCCAAAGCTGATTTTGGCTTAGGGCCCCAAAAAAGTTAGATCCGGCTCTGCCCCTGGTGGTGGCAGTAGGTCAACTCATGGTGCGGCTCTTCAACGATGACAGCTGAAAAATTCTGCTCTTGGCCTCTGACCAGTTCACCACCCCTGCTCTATAGAGAATGCTACTACCCATATGATCACAACACTGATTCTATTAATGTCAACTCACTTACACATTATACATTATAGTTCTCCTATCCTGCCATAGCACAAATGCCCATTTAAAATCATTGTAATGCATGTCGTTTCATTTTATCAGACTAATGCACATTTGAACAAAAGGAATTCCCGCTTCTTTTTTTTAGTTATTTATTTTTAATACGAAACTCAGCACACATAACATGTCAGAGCGGGACTGAGAGAGAGCAAAAAAAAAAAAAATAAAATCAGCAAGACATCTAATAAAGTTATAGCACAGATCCAAAAAAGTATCTCAATTAGTTTGAAACTTCTTCTATTACTGACAAGCTAACCCAGTAGTGTTTTTTTTTTTTTTTTTACAAAGAAATGTGTCTTCTCCTCACTGGGCCGCCCCTCCTGCCATTCTTCACAGCTGTTTCCTGTCGGACGGGAGTTTCTGCACAGTCTGGGAGGAAGACTCATTCAGCTCCATTTAGCTTTTGTCCTGAACCAGCAGAGATTTGAAAAGTCCACTTTCTGTACTATTCCAGTTAAAATGTAAAAGGACCAGTGTGTGCTAGTACTCAGCTGGCAAACTATTGTGAGTTCTGTCGACGCGTGGGATATATCAGGCTCAAGGTGACACACTGGAAAGTACAGACGTCAATTGAGACCTATTATGGAAAACTTTTAACTAGGACAGGTCCAGCTTTTTTAATAGCAATGTGAAAGTGAAAATTTGCAATAACAATGTTTTTGACGACGTAAGACTACAAGCTGCCACTGTGAGGTTTAATAGTTTTCTTTTTCTTGTGTCAGGCGTTTTAGCTCTTAAGCTCCTCTTCCACTCCTCACGTCTTATTTCTGTCATGTTTGTGTTTTAGCCTCTGCAGAACCTCCACAGTCACTCTTTAAAATGTTGCTTGTTTAAGACTTTAGAGCAGGGTTACTCAAAGTCCGGACTCCGGTCCGGATACGGACCTCGAGACCATTTTGTCCGGACCGCGGACAGCCGTTCCCTCGTATTTTTAATTCTGTGCTCTACAACACCCATGAGCGGACCTTGCGTTTACATGTTTACAGTGCTTCTCCACCAGAAGCGCTTCCTCCCTACCGCACGTCTCCGTCTCTCTCTCTCCGTCTCTCTCCCTTTCTCTCTCTCTCCGTCTCTCTCCCTTTCTCTCTCTCTCCGTCTCTCTCTCTCTCCCTCCCTCCCTCGGGAAGCTGCGTGCATGCGACTGTCAGTGCAGCGTCGAAACAGAGCTATTTAAAAGACAGATCGTTTCTTTGAGAAGCATTTCGAACTCCCAGTGATATTTTGTGAAATTGGAGCTTCATATTGATCTTTATTTTATTCAAATCTGCCTTATATTCACGGAGAAAAGGCCCAAAATGTACAGTGAAAGATAACATGTGTAAATAACAGCGGAGAAAATCGCGCAAAACGGCCACCGCGGAAATGTTTGAAGAGGTCTTTACAACTTTTACTTTTGCCTGAATGTGACATAAAACATACACTAACCTTACAAAAGCAGCAGCTCCCGTGTTTTCCCTGCTCTGATCACTCAGGATAGTCCTGTCAGGCCGAGTCACTGACGCTCCTAAAGCCCAGTTTTACAGGGGCAGAGCTAAAGGCATCTGGGGCTGGGGCCCCTAAATCTGGCCTCTATGGGGGGGCCCTATTTGTATTTTTGTTTATTTAACTGCCTCATGTCTTTTTAATTATATTAAAAATAACATCACACAATAGGATCATCACATCTAAAACGCACCAAAATACAGGAAATTGCATTGATTTTTTAAAAATTACACCAGAACCTTGTTAGATTGAGATATATTTGTATTTAAGAGCTTATGGGTCTAAGGGTCTGTCTGTAGATTTAAATGAAATACAAATTTATTTCGAGAGAGGGGTTGGGGGCGTGGGGAGCACTACAATTTATATCTATCAGGGGCACTGTTATCTCATAACATGCATTGAAATGCATGTTGTGTTATGTTTACATGACTTTAATGTTTACACTCTGCTATAAGCACTTAATGTAATGTCATAAAGTTGAATAATAACAATAATAAATGTTATACTTTTTTCATCCGGACCTTTGAACTTGATCGTGTTTTAATTTCGGACCTTTGGATAAAAAGTTTGAGAACCCCTGCTTTAGAGCAACCAGCCATAGATTAGTATGAGAAATGTAATCACACTTTACTTGATTACCTATAGTTACATTATGTTGCAGTTACTTTGTGTTTAATATTGTAAACACTGGTGAAATAGGAGATTTCATGCTTTATTATTGAAGCTAAAACAGATGTAAGCAACTAAAATTCACAGTAGTAACTAAATATTTTGAGCTTCGTTACACCTAGCACTGATCACAATAAATGATATACAGTATATGATAGAATTATAAAATAAAAATTTTTCGGTATGTCACGATACTTGATCTCCCAAAACTCGTATCGATACTAAAATTTGGATTATGTCAAGCATTTTAAGTGATTTCAATGTCAATAGAGGTTCTAAGCCAGGAGAGTAGAGGGCAGCACTGTGTTTGAATGTTAAACCTTGGCAAACAAATGATCACTTTATGATTATTAAAAGAGACAAGTGGGTTAATTATTTTTAGAAACTTGATACTGCCAGAGAATCATAAGTATCAATACTGTCATTCATCATTAACAGAAAATATACATTGTAACGTATGTGTCATTTTTTTTTTTTTTTTTTGACTCATCAAAACAAACAAAAAATACTTTTCACTTTGTAAAAGACCAAAGCTAAAGAAAAATTGCAGTAAATAGCTATATCATATTGCAACATGTGTATCATGATACATATCGTGTCACCCCTAGTATATGATGGGGTATTGCCTTTCGATACAATACATATCCCAATACATGTATATCTCAATACAGTTTCTTCAGTATGTTTTTGTATCAAGATCTAAACATAGACGGACAAGCATTTTCTCATTTGAAATTAGCAACACAAAAAAGTCACTCCACTTCAAATAGTCACATAAATATTTTTAAATTATTGGCAAATTTCATTTGTAGAATTTTCAGAATCACTTGACTTTAGTCACATTTGCTCAAATCAAACCCAGTTTGTGTGTAGTAGTCTTATTTAAGATTGTGTTTTTTTTTTCTAGTAAAAGCAATACATTTACACATCTTACTGCTCTATTGTTTTCCATTTCATTCATGTTTGGGAAGCTATATAGACCAGTTAACTATTATTCGATCCCTAAATTACCGTAATTTCTGGATTATAAGCCGCTACTTTTTTCTCGAGCTTTGAACTATGCGGCTTATAAGCAATGCAGCAAACTATAGATTCTCATAGACTTACTATTAACAAGTGCGACCTATATATGTACTTTATAATTTTCTTACTAAATCTAGTGGCTGCGGCTTATATTCAGGTGCGCTCAATAGGCAGAAATTACAGTAGTTGAGGATTATTTCAATAATTGAATAGTTGTGATTAATCGCTTCATTATTTCTGCTTGTTTACATTTTTAATAAAGCAAAAATCGGGTATAAGCAC
The DNA here is from genome assembly GCA_038363315.1 of Mugilogobius chulae. Classification (NCBI taxonomy): domain Eukaryota; kingdom Metazoa; phylum Chordata; class Actinopteri; order Gobiiformes; family Gobiidae; genus Mugilogobius; species Mugilogobius chulae. Next base: position 19,085,873 of record CM076398.1, on the reverse strand, counting down.
CTTAAGTTAGAAAAAGCTTCTTCCATTTGAAATTTCAAGTAATATTTTACTTGTTTTCTTGTTTAAGATTATATTTTTTAAACCACAAGTCGTACATGTTATTTGAACTGACAGAAAATCATCCAAATCTTTTTCATATTGCCCAGTCCTACTCTAAGGATCCTTGTAGCACTTATAAAAAAAAAAACTTGCTAGTTTCTTCTTACTAAAATCGTTTTGACGGTGGCCACTTTCCCGACTCCCGCTGTAACCCCCACAGTGCCCTGTCACCCCACATCCCCCCGTTACACACTTATATCTCCGCCAGAGCCGTCATAAAACCTCTCCGACTTCGGTTCGCTCCATGTTTACTGAATATTTACTCAAATCCCCTTTTCGCTAACGGCTGATTCTTCTCCCGCGTCCCTCATTGAACCTCTTATCAGCCCTTCTGCATTCTCCAAACTTTGACAGCAGTCGCACAAACCTCAAAGCTCGCACTGAATTCTTTATATGTTTTTTTTTTTTTTCCCTCGTCACCAGGACAAGCTAAAGACCAAATCGCTGCTGGTTTCCGCTCCTCCTAAACTATGAAATGCGATTACTGCGGCGGCCTTAAAACCTTCTCGAGCTGTGTAATCAATTGCGTTTCGCTCTTAAACCACATTACCACTCGGCATGAGGGCAGCGTTCAGTAAATTGGCCGCAGACTGGATGTCTACTGGAGTTTGCTGTTATAGCGTATGGGATTGAATCATGTTATCAAGCTGCAGTGTTGAGAATGAAGCGGGCGTTTGTGTGTGCGCGGAGGAGTACAGGAAAGCATGGAGTGCTGTGTGGTGATGAGAAATGGTTTTTAAAGAGATACTTAACCATGCTTTCTCATCGTTAAGTTTGCTCAAAGTTGTGTTTTTGATTCCTGTATGTTTTAGGTCATGTCTATGCAGAGGCAAAATAGTGAAATTTACTAAATGACTTGCATAAACAGTTGCTTGGGATCCAAGGCCAGAACTGTTACATGATTTTTTTTTTTTTCCACCGACACACATCACAGAATACTGAACTTTAATACTGGTTATTGTATTTCTTTCTAAGCAACAAGTGCATCGCTTATGCTAATAATCGCCAACTCGAAAAAATCGAATAAATGTTTACTTAGTATACACAGTAGGGCTGGGTATTGCCAAGAGCCTTCCGATCCCAATACAGTGGTCACGATACGATAGATATCCCGATACACGTAAATCCTGATATAATTTCCTCAATATGTCACGTATCAAGTGTCAAATGCAAAAGGAATTGTGTTTTCTAACTACTCTTTATGTTACATACAAGTGTCTTACAAATAAGCCATTGTTTAGCTCAATAGTTTCAGCCTTAAAGCTGCAGTCCAGGTTCATAAGTGTAAATTATATGAGTTTAGGTATCCTGATACGTATCCCGATACACCTCCCTGTAACGATACGCGTATTGCCAATGAGCTTGTCACGATATATCCCCATATCGATACATTGAGTACAGCCCTAATACACAGGCTTCAAAACCTTTCAAGTGCTGAAAGAAGTTTTAGGAATCAAGACAGTAGGTAATTCCTTCAAAATGATATGAGATTTTTTTTTTTTTAAATGTCTTTTCAATGACTAAAAAAGCAAAATTACAACTGATACAAGTTAAGAACATATCTTAAGCTTAGCCGATTTGATTTGTTGAACAAAATTTATTGTATTAATTGGCTTTTTTTTAGGTTAAGGTTCTCTATAGCAGTGTTTTTTGAGTCGTGGCACACTTTTTTACTTAAAGTTTTTCACGGCACACCTATTAAAATAAGGCCAGATCAGGCTATTTTACCGGTGGTAATTAGTGCAAGTAAAATAACCTATAAACAAATACATGTTAAATTAAATGTCTTTTTTGGGGGGGACAATGTAATTAGATCTTCATAATGACAGAACCTTTTATTGGAGAGGTTACACACAACATTGTTAAACTATTCTGTAAATTTGTAAATGGTAATTAGTCTTGCTTTCATTCTTGCTGCAAAAAGTTCCAAAAACTCCCAAATCCTTTCATTAAATCTAAGTGAGATTGTTTTCTAGATTAAATGTTGAAAACTGACAGATTTTCCAAGACACACCTGGCAGCATCTCACGGTACACGAGTGTTCCCCAGCACACTGGTTGAAAAACACTGCTCCAGATCTTGCTAGTCTTTTTTTCATGGTGGTCACTTTGGAAATTCCTGTCAATTAGAAGAACAACTGGTCAGATATTAATGCTCTACTACAAATTGGTCATTGTTAATAAAGTGTCTTTAAAATGTTGTGCCTGTGTGTCGCCAGTAGCAACAGTCTTTCTCGCGTTTCTCTATTTTCTTAATTTTTTTCTCTACTTCATAAGCGACACACTTTCATTACATGCACATATGCTCTTCACGTCGTGTATTTGCCCACTTTATTCACGCAACTAAAACATTTTGTCTTAAGTTGAGAAGAAAAAAAGCACTGTCTTGCGTAGACACTTGCGCTTGCTTCTCTGGAGAGCTGTCAAATATCAGCTCCAGTCTTGTTTGTAGTCCCTGAACCTAAGCAGCGCCCGGACTGACCCCAGAATGAACAAATGTGGAATTATGATTTAGTAGCCTAAAGTAAATTATGCTTTGTTCTTCATTTTTCTTCAACAATATATTTATTAGCGTGCATTTGTGTTTTAAATAATATTAATAGTCTGTTAAATGGCCTGAATTTTACAGAAACATGCTTGTAATAATGAGAATTTGTTACATCTGTGATCATAGGCAGATCCTCCACCACTTGTCTGGATTTGAACATGCCTCTCAGGGGAAAATAATCTCCCATACCTGGCCTCATGTGTCACTTGGAGTTGTTACTATTGGAGTAATCACACTTAGAAAGTGATAGGTGTTAAGTGACAAACGGAATGTTCTGAGCTCTAACGCCTCAGGACTATCCAGGATTGTTGCAACATGCATGGATGAATTTAATACAACTTTAAGCAAACAATAATGAGTAAACACTGTTGTAACAAGGTTAAAAGATTGATTTTGCATTAGTAAAAATGTATCCTCTTCAGAGGTTTGTCATTATTAAGAAGTTGAACTGGTGTAATATTAAGTAAGCTTTGCATCAGGAAATGTGAATCTGATTTTATTTTGTTCGCAAACCACATTATCAAAGCAGTATTTCTAATAATTCTGTCCCTGTGCTGTTATGTCACAAATTAGATCATAATTGAAGATGTTTGATTTGGTTTATGAAACTATGGCAGCTTTGTTTGAGAACATAGGCCTACAGCTCTTGTTGTTGCGCTTTTCCAAGTTTTATAGACTGTAGAAGATTCTTGCTTACTGGGATTTACTAATTATCAAAAAAGCCAGAGCATTTTGCAGGTTTGACAAAACTCCATTTAGATGAAAACAGTGGCTTTCTGCAGCTGATCGCACTTTAGACACCCAAATGTATTGATTTGTTTTTTATTTGGTGATGTAACCATCATCTCAAAACAATTCAAAATCTGTATTCTGATTGTGTATAGAAGATTCTGGGGGTAATTATTCTATTAAATTAGCAGAGTGAGTAGTGTAAGGAGAAAATGATTGCAAATGCTTTTAAAAAATGCTTTTAAATAATCTTTGCAAAATTAATATTTTAGGGTTGTTCCGATACCGGTATCGGCAAAACATCTGATATCGCACATTTTTCAGGTTTCGATATCGACGAGTACTCATACTGATTCTCTGATTCGATACAGCCCTGTAATTGTCCTGAATGAGGAGCCGTAGATGCAGCTGTTCTCTACTCGTGGCTAATGCTACAGCTAACAGTCAGAGCAGCTGGAAAAGCTCTGTGGAGGCTCTTCAAAGTTCAAGCTAAAAAAAAAATACATATATACAGACAAACATTTGTTACTTCTGTAATGTTTCATTTAAACTTTAGAGCCGAAGGACTGTGGGTAAACCAACTCTAAAAATGGTCCAAAAGCAACGCTAGTTAGCGGTGCTAACTTGAACTTTTGTTTACATTGCATTTCATTAGGATGAGCATCTTTTAACTGTTGTCTTTATGACACACAGAGGTAAGAATATACTCAACACAGTTATCTTTAATTAAAAAGACTTTCTGCTGCAATGAACACATCTTTATTATGAAGTAACAATACCCTATTTTATATGTGTGGCTCTTATTATTATTTCATTTTGCTTTTTTAGACTTATGAGTCTAGTTTGCAGAAGCTATTATTAAATTATTACTGATTTAAGTTTGAGTTAAAAGCTCTATAATTTACTATGCAATATTTGATATTGGTATCAGCACCTACCAACTAATAATTTTCAGGTGTTTATCACAATGACATGAGAAAATTAGCTTCTGTCATGTACAAAAGCTTCATTTAGTCAGAGCAGAACTTGTTTTTACTATTGTATCAGTCAACGTTGTATGTCAAGGGCTAAATGTATTTCACACAGACATTATCAGGGAAATGTTTTAATGATATAAGAACAGAAATAGCAGATTCAGGGCACAATTCACGCAATCTATAATTCATTTTAAGACCTATTGTTATTTATGCTTCACTTTCATGACAAAAACAAACTCTAAAAGCTAAATTTACTGCTTGTTGTCATTAGTTATCATTAATTTCTCACTGCTGTAATGGCGGCCACAACACATTTAATCACATGGGTGCAGGAGATTTCAATATTGCGTGACCTTTAACTTTACGACCACATCAGATAATCCTTGCAGAGTTCATTATGTTTATCTTACTATGGTGAGTGAGAGCTCTATTGTAACTGGAGTGTTATTAAGTCATTAAAACAGATTTGGCACGATGTTGCTCATGCCCAGATGCTTTAGAAGACGTGCTGATGTTGCTATAGTAACCATACCTGAGCCAAACCTCATTTTTGAGACGTAAATGTTACCCTCACAACAATATAAACTTGTCTTTAGTAGAAAATAGGTTTGGGAGTGAGTCGAGAACCACAGCAGGTGAAATCAAATGAAGAACAATAGACGATTGTTTCTGGTGTTACTGAAATGGTTTCTGTTCTGTGTTTTGTGCAGAGCGAATCTGTCAAGTACTTCCTGGACAACTTGGACCGGATTGGACAGCTGGTAAGTTTGTTTTCTTTTATTTGGTATTTTATTGAAAGTGCTGTATTAAGATTAGGGCAGGGAAAATGAACGCGTTGACACAATGTGATCATTTTTTCTTTTGTTTGCGTCAAAATAGTTCAATATGACACCTGCTGGAACTTCATTAAAGGACCTGTAGATTATTTTCAACACTAGGTATACTACGTTGGGTCTAATTTCAAACAAAAATAATTCCTAAATCAATCAAAAGGCTTCAGTGTAAAACATTAGAACTTTTTAAGCTAATTGTAGACAAGCTTGTTAAAAAAGGTCTTATAAATAGGGCTAATTCAATGTCTAAATTAAGAAAATAATGCGATTGGTTGAGATTAACGCGATTAATAGTGATACATTTTTTGCTCATTTGCCATTAATTTTTTTATTTATTCCCAGCCCTAATTAAAATACTATTTTTATAAACACTGTTTGTTTTCAAATATACCATAATGAGTTTTGTGTTTATGACACTCTAGCTATAGCACATTGTATCTCAAAGCTAATGCTACATTGTAATGAAATTAATAAAACAACCAATGAAGATTATTAGCATTAGCATTAAGACACAAACACATTTAAAAAATACTTTTGTAAAGTCATTAACATGCGTCAGTCACATCCTCAACTCACTGTTCACTCTTAAAATAAATATGAATAAATATTTTTTATTTTTAGACTGACTCAACAAAACCCCATGGAGAGAAGAACAGGAAGTGCTGACGCTAACGTTGAGCTAGTTAAATACACAGAATCCATTGTAAATGTCATTTAAGGTTGGGACAGACAGCATTCCCACAAGAATCAGACAAAAGGAGATTTTGACAGGAAAGATTTAGCAGCTCGGTATTTTCACTATTTTTTTTAAATTATTTGTTTATTTTATTTATTTATTTTTTCCATAGCACTACATTTAGTACTTAGTGTTATTGTGGAAATAAGAAGATCTGCTGGAAACCGCACAAAAATTGTATTCGGTCCAAATTGGTGAAATGTCTTGCAGTTATGAACAAAGCTAGGCATACACTAACTACAGGCTTTGTATATGATATACTGTTCGTTATTCTTGCCCTGTCTATCTTATTGTGTGGAGGTGTGGGGCAACACCTACAAAACCAAAGTCCAGCCCTTAGCTGTCCTGCAAAAGAAGGTTTTAAGAACAACAAAGGGTTCACAGAGCGTACAAATGCTCTGTTCATACAGATGAGTGTGCTCAAATTTACTGACCTGGTTAATTTTAAAACTGTGCAGATCTTGTATAAGCTAGAAATAACTTACTTCCTTATAGTCTTCAAAATGTGTTCACAGACAGAGAGAGAGAATATAACCTCAGAAGAAAAGATCATTTTAAATGCAAAATGTAAGAACCACAAAGAGTTTTAGTTTAAAAGTTTTAATGTCTCAGTCAGAGGCGTCAAATTATGGAACAGTTTGCCAGAGAACGTTCAGAAAATGTGTAACTTTCAGCAATTTAAAAGAGCGTTTCAAAAGTCTTGTCTGGAGGAGTATAGCAAAAAAGAATCCTTTTGCCCATAAGGTGTTTGTACGTTTTGTTGCATTTTGTAATGAGCCTTTACTGTTCATGTTATTAATAAGAGATGTAAACAGGGGGTAGGACTGGAAAAGCATTCTCATTGCGTTTATCCTTTTTATCAAAAGACAAAAAACTTAATTTTTTATTGGGTTTTACATTTTTACCTCTCATGATCAATTATGAAAACTTTATTTAATCTATAATTCATGAAAGTGAATGTTTTCATTGAGATTTCTCCAAAAAAAAACATTGTACTTTTGAGTTTTACATTCTGTTCAAACATCAAAAACAGCTGGAGTTCTTTCTGTGAGATACCCTTCTTTGCCCTCTGAACTGTTCTTCTGCACTGTTCTTAAATATTTCTGCAACACTAGCATATCAGACAAGATCGATTTTGCTTATTTTCCCTCTTTAATTTCCTTTGCAGTCAGTAGATAGTGCTCTAACTCTATTCTTGACAAGCACATAACCATCATGTGGGCTTTATTAAATATTTTTAAGTTCTAACGCTATTGTTTTAATTTAGTTGAAGCAGTTGAACATACTATTTCAAAAAAATCTCAGTATCAGTCAGTAGTGAGTAACTACTCTGTCCTCTCTGCAGAACTACATTCCCAGTAAGCAGGACATTCTGTTTGCGAGGAAAGCCACCAAGGGCATCGTCGAGCATGACTTCTTCATCAAGAAGATCCCGTTTAAAATGGTGGACGTGGGGGGTCAGAGGTCGCAGAGGCAGAAGTGGTTCCAGTGTTTCGACGGCATCACGTCCATTCTCTTCATGGTCTCATCGTCTGAGTATGATCAGGTGATTGTTTTTTTGGGGGAATATGAAAGTGTGTAGAACTTCCAACTGCAGAGGTTCACAATATTACGGTTTATTGACAGGTGATGTAGTCGTGCTGCAATATTGGTATTATTTGCAATATTTTATATATAAGAAAGCGTTTTCTTCAAATAAATATCGGTAAGAGATGGTTTATTACCTGACTAGTTTCGACAGTCACTTCCTCCTGGGTAAACTGCGGCCCGGAGGCCAGAAGCGGAACTCGAACTGTTTTGATCTGGCCCACAGAACGCTTTGGGGAATAAGTGTTACGCTTTAAATTTCTTTTATTTGATTAATTTAGCTGTGGAGCATGTGTCTTTGCTTGATGCCCTAATTTTTATCATAATAAATGATCAAAATAATAAATTAAAAAGCGTATTTTACAAAAATGTACTTATAATAACAATAATTTGTCGCACAAATGACTGGATTTTGGCGTTAAACCACTTGTCCGGGTTTGAATCTGGCCCTCTGGAAAAAATAGTTGCCCACCCTGGCCCAGCGTAAGGTCTACCAGGCTGACCACGTCTGTTGACCCATAAAATTTTGATCGACAAAGACACTAGCAAATGATTCTTTATATGATAATACAATCAATCATGATAATGTTGGCTTGTTTTTGTACTGTGGGGAAAGACAAAGTTAGTGAGAAGCACTGGAATCATTATGGAAAAAAATATTAATAATAACAACAATTTAAATCATCTTTGTCATAGAAATCAGGCCTGTGACATGAAGCATCATGTCACAGAAGGACAGAGACACCACACACTAGGAAAGCACAGTATTCAGTTTTTTTCCAACAGTTGAAGTGTAGAAAGCAACTAATTCTCAAAACTCAGTTACTCATCAAAACTGAGTCACTAGTGTCATGTAACGTTTGTTTATTGTGCACAGAACATCTTAACACCCTTATGTGAATAACATTTCAAACATTATGAGACGGTTAAGCATTTCTTTAATTACATTAGTTAAGGTTTAATTATCAAATATGACTGTATTGGACCTCAGATACGTTTGACTGATCGGTTAGTCTGTCCTTTCAAAACTAGTAATACTAATAAATAAAAAAGGAAACGAGATTATCTAATTAACAAAAATGATTGATAAATTTGCAGTGTTACTTCAATTTCAGCCATTTACCAACAAGAAAGTTACACATCTTTTTCATGAATCAGCTAAGAAAAGCCAGGTAAAGTGATGTCATGAAGCTTGTTTTGGGAACTCTAGTCATTACATAGGTACCTACGCAGTTTCCCAGAGCACATGAATGCATTTTCCCAGAGAAACATGAATCCGTCATCAGCACAGACTGCAGTGAAGAGAGCGCGTCACCTCATCAAGTGCACTGTCACAATGAAAACAAACGGGCTGCAAGTGTGAGTTCCTCTTTATTGAAGGTAAGAGAGATTTATGGATTACTCTTAGATACGTATAGATAGGACAAAACTCCATAACAAGTCACACTGATCCACAGACATGATGAGTAATGCAACAAACAATAGTTAGTCGGGCCACACCTCCCCAAACCCTTGGAGAGGCAAATCATACTTATTATCGGGACAAAACTTCTTTGTGCAAAAGGCGTAGGACAGAAGGGAGAGTGTAAGAACAAAAATGTAACTGTAGAAGTAGAAAGAGGCTATCTAGGAAATATTGTGTGTACACATTGAACACACTCAAGAGTTAAAGTTATGAAAGGTCACCCATTGAAATTTTTTCTTTATTTGGTTTTAGAATAAACTACATTAAAGGTAGATTAATAATTTACATTTTGTCTTTGTAAAACACAAAATGTATAAATAGAAATAGAAAGAGGTCCATTTACTTCCTGTTCACTGCAGAACTGATAAGCCCGCCTCTTCATCGTAAGATTTTAATGTAACAAACAGCAGATTAAAAATTTGTATTTTCTATTGCTGTAAAGTGACCACTATTTTAAATTGTACATGCTTTACTATGAATGTTACTATTTGGATAATCATGATTAAACACAACAAGGGGCGGGAATAGGTGGTAGGTGAGGACAGGGTTTTTCTGAGCACTCAAACATCAGCTGCAGGACTATGTAAGATTATTCAAAAATGCAGGAATTATTCTGAATTAAAGCTAAGTAACTAATAAAAGAGAAGGCAATTAAAACGAGTACTGTAAGATACTAGAAAATTTGTTTTTATGAATAGGTTTTTCTTTAATAAACTACTTGATACTTCAGTACACAATGTTTGTATTCTAAAAGGCAATCATTTGTTTTCTAAAAGGCAATAAGTTTAGTTGGGCAATAGCGTGACACAACGCAAAGCTTGACCTGTGGTGTGCCCAGGGTCGATCTTGGACCTTTGTTCTCTACCTGCTGCCATAGGTCAGGTAATACGCAGTATTAATGTGTGTTATCACAACTATGCAGCAGGTGAATATGGACCAATAGATGCACTCTGTCATTGCACCCAAAACAACTTTCTCCAGCTAAACTCAGACAAGACCAAAATCACCATCTTTGGCCCACAAAACCCATGAAAATGCATCAGCAGTCGCCTTCACTGTTTTGCTCTAAAACCTTCAAATCAAGTTAGAAATCTGGAGATAATAATGGACTCAGACTTGAACTTTTCTGCCACATCAAATCAATAACATCAGCAGCTTTTTAGCATCTAAAAACATTGTAAAATCAAGACGTATCTATGCATTTGTCTCCAGTAGATTAGACTTAATGGTGCTATACAAATTAAGTTGCCTCGCCTTTACTCTGCAACTCTACTTTACATTTTGAATTACTTTCTGCTTTTATTCTTCTGTTATTACATCTCTTTTCATTCCCAAACAATTTCAAATGCTACTGTAGATGACCGATAGTGCTTTGGAATATGAAATGTCAGTGTGCTCCGTTTCCTGCACGGAAAAACCTTTGCAGACACGCCACTTAACTTTCACACAGGGCTGCCTTTGTGGCGAGCGGAGGAAGCCTGTCTCCGCTTCAATTTCTCCGTCACATGACCCTTTAATTGGAGCATAACCGAGTGTGTGCTAATAGTCTTGATGGAGGACCGGCGGACCAATCGGCTGGTGGAGAGCATGAACATCTTCGAGACCATCGTCAACAATAAGCTGTTCCTCAACGTGTCCATCATCCTCTTCCTCAACAAGACGGACCTGCTGGTGGAGAAGATTCGAACTGTGGACATTCGCAAGCACTTTCCCGAGTACAGAGGAGACCCGCGCAGGCTAGAGGACGTGCAGGTGTGTTGTTTTATTATTTAAGAGACAAACCAGCTACAGACAAATATTACAAATAATAATAAATAAAAAAATGACAAAACATAATGACACTAGAGCAGGGCAACGATTAAATTTTGTAATCACAATTAATTGCACGGTTGAGCTGCGATTAATCGCAATTTATCAATCGCAAAGTTCAATAAATAGCTATTTTAACCTATTTTTTCTCCAAAAGATTATTTTATAAGTATATTTAAGGTTCCTCGTTTTGTAGAGTGTACAATTCTGCACATTTTTGTGGTATTTGGCTTAGATGCATAATTTTAGCTACTCATAGAACTATAGTTACATTTTCAGTCCTGATGAAAACCTGGTCCAGTTCTGGGATAGTCCTGGTTAAAACTCACTCACTAAATACACTGTGGAAAGTGAAACAAGGCCGTTTTTAAAGTTTTCAAAGTAAACGTGTGTAAAAGTTTGCGCTTTGCCGCTGACGAGCGCTGAATCTCCACGCGCATATTTAATGAGGAGTCATCGGTTTGAAGTCTTTAACAAGCCATATCTCTGTGTTTCCTTGGTCTTTTTGGATAGTTTAAAAACTCACACGGAGCTCAGTCTCGTCTCTGTCCCTCTGTCCATACAACACTCACTTCCTTGTATTTAAAGCGCTAACCGCAGATCCTCTGTTTGTGGACTGTTTATGAGAGCAAGGAAAAAAAGGGTGCAGCAGCAGTAGTGCGGACGCTTTCATTCATGCTTTTTGGCTGAATCATGTGACCTGCGTTAACGGCGACAAAATTTTAATCGCGATTAAGCACGTGCTGCGTTAACGCCGCCATAACACGTTAACTTGCCCAGCCCTAAATGACACTAAAGCTGGGCAATGTATCGAATTTTAGATAATATCGTGATAGTTATTTTGAAGATATGCAAAAATAGAATATCGAGTTTTTCATTTATAAAAAATGCTTCAAAAATAGTTGTTTAAAGATACAAATGAAGAAACATTATAAATGATCAAACAAGTGTAGAAGGTGATATTTTAGTTAATTAATCACACATTGGTGTCTCAGTTGCCAAATTTATTCAGAAGTTTTTACATAATAATCTTGTTTAGCTGCATTATTCCTTTATGAATAGTAAATTAGCATGCTAACCAAAGTTTGTGGTTTGTTGAGGGCAGTTTGGAGCAAATATTTGGTCAGAACATTAAAACACCTTTTTGCTGACTAAATGATTGCTAGAACATCTTAAGTCGACTAGAAATGCTTTCAGTCAACTACAGCCTAATTTTTCTGATCATTAAACTTAAACTAATACACTTAAATATGTGTTTGAACATTTTCCTGTTGGTTTGAAATAATATCGTCTGAATATTTTAATCGGGATATGCCAAAAAATTATCGAGATATCCATTTTTGTCAATAACGCCCAGCCCTAAATGACGCCGATACAAAGTTAAACTAAAAATTGATAAAGATAAATAGGAAAAAAAAGTACAAAACTCGCTCACACACACACAATGCGTAACTATAAACGATATACTCAATATAACAACTTGGTGCAGAATTGCTACTTTGGCACCTAAATGGTTAATAAAAAGATTAATCCAACGTCGTTTGCACCACCCACCACGCCAAGCCTTTGAAGCAAGCAGAAACACTGAATTTGGAACTTTTATGTAGTTGATGTAGTTGTAAGAAACTGTAGTTGGTCCTTGGGATAGTTTCAATTTTCCCAAAATGTATGAACCAAAGGGTCACACAGGAGGCCAACAGATTGTTTTCATGCCACTGAACATTTTTGTTTCGTTTTTTTGTTTGTTTGTTTTTCAAAACCGTGGAGAACAGTAATGAATCGAATAAAAATATATATAAATCAACTCAGTGTTTCTCCTTGATTTTGGGGAGACTGTAGTGGCACAAATATTTTCAATTTTAATATGTAGATTCTATTCAAATTTTGACGTATTAATAACATTTGCAACATCTTTCCAACTTATATTAACCTTGGCTGCTGTTTTAGACCAGTATAGTTACAATTAAAATGCATTGTAATGAAATAAGGAATAATAATTACATCAATGTGTAACCCAGGTTGTTTTTAGACTTTGTTGGGTCGCCTTAGTCTCGGCTATTAATGGGAAAAACTGAAACTGGACATGGATGTAAGAGTGATGACATTTCATACATTTAATATAGATTTTTATTTGGGCGCTTATGTGTTTTGTGCATTTAAATGATTTAAACTTTATATAGTTCAGGTTCAGTCGTTACTTTACATGTCTGCTGTTTTCTTTATTAGCCACAAAAGTTATTTTCACTTAGATTAACATCCCTGCGCTATCCAAAGTTCTTGTTTGCTAAGAAACCTCATTGCCTAAAGAGAAATCTGGAGCTCTTTACTATAAACTGTATTTGATTGGTCAAATCTGCTCTGCCATGTCATAATCAAGTCTTACCAATAGGTGTAAATAAAAAAAATACATAATCATGGTTTCATGAGCTGTTATTGACTTTGTATATCACACACACCCACATTCCCATAGCAAAATCTAGAGTTTCAGAATACTGCAGTAGTGTTGTTTAATATTATTCTCATAAAGATTTGATCTTATTTAAAGGCAGAGCTATGTTGCTTTTCCCATAAATGATTGAGCATCTCCTTTGCCCTCTGGTCAAAAACTCACATTTGTAGAGTTTTGCTGATGCAGTGTCATGAACTCTTGAGGTTTGCAAGAAAGCACAACATTAAAGTTAGCCAAACAAACAGGAGTTCAGGTCTAAATGTAAATGTCAAAACAGTGATGAAACTGCTAATTTCACTTGAATCTAACTGATCTGCTGTGGCTCTGGATCCGTGTTTTCAGACGTTTCTGGTCCAGTCGTTCAGTCGGAAAAGGAGAAACCGGGGAAAGCCTCTGTTCCACCACTTCACCACAGCAGTGGACACGGAGAACATCCGCTTTGTGTTCCACGCCGTCAAAGACACCATCCTCCAGGAGAACCTCAAAGACATCATGCTCCAGTGACACAAACATGAAGGGGCTGAGGACAGACCCCTGAGGCACACCTGTGGACACTACAGGAATTACACTGTGGAACTGAACTCTTAACCTGTGGAAACATGAGACTGTGGACATGGTGGATTCTGGTGAATTCTGGTGGACAGCTGTGGTAAACACTTGGGTCGTTGGAATCCTGTGAACAACTTGTTTAATAGTTTGTTTTTTCATGTATTTTAAAGTGTGGAGCTTCTGTTCAGACACATTATTGATAGACAAAGAAACTGCACTGCAAATACAACACTACATGTAGAGTTTGGCAAAATTACAAAACACCTATAGCCATCACGATTCAAGAACATTGTTTACTGGGTTAACTTCAGCTGTAATCCACAGCACCACTGCGTTTGAACGTCAAATAATGACAATAAATAAAGGAATAGTGAATCACAATATGACGCATAAAAAACTAAAACAATTTGACTTTTATCACAATTTTGGCCACCCTTGTCTACATATAAAAGTCACATTATTTATTTAATCTCAGACCACTATCAGTCACAACCATTCGATGTATTCTCGTACGCAGATTAAATACTACATTTAGCAACATCATAATGTACTGAAAGTAGTGCTGTTCCGAGACCATTTTTTAAATTGAGCTAATCCCAATACTTTTTCTCAGGATAGGTGCAGATACTGATACCAAATATTGTGTTACAAATAAGTATACTATAGGTTCTCCCCTTTTTTCAGTCCTAAACTTTGTAAAAACAAAAAAACAAAACTTGTGAACCATCTCGTCACACTCTTTCTGTATTTTTGACTCGTCTGATACCACATTTATCAATAATGTGTCGTGTATGGCAGCTCCACACTGTCGTTTTTCCACTTCTAATGCACTCTGAGTGTTTTTGTACATAATGACACTAGTCTGTCACTAAAGCTGGGACTGGCACTGCTGCTGCTCACACACAAAGCAGCCAAACTGAGAGGAATCGTTTCACATTTACCATTCTTGTCTTGACCACTTCTGGATCTACTTTGTATTATGACATGTACATTTGTTTCCTAATCACTGGCATTTGGCGTGACAAAATCAAAATATTCTAAGCAATTACTCATTTAAAAAGTGCACTCTGTAACTTTTGATTTGTCTAGAATGTTCCATGGTAAGACATTAAAGGGCCTATGACATGTTGGGCGGAGAATTTTATTAAAACACAGTTAAGATCATCAGATTTTTCTAAATGTTTTACAAATTTCATCACACTTCAGCCGCTATTTAGCTTTAAAACTGCACTTCCTGGTTACAAATGATGACATCACACTAGGAAGTTGCCTAATAACATTATATTTTTCTTTAACTGTTATAAATGCATAACATTTTTAATTGCCAATTAAGTAAACACAAATGTAACACATATTTTGTTAAGTTTTATGTTTACAAAGTCATTCAAATCTGCTAAATGGGAAATGTACGTCTTCCAGTGTGATGTCATCAATGAATTCTGATCTATTTCCTGCTATTTCCAACGTATTTGTAGCTTTTTCATCAAAAACTTGTTCTTGATTCAGCTAAAACTATCTTTTACATTTACAACAGATAAATAAAGTTAAAATTGGAAAATCCTAAAACTTGTCATATGCACATTAAGGACCAGACTTCTCAAGCATTTGCTCATGTGCAAAATCAGTAGCAGTACATTTTGACTCTGTGTTTCAGTTTGTGCGTGCTCCAATATTAAATTAAATGCAAAAAGCTCACAATAAACATGCATTTTTCAGTTTGCACCCACAATTTGACACCTGGCTTGTAAATGGGACGACGCAAATCAGTTGAACACAATAGCAGAACCTTTATGGATAAAACAAGGGATTGATTTCCGCAAAACGAACTGATTTGTGTTTTATGAAGTTTTTTTTTAAACAACATTGGCAATATTATTTTGTGTTTCCCAAACTGATAGATACAGTCGGCAACGCGTCACTGTTGGGGGCGTGGCCTGCTGAGGGGGAAAACATCTCCTGCCTCACCATAATAAAGAATGGGAAGCTAAACTGTTTACTCTTTTAAGACATTTTCTGGCTAATTAAATGTATTTCTAGCGCAACTAATTCAAGTGGAGTTACAACCGGGTTTAAATGGAGGTTACTGAGATGTTGTTATGTCAGAAAAGTAAACAATAAGTTAAAAAAGATGCTAAAGACGCCAGGCAGCGCTAGCATCATATTAGCATTTAGCTCGCAGCTTCGTTAGCATTGCTAGATATATTTGCATACGTGGAAGGTTGAATCACTTTATTTATCCCCATGTCTTCGTGTCTGTATTTGACACAATATATCCCCTAAAGTCCACATTTGCTGTTGTAGTTTTTGAGCAGTGACTGATAAAGCTGCTCTTCTGATTCACTCCTCATGTTAACTTTCCCCCTCGGAGGTCCGTTAGTGGGCGTGGCCTTTGATCCCGACTGTATCTATACAATCATAGGCAGGAAATGCTATACAAACTCCATCACTCACTGATGTGACCTGGACACTCCTCCACAGAGAAGTGAAGCTACATGTAGGCTACAACTTTTATTTGGAGATTTTTATGTTATTTTTCTGCCGTTCTCACAGTGACATGTTTGAGTTTTTCAAAACATACCGGACCAGCTCAGATGCTAAGTGTGAGATAGCATCAAAGTCCAACTGTGTGTCTACTAACTATATGTCTTTAATTATATGAACCAGACTATACATGTGTTTATCTCCATGGAAACAAGCAAGGTCCCAATAAGTATGTATGTAAGGAAAATTTTCATACAGAGGAACTTTTCACACTTAACAATAATAGGCCTTTTCCCACTGTTGGAACTTTTTCAGTTCTTAGTACTTTTTAAAGTTCCAGTCCCATTTTAGGAGCGTTCACACAGAGCAGGAACTAGGGACTGGGCCACACTTTAGAGACTTTTTTAGCTCCTGCTCTGGGCAGTACTTTCCAGTCAGACAGGAACCTTTTATGACACAAACACATTTACAAGTTAACTTAGTTTAGAAAAATGTTTTATACATTCTGACATTTAGACTAACTTCCCTTTTCCTTTAGAAAAAATAATTAAAAGCAATAGCTTCCAAAATAAATGTTTAAATGTGTAAATAAACTTAATATTAGAAATAACAGTGAATAATTGTGTTTAATTGAATATTTCTATAATGTTTTCAGCTTTTGTACATCATAGTTTGTACATCATTTTATGGAAATTTTAAAAAACAACTTTTGTTATTTTAACACAACCAATGACGTATTCAAATGTTCCAGAATACACAGATGCTTATGTTAAAGCTTTTTAGCCCCACTTTCACAAACTGTTGCTGTGTGAACACAAACATGGGGACAAGGTAGTTCCTCTGAGTGAACAAGGCTAAATGAATGTGGGAATATAGTTCCTGTACTTTCATGTGGAAAACGCCTAATATGTCAGGAAGATGTAGCACTCACCGGGAAAGTTACACAGTGCTTCTTTGTTTTCTGCTTTTGGTAAGTTTACTCTCAACGTGTAAACTTGCATCACTGTTCAATCTGCTCTTAAAGACATCTTGAACATTGTAACTTTAAAGGTTATCTTTCTGGAAATTCAATATATTTAAATTCCATATTGTTTTCACCTGCACTGGTAAATCTTCTCCTTTCTCTTGTTTGTTTGGAGTGATAAAAGTGAACACGCAGCATGACTAGTCCGAACGCCGGATCTGGTCATATGCCCCGAGTCGTGTCCTCCAGTGAACCAACGAAATCTTTCATTTTCTTATCTCCCCAATTAGTCACGCTCAGAACAAATCCAGCCGCCAAAGCCAGTGTTCAAGAAATTCTTTACAAAGAACAAACTAAAATAATTATGTTTGTAAAAAAAAAAATGTTCAAATTGTCTACACTGTTTTTGTAATATTTTGCAGGAGAATTGTTATAAATTATTCAACATACAGGTTACATGCTTCTTTTCACTTCATGGAACATTAGATTTGTGTGAGTTATGTGTTTGTTAAAGCAGTTTTGTGACAGTTGCATAATCAGGGTTTCCACGCGTACTGGAAATATTAAAAAATAAAAAATAATTAGCCCATTTTCCAGTCTTGGAAAACACATGGAAAAAGAAAAAAACTGTTAGGTGTCATCGAAAATAAAATGTTGTCCTGGATAATAATTTAGCCATAAAATGTTGAATGCACAAAAATGTTTTATTGTATTTTATGCAAAGTTTGGTTGTAACTTACCCCTGCTGTACACTGGGTGTGAGTTTGACTCTCTCAAGACTTAAAAAGTGTTTAAAACCAATGTGCCCTTGTACACAGAACCCGGTGCAGTGCGAGCGCACGTCCGAGAGTCGCGCAAGTGTGCGGAAAGAAGAGGGAAGAGGTCGCAGCAGTTTGATGTGACTTTCAAGTCATATTATGAGCATTCTCGCGATAATCCACGTGCATCCGTGTGGATTTGAGCAAACATGGACCGCAGTGGACTGCTGCTGGCGTACAAGGCACTTCGCAAGAAACTCTGACATGAGGCGTTTTCACACATGAAAGTACCAAGAACTATTCCTCACATTTCTCCAGTTCCTGTTTAGTCACAGAACTACCCTGTCCTCATGTCTGTGTTCACACAGCAGCAGTTTCTGAAAGTGGTCTAACTGGCTTTAGCATAAGCATCTGTAAAGTCTGGAAAATTTAAATAGTTTTATTAGGTGGTGTTAGGAAAACAAAAGTTGTCTTTTTTCGATTCCACATAAAACTATGATTTACAAAACCTAAAAACATCACTGAAACTAACAATCAAACACAATTATTCACTGTAATTGCAAATAATAGTATTGGTTACTATTTACAAATTAAATAAATACCTTTTGGGAGTTACTGCCTTTAATCGTTTTTCTTAAAGTTAAGGAACGTTTTATCTAAATGTGAGAATGTGTAAAACATGTTTCCAAACAAAGTTAATGTTGTAAATGTGTTTGTGTCACCAAAAGGTTCCTGGTCTGACTGAAAGTACCTGTCCCAGAGCAGGAGTTAAATAAGTCCCTAAAGTGTGGCCCCAGTGGGGACGGAACTAAAAAAGTACTAGGAACTGAAAAAAAGTTCCTGCAGTGGGAAAAGGCCTATATTTCTGACTGAACTTGCCTCGCAGTCTGTGTACGGGAGGCGTTACTGGTAATTACCACTTCACAAGTGGAATTTACCATCTATTCCATATTTGATCTTCAACGAAAACTGTGGTGAGACAGAGCAAAGCTGCATCTACTGAGATTATTTTTTATTGTTTGTTCCACCAACATGTTGTCCACTTCATCAGAATAAAACATTTTCCTGAGGGAGGACACCCAGACCCCCCACTTGACTGTGGACCTTTTTGCTGTGTTCCTGCGTGTGCAACACTCTGAATGTCAGACAGTAATTGTGGCTATTGGGCAGTCGACAAAACAATTACAAAATTCTCATGTCGATGTCGTGATTACATAAAATCCTCATATTCTTGGGCTACGAGTGGAAACCCTGATCCTTTTGTAAGTGGTCTAGTTCAGATTTAGATTTGATCATATTTCATTTTCCAAATGCTTTTTCATTTTTATCTAAAGCTATCCACTTACATAATCATTGTCAAACTACTGGTCATTTCAACTAAACTAATTGTAATAAAAGTGAATCACATGAGTCTCTGGATGTTTTTATTGCACTATAAATGTTCTTTTTACAGGGATTGGACTCGCCTGGAGCTATTTGTATCAAAAGGGTAAACTATTAAAATGGAACTTCACTCTTCTCATGAAGTTTTTAAATAGTGACACACATAAACCCAAATGACAAGGTAAGTGTTTACCTCATGTGAAGGTCTAAAATACACATCCAGCCTGACTTAAAAAGACTTGGCAGATCAGATGTGTGTCATTTTAACCAATAATTGTTTATGTAATGTAGAAGATTTCACTGATTACAAGGCGTTTCTGACCTTTCTAAAAGAATTAGCCTGTAAATAGAAAAATACATTTGTCAATAAGGTAAGTACAATTTTTGGCTCAAAAGAAGGAAGTAATGTCCAGATGGTTATATGTATGTTGAACTCAGACTTTACCCATCTGGAACTTCCGCTGCTGAAATGGGAAAAGTGAACGTTTATGAAATACTTCGAGCTGATTGAGTGACTTTCAACTCGTGTAATTTGTGTTTAACCAATCAGCAACGGGCATATCAAACGGGAAACAGTCATTGTCGGAAAAAAACAGTTAGTATTACTGAAGCTGCCATCTTTGTTTTTGCTTGATTCAGGCACTACTTGTTATCGTTGTCATTGCCCACTTTGTACCGGAAGCACACTTCGTACCTTTAACTTTACTTCTTTTACATTGTTTTATTCGTATTGAATTTTTAATTAAATACAGACGAAACAAAGCAAACGATTGTAAAATGAGATTATTACTGTTTAAAGCGTAAATGCCTGATTAAGCTAGTTCGGCTGCTATCTGCTAGCTTAAAATGGCGATAAATAAATGTGCCGTTTTGGGCTTTCTATTGGCAAACCTTTCGAGATACATTCATAAATATCAAACAAATAAATTATAATAACTGTACACTTACAAATAATGGGTTTAAAAGACTACTTCGGCCTGCGCATGCGTAGTTGTCTAAATGATACAAAGTGGGCAGAGGTACGAAGTGGTCAATGACAATCTCTTAGCTAACTCCCTCAACTCACCCTGCTGCAATGTGATTGGGTTGGTAAACCAGTGATGGAGCTGCGAACCAATCAGGCTGTTGGAGGTCCTGTCATTCTCCAATCAGAATCACTTGCCGAAACTGAGTAAATCATGCTAGTTGTTAGCTTGCTGTATTTTTCTTACTTAAACTTAACAATGTTCTCTGTCAGTTGTAGCTTTAGATTGACAATCACAGTGTCTGTTAAAAAAAAGTTGTTTATTTTAATTAAGTACGTAAAATCTCATTAAAAACGATTCAATTCAACTGGATTCAGTGTTTCATGCCTCTCGGCGCTTTATAACAAACTGTGGTGCACGGACCCATCACTGTGACCTGTACTCTCGTGTGGATGTCCTGCTTTAGCCACGCGGCGGCTAACACACTGGTACAGGTTTATATACAAAGGACTTGTTGGTCTACTTCCTTCATACCTGAGTGTGTATCTTAGCGTTGGCCTGATGGATCTCATCAGTTGCGTTCTCAGGATGTATACTCATTGACTATTCCTAATGTTAGAACAGAAAAGGAAAAATGTCTTTCCAATATTGTGCTCCAACAGATTGGATTTAAGAGTTTTTAAACTCCAACTCTTGTCTATGGCTCGTTTCGACTCTCTTCTGAAAGACCTGGAAATACAATCATCAACCTGTAACTGTTTTTAACTATGTCCTTTTTGTTTGTTTAAAATGAAAGTCTATATTTTGGGTTCTCTATGGGACTTTCCTGGTTAAATAAATAAATAAATAAAACTCTAATGTTTGTGATTTCGAAGTTTACCTGCTCTGAGCTGTTTGAAGAAGTTTATTGATATTGTGTTTTACAATGACTGACTGATTGGCCGAGATGATTTTGCCTTGATTTTGTAATTTACAAATATCGCAAGAAAATCCATCTGGTTAGCTAGTATTATCTCGCAATTTATCTTGCCTTGAATTTTTTGAAGTGAACACGCTGAAATTCACTCTTTTCTTTGTGATTTTTAAATATTAATTATAATATTTAAATATTCATTTTAGCACAGCAAATTCTCAGAATCTGAATATGGCCGACAGAAGCCTCCTGTGTGCTGGGAAAGATGTTCTACTGTATGTATATCTCTATGGAGAAAGTGCTAATTTTTTTCATTATTATTATTTTTTTAGCCACCTTCAGAAAGCTACGCGTCTTACAGGACAGTGTTGCTTTAGAAGGAAACAAAAAAACAAATCCTAATTATGTTTCTCTGTTTACAACAAAAAAATGTGATCTACAGTATATGTGATCTATATGTCCAAACAGAAGTCCCTCACACACTTAAATGACCGACGTTCCCATTGGTTTAAACCGTGGTATTGTGTATTGTCTGTCCCGTGCGGTGACAATGGTGAGTCTGTGCTGTTGCCTCCTCAGCAGCACATTCAGCACACACCACACACACACAGATCCAGCCTCACACTGACCAGAGAAAGCATGTGATTCTGGCTTTTTACATGTTCCTCTTCTGTAGATGTGCTGACGTGAGTGGAAATGAGAAAACACAAGGTTGTAACTGTGCAGAAGTGGACAAATGTCAGCGATGGTTAAATGTAATTGCGTCACAGAACAGCCACTCGTACTAGAGGCAGACTGGTTATTGACGATGTCCTTAGTTACCAGTGCTAATCTTGCAATCGCTAAGCTAAATTTGTTTTTAAAATGCATCTACAGCTCATAGATTTGAGCTGAGATTTATGCAGAAACAGATTTTCTTTGGACTACAGGACTGTGGCTCTGAGTGAGACATGGGTTGTGTGTGGCGTAAACCAAGCTTACCAAAATAATACAAAATAGCACAGGTAGTGTCCTGTAAAGTAGCTCATAGGGTCAAATGCATTGCACCATATGGACTGCCTTGAGAGGATAGTTTGTCACTACTCCCT
Organism: Mugilogobius chulae; assembly: GCA_038363315.1. Taxonomy (NCBI): domain Eukaryota; kingdom Metazoa; phylum Chordata; class Actinopteri; order Gobiiformes; family Gobiidae; genus Mugilogobius; species Mugilogobius chulae. The sequence continues at coordinate 19,063,541 of CM076398.1, read as the reverse complement.
GCATTCAAATCAACTCGCAACATACCAGGCTATCGATGAGTTTATTTGTGTGACACACATGAAACAAAGAAGCTGATTGGTCGTCTGTCATTTAGACCAAAATCTAACTTGTGGTGTCTGATACACTGGTGGGTGACCTGATTGGTGAGTGGAAGTACCTATATTAAAGAGCACCTTTAATTCTCATCATTAAATCTGCCATCTGCTTTTTCTGTTCCACGTGATCATTTTTCCATATTTTTTCATGTATTTCTTTCATCCTGAGTGCCATATTGGTTATGGAGACGGTCTCCCTGATGGGTAATTAATCTGTCAATCACGCCACTGAAATTTGAAAGAGGGACATGGTGGCCAGACGATGAATATGGTACTATATGTCAGTGGTTCCCAAAGTGGGGGGGTCAGAAGCAAAATCTGGGGTCGCGAGATGATTTCAATATGTAATTTACAATTACGACTTGGTTTTTAATCTGTTTTTATAACTTTAACATAAGGTTTGACTGAATTTTGGTCAAATAAAGCAATAAACCCACAACTCTAAAAGCATATTAGCACAAATTCAATGGTTTTTCAACTTTTTAAGGGTAAAGACCATCTACCTTTTATTTTGCTGTGGGGGTCGCCGAGGTGGTTACATTGGTTATTTTTGTGGGGTCCTGGTCTGAAAAGTTTGAGAACCTCTGCTATATGCTGTTTAGATTTAAAGGGAACCGAGTCACTTTCTGGAGGTGAAAAAGTCCCTTTAGCAAAACTCAATAGCAGAATAGAGGAAGATATAATCATGATCATTATTTAGAACGATTCTTGTTGGGGGATAATAAAAAAAAAATAAGTGTTCTATGTCCATAATATTAGAAAAAGAATGTATAATTAAGAGATGAGCTGGCCTTTTCTATGGAAAAACTATTGTACGAACAAGGAAGAGGCCCGTCCCCTCCGTCCCTTAGGAGAAAAAAAAAAAGGAGGTTCGTGTGGTGGCATGGCAAGGTCGCACTCTGGAGCAATGTTATATATATATTAGGTTATTATGTTATTGTTTTAGGTACAAAGTTTTAAGCCAGAATGGTGAGACTTGACAGCAGTTTCAGAGAAAAAGACCACAAATGGGAGAAAAATTAACATCTACTGGTTACTAGTGATATACATTTGATTATTGAGTTATCATTAATTGCAACAAAAATGCTCCAAACAGAAGAAGCGCTCATTTTTAAACAGAAGCGTTTACAACACAAACTGTCCTGCGATATAACCTTTGTGCGGTCACTCACGTTTCCGTCGGTGAGCACTTGTCCCGGACTTCAGAGAGCGTCCGGTCCGACCCCGAGGCCAGGGGGCAGGACGCTTTGTTTGTCGTGTGGAAGCGCTAAATGAACAAGAAGGTCAAAAGGTCGCGACAGGAACAAGCCAAAGTCCACTTTTGTAAACACTTTCAGTTCCAATCGCTTTAGCTAAAGTTCACGAGCCCCGCAGCTGCTGAAATGAAAGCGGAAAGATTTACAGAGCGGCGCGCTGAAAAAGTCTTTTGTGTGGCGGTTTGTTTGGATATTTACTGCAGTTTCCCACAGAGATGCAGAAGGCCTGAAGCTAGCTAAGCGCTAATTAGCCGTGCGTTCGTTTGACGGATGTGAGTGGGATTTACCAAGAGAGTCTGCAAATGACAAAAATCAGCAAAAAATCTGCTTCAAGTGTAATGTTGACTGTCAAACAGATCTGGCAACGCAAGTTAAAGTCTCTATGGCTGATTATTGTCCCATTAACTAAGGTATTTGAGTTAAACTAACTTAAATCTTTATGTTGATGCAACTTGACAATGTGAGTCAAAAATTCTGAGTTATAAGAGAGAGAGAAAGGGAGGAAAGAGAGATGAAGAGAGAAGGAAGGACAGAAACATAAAGAGAGAGAGTCAAAGAAGGAAGAGAAACTGAGAAGAAAAGAGAAAGGGGAAAGAGAGGAGAAAAGAGAAGAGAAAGGGATGAGAGAGAGAAGGAAGGAGAGAAGCAAACACAAAGAGACAGATGAGAGCGAGGGGGGTCAAAGAGAGAAAGAAAGGAGAAACTGAGAGAAGGAAAGAGAGAGAGAGGAGGGAGAGATTGTCAAAGAGAGGGAGAAGGAGAGAGTGAGAGGGAGGGAGTCGGAGAGAGAGAGAATGTCAAAGAGAGAGACAGGGAAGAAACAGAAGGAAAGAAAGAAAGAGAGAGAGCTGCACTTTGTGAAAAAATTAGACCAGTGTACAGTCTGAAAAAAATAATAACTCATTTTAGTTTTAATCAGGAGTAGAATACTGCAGTCTGATTGGCTGAGCTTGGCTGGTCTTCTTCACTTTTACTTTATTTTTTGTAAAAAGACTTTTATTGACCATAATTACAACCAAAATGAATATGAATGTCGATATTAACCATGCGTTGAAGGATTTTTTTGAGAGAAAGTTGTCAGATCTGTTAGTAGTGTGAAAATCAGCTACCCCACCTTTAAATGCCCTTACCGCTCATGTCATCAGGTTGTCTTTTTTGTGGGATAAGTGAAATTGCTTTAACCTGGCCAGCCAGATGGTTTATTTCGCGATAAACTATCTGGCTCCATTGGAATTTTTTCTACTGCACAGTTTAGGCCAGAATCAGAATCAGAATAAATTTTATTGTCATTGTCAGTGAATAACAAAATTCACAAACTCGGAACTTCGATGCTAATGTGGTCAAAACCTAAACTGCTACTTCCCATTATTAGTCAATTAATCGGTCGCTAGGACTTTTTTAGTCGACCAAGAATTTCTTTGGTCGACTACAGCCCTACTTTACAGTGCATTAAAAACAATGCACTGTAAAGTAGTATTAACTACCCCATACATGTGACCAGTGTCTTTCTTTCTGCATTGCGGTGTGTCGAGGCGGTCTCCAATTAATCTGGATTACATTAAAAGTGAACAGCATCAACATGTGCTGCTAACAGTTGACCCAAAATTGGATGACTAACCTTTCCCTGTGCGGGGTTTGCAAAAGGGAAGAGGAAGTTCTGACCCTCCCAATCTATAGTGCACTGCAGGAACACACGAAGAAGAAACGTTGGCGGACCACAACTGCACTGCCCGATGCCAGGTATAGAATAAACAGCAACAGAGACAATTTTGTGCAATTATAACATAAATGAACACCTCACATACACGCACTATGCACGCATAGGACTAAATTTCATTTTGCATTGGGTCAGGTAAAGATGGTACAGAGAAAGAGTCATCAGAGGAGTCGTCTGCACCCAGAGCAGAGTCACCTGAAGCCACAGGACACCAGCCCAGAGCCCAAAGAAGACATGAGGTCAAGACCAAACCTCCAGGGTCCAGAGAAGAGATGAGATCAAGACCAAACCTCCAGGGTCCAGAGAAGAGATGAGCTCAAGACCAAACCTCCAGGGCCCAGAGAAGAGATGAGCTCAAGACCAAACCTCCAGAGTCCAGAGAAGAGATGAGGTCAAGACCAAACCTCCAGGGCCCAGAGAAGAGATGAGGTCAAGACCAAACCTCCAGGGCCAAGAGAACAGATGAGGTCAAGACCAAACCTCCAGGGCCCAGAGAAGAGATGAGATCAAGGCCAAACCTCCAGGGCCCAGAGAAGAGATGAGGTCAAGACCAAACCTCCAGGCCAAGAGAACAGATGAGGTCAAGACCAAACCTCCAGGGCCCAGAGAAGAGATGAGATCAAGGCCAAACCTCCAGGGCCAGAGAAGAGATGAGATCAAGACCAAACCTCCAGGGCCCAGAGAAGAGATGAGGTCAAGACCAAACCTCCGGGGCCCATGAGCCAGTCACAGCCACAGTCAACCACAGCTCATGAAGCAGAGGCTCCTAGAAGATCACTCACTTAGGGAAAGTTGCAGTGATGTTCAGTAGACCTAGACATGCCTGAAAAAACCCACAGTGATAACTCCATCTAGAGAGATCAAGAGATGTTGACTCAACTCAGTCCAGGATTTGAACCCACAATCTCTTTTTTGAGAAGCCAGAGTTCTAACCATTCTGCTAGTGGAAAAGTCCCATCTACGTAGAGCTTTTTGTCCACATGTTAATGTTTTATTATTGCATCACAGTTTAGCAAATCTGTTGTTGTTTTTTGCAGATTTATGTAAAATGTACTTTTAAGAGTATTTGTTTCTTGTACGTTTGAGTAATCTTGTGTTGTCTGTAGCTGAAGCTTGAAAACTCCATCTGTTTACTGAATAAAAGCACATTTGAGATTGTATGAGGTAATGTGACATTTATTGACGTTTGAGAAATACAGCTCCGCTAACATGGCTAGCCCTGCTATCGCTAACACTGACACAGGACTCCTCTGTAATGGAGCGTCTGTGTCCAACCAGGGCTTTCACCGGCCGCTCTGGGACGAGAAGAACATGTAAACTGAGCCTCATGTGCACACACTACATACTAACATACACAAGCATGCCACAAGGACCTTTACGAATCTGGGTCAAACATTACCCATTTGGAACGCTGCCCATTTTGGTTCTTCCAATAAACATTTTGTAAACTTTAAAGGTACATTGTGTAACCAAAAATAGACTTCAATAAAAGCATGTTTTTGTCCGATTTTGTAGCTGGAAGAGGTGGGACTAAGTCATTGTTTTTCAAGTCTCAAGTAAGTCTCAAGTCTTTAACCTCAAGTCCGAGTCAAAGACAAGTCCAAAACAAGATCAGGTCAAACAGAGACAAGACCAAGTCAAAGAGAGACAAGTCTAAGTCAAGTCCCAAGTCAAAGAGAGACAAGTCCAAGTTAAGTTCAAAATCAAAGAGAGACACGTCCAAGACAAGTCCCAGGTCAAAGAGGGACAAGTCCGAGTCAAGTCCCAGGTCAATGAGAGACAAGTCTAAGTCAGGTCCAAAATCAAAGAGAGACAAGTCCAAGTCAAGTCCCAGGTCAATGAGAGACAAGTCTAAGTCAGGTCCAAAATCAAAGAGAGACAAGTCCAAGTCTAGACCCAAGCAAGAGAGATACAAGTCCAAGTCAGGTCCCAAATCAAAGAGAGACAAGGCTAAGTCAAGTCTTAAGTCAAAGAGAAACATGTCTAAGTCAAGTCCTAAGTCAGAAAGAGGCAAGTCCAAGTTGAGTCCAAGTCAAAGAGAGACAAGTCCAAGTCAAGTCCAAAATCAAAGAGAGACAAGTCCAAGTCTTCTGCTTTTAGTTTCAAGTCTTTTCAAGTCTTTAAATCAAACTACATCTTATATTTGTACAATTTTGTAGATTTTCTTTTTAAATTTAAAACGAAATTCAAATTATTTTCTGAGGAAAAGCATCAAGTCATCCTAAGTCCAAGTCACGAGTCACTGACCTTGAAGACCAAGACCAAAAGTCTTTGGTTTTGACTTTTTATTTCTACTGATTTATGTAGTTGACTTTTCACCTTCAGTGCACCTTTAAACCAAAAGATGTAAGCCTAAATATTGTTACATATTTGCAAAATGTATCAATAGATCATGTCGCAATTTAACAAAGTCTGTCTCAGTACCATTTTTACATTACGTCACAAAATGCTTTCCTATTTTTATGAATATTACTTTACTTTTTACAACTCATACAACATGAAATACATTGAGTAGATAAAATAAATTATTGAAAAAAAAAACAAACAAAAAAAAATTTAAACTGATAAAGTAAGCTTACTCGTGCACATTCAAAATGACACTTGGTCTTTTGTCTCCCTCTGGTGGTATATTATGATTTTACACAAAAATCTGCACATTTAACGAGAATGATACGGTATTAACCACTGTAACAAGAAAACAGAAAAATCACTTACCATAATTTATTATTCTTTTGTAGAAACTTTATTATAGTCTATTAAACAAGTATATGAGCGGTGACTCATGGTGGTGGATAATATACTGACTAATTTAAAAAAAATACAAATAAAAAATGCGTAAGGAGAAGTGGGAGGGGCATGGGTGACGAGAAGAGGTGAAGAAAGACAGATCGATGGGCCCTTTCCGAAACCAGTTCCTCCTCCCTTTTCCTCCTCACTTCTACTAACTCCTCACTGAGGACTCCTTCACAGCTGAGAGGAGGTTGCTTCATTAGAGCGCTAAGAGCTGTAGCTTTCGAACTGCACTTTCCTCTCTGAGACTGAAGAGACACGCCCCCTACTGACGCACATTTATTAAAGTTTGATTCAAATAAAGAGAATTGACTCTTATTAAGAAGCATTTTGATGATAATATTGATACTAGCACTATATCCTACTCCAGACTAATATTCATCTCAGTTCTCAAAACGCACTGACTTGGTCAAAATACACTTTTCTAGACATGCCAGAAGGATTTACACTGTCAACAACCACAACAAACATGAAAAAAAACGGCTTTGTATTGAGGCAACTGTCATTAAAATAAAAAAGATGCAATATTTCTCAGTGTTTCTTGTGTTTACATGAGTGGATAATATGTTTTTAAACGTCTAATTTCCTAAATAAGATGACACATAATGCACGCATGTTGTTTTATTTGTTTAATCTGCATTACTGATGTTGTGTTTTTGCTGTTGCTAAAAGTAGATCCTATAAATAAAAATACATTTATAATGTCGAATTGTGTCTAGGCATGATTTTCTCATTATTTATCAAAGCCTTTCAGTCTCTCACAAATGCACAAATAAAGTTGTTTGTTCTTCTAAATAAACGCGGAACTAAACGTGTGGTGCGTTGTCCACATCGGGCTGCTCTCAGGTGTTACACACACGTGTTTAGTGTGCACTGACAGCCGACTCGCTCTGAAGGAGCTTATAAGACACTTTTCCTCCCTCCTCGCTCCGTTTCGAACAGCACTTACCTGTCGGCTCCTTCGCGGGAACGCGCAAAGAGAGGAATAGTGCGTAGGAAAAGGAAGGAGGAGGCGGTTTCGGAAAGGGCCATGGAGAGAGGAGATGGAGCAAACAGATAAAGAGAGCTGGACAGAGGAGAAGTGTGAAAGCTTCTGTTCACCATTAGAGTGTATGCATCTGGGAATTCCCCAGATGATGACCGTATCTATATTTACTATGTGCAAGGTAACAACTGTGGAATTACCTCTACATTATGCCATATTTGTAGGACTAAAGACAATAAATAATTTCATTTAGAACAGCTAAACTGGTTGTAAAGAAGCAAATGCTCATGCTCACTATGTTTTACTGAAAATGAAGTCACACTTGTCATAAGTACTTTAAGGCGCTGACCTTCGCGTTGGTGAATAACATTAGTCACAGCACATTTTTGGTTTCCGCGGGCGTTGTTAGGTTGACTAGGACACCAGTTTCTGTATCTCAGAGGCTGACTGTTGATCCAGAACCAGAAACTATTCTAAAACATACAACAAAGAGAAACTGAGACGTACACACATACATCTGGAGACATTTTCACAGAATTGAGAGTTTGAAGTTATTGTTGTGTATTTACAAAATAAAAGTCTCTGGGTCTTGGCAGTTGCAATGAGGTCTTATGGAAATGTGGGTTGGATGATCGGGAGTTTGTGGGGTGGGTGACCTGAGCTTAAATCACCAAACTGAGTGGCCTCCTGCTGGTGCCAGAGTCTGGACTAAACATGGACCAGCCTCCTGCTGGTGCCAGAGTCAGAACTAAACAGGGACCAGCCTTAGAGTCAGGACTAAACATGGACCAGCCTCCTGCTGGTGCCAGAGTCTGGAGTAAACATGGACCAGCCTCCTGCTGGTGCCAGAGTCTGGACTAAACATGGACCGGCCTCCTGCTGGTGCCAGAGTCTGGACTAAACAGGGACCAGCCTTAGAGTCAGGACTAAACATGGACCGGCCTCCTGCTGGTGCCAGAGTCGGGACTAAACATGGACCAGCCTCCTGCTGGTGCTAGAGTCTGGACTAAACGTGGACCGGCCTCCTGCTGGTGCTGGTGCCAGAGTCAGAACTAAACAGGGACCAGTCTTAGAGTCAGGACTAAACATGGACCGGCCTCCTGCTGGTGCCAGAGTCTGGTCTAAACATGGACCGGCCTCCTGCTGGTGCCAGAGTCTGGACTAAACAGGGACCAGCCCATAGGCGTCGGAACCATATAAGGTGAGGGGGACGCGTCCCCTCCACTTTTGCAAAGTGGCTGATTTGTCCCCCCCACTTTCACAGCCCCGAGTCTGCCCTCCGCCACCGGGTATGCCCACAGACTGTGGCTAGAAACCCGCGCTTGCCCCGAAATGCACCGCCACAAAGACCAGGCGGCAGCCTCAAAATAGTTTAGGCTATACATGGCGTATATATATTTCACGGAGAGCGCGTTGGCGACCCGCAGCTGACAGGATGGACGTCCGACTCCGCGCGGTCAGACCGGGCTGCGGAGAGCCGCCAAATTGGAGTAGAGTGGAGGACAGCGGAGCTCGCAGATCGCAGATGTGTGCGTTTGTGTGCGGTATACAAGAGAGGGAGAAACGGGCACATAGGCTTAAAGAGAGAGGAGGCACGGCGAGGAGGAGAGTTGTGTCGCATCGGCATTAAAGGAATAGGCTACAAGCAACATCAGTGTATGTACACCAGACCAACGCGGTTAAAACACTTCAACAAACTTTATGAATGACTGCGATGTGAATCGTGGGCGTGACCGTGTAGCGTGGGGTCATTCTAAGGTTTTGCTGCAGAGGATGAGCCTCAGAGCCTCGCATGATTTTGTACAGAGGTGCGTGCGTTGCTCGTACCTGGAGCAGGCGTTGTCTTTCGGGGCGGACACGAACAGGAGGTTTGTGCGGGTGCAGGGCCACATCACAGCTTCAGTCTGCGAGATCGCCTCTCTTTATTTTCTCCCATATGTCTTATTCCAGTCCGTGCGTAAATGCACCGTCTCATTACGTCTGCTTCAAACTCTTTCCTTGTTTACAAAGTTAAGTCTCCGCTAACTGCAGTGCAACACATCCTGCTGCTCTAACAAAATAAAAGCTGTGTACTTCACGGCAGCAGAAAGACACTTATTGTGAAAAAACGCGACAGCAACAGTCTTCCTCTGACCAAACGACAGGATAGTGGACAGGATTCAGCAGCAGGGCAACTTAAAAGGAGCCTACTACTGTAATACTGTATAAGTTTTATTTATAAAGTCATAATAATGTTAAAGATTCTATTTATGAAAAATTAGAAAAAAAAATTAGAATCAGAAAATCTTAGTGGTGTTAGTGAACAAAATTCACTAACAACATAGAGATAACAATATTGTAATATAGAATAATAATATTAGTGGCCAGGTTCTATTTGTGAATGAGAAACTGTTATCACCTGACCTACCTGATCAAATATTTAATGAATAAATAAACAGGTTAATAAAATAAATGGTTAAATAATGTAGTGATAAAAAGCAGGCAAAGATATGTGTAGGAATAGAATGAATTGGGCTCAAATACAAAATATCTAGAGCAAAATCAAATCTTTTCTTAAAGATGCACTGTGTAACTTTTTCATCAAAAATTGTTTTGAACAAATGCAAGTTTTTGTCATTTATGTTTTTTGTTAAAGGGGCACTGTGTAAAAAAAAATAAATAAATAAAGTGATCCCACTTTTGAACACCAGGGGGAGCATTTCTAGTGCATTTTGTATAACTACCATGCTGACATCTAGCGCCAATATTCACAGTCCGGCCCGTAATAAAACATTTCAAATAAGTATAATGCATCACAATTGATGTGGATTGGTTAACAGTTAACAGTTAACTATTCATGTTGTAAAGAATAAATATGATTTAAATGTTTGTGGACTATAAGTGATAATTAAAATTCCTCTCAATCTTACACAGTGCCCCTTTAAATAGTTACTAAATAAATAAGAAAAATCTGTTTGTTTTTTTGTTTTCACTTTAAGTAGACTTTTGTTCAATTAAAGTGTTGCCACAAAATAGTTGTTTGGCCTGTAGGAGGGAATTTTTTTAGGCCTATATGTGTCTATGGGAAAGATGTTCCTTCAGCTGTATATTTTCACAATATGGTATTGTGAAAATATTAAAGTTATTTGGAGGCTATCTACCTCCAAATAATTTAATTTTCTATTTTTGAAATGTGTAGTCAACTTTTCGCCTCCAAAAAGTTACACAGTGCACCTTTAAAGTGATAGATTGAGTGTTGTGAGACTCATTCTTTAGGAAAAAGTATTTACTGTCCACACATTAAAACTTACTACACGACAGTGCCCAGAGACACCACTGACAAACAGCTCAGCTGTTGAAATTTAAAAAAATCAGGATGTTCTAAGTCAAAAATACTTGCACTTGTCTGTGCCCAAAAGCTCTTAAAATGCACCAGAATGCAGGAAATAATGTCTGCTTTTTCAAAATCTTCTGGGGGAGGACCCCCAGACCCCCCCTAAAAAAGTGTCCCCCCCACTTTCAAAAACGTTGTGACGCCCATGGACCAGCCTATGCTAAAGTCCATATCATCTTTCCCCCTGCCAGATTCTTCACAAACTCCTCCTCTTCGTCGTGTTCAAAAACTGCGAGGTGCCCTCCTGTCCTGCCCTCTAAATGAAGCAGGACAAAGTGATGGCGAAAAAAATGAAGGTATGTTTAAGCTTTGTTGTGAAATGCTTTATGATGAAGTTACCTGAGCACCAGCCCAGGTCTGAGGCAGAAATATAACATTTTATGTTGTTGTCATCAGTCACATGTTTTGCATTCTGAGCTTCTGAATTATTCACCTATGTTTACATTTAAAGTTTTTTTTATTACAGTTGTGCTCTGTCGATATGCTTAGCCAAATGCTAAAATCAAACACAAGAAAACTCTCTGGATTATAGTGGTCAAAGAGACTTTTATCTATGTTTACAGGACACTGCATTTAATGTCCTCCCAAAAAATACTGTGACTGGGACAAAACGGGTATAGGTAAGAGTTTTCTGCTTTTTTTAAGTTTAAAGGAGGCCTATTGTGTTTATTTTCAACGTATTCATGCGTCTAATGCATTTTAAGAAAGAAACAAACAAACAAATAAATGTTTTTTTTATTACTTTTTATTCACTCGTTCTAAAAAAGTACAAAAGTATATTACAGTCTATAACACATCTTCATTCAGATCCGGTGCAGCGCCTCACAGTAATGATGGATGATACACTGACAAAATACAACCGTGTTACATTTGTAAATAATTATTCAATTCTAAAATCCTCATGGCCAATATGTTGCCTTAATAAATACTTGAATTTCGTGTTAAATATAAGCCAGTGTAGCTACCTTCAATCAGTAACTTCAGTAAACCATTCACACAAACACAATCGGCACATTTGACTGCAGCATTTGAAGAAAACTGTAGTCAATAAGTAACGGAAATAACTGGATTAGTCAAAGCAGATGCATAGAAAACTATTTAAAAATGATTTAAAATACACTTAAATCTCAAATATTCATCTAAGTTTGGCTGGTTTAGATTGATTAAGAGGCAAATACACCTGTACTTGTGTAATGATAGCGGAATTATTTAAAACTTCAGAGACAATGCAACATAATTTTGATTTGATGTCAGGTGTTTTTGACACAACTTTTAGTATGTAGAAAGTAGGACTGGGCAATCTGGGAAAAAATCTAATCACAATCACAATTATTTTTTTCTCAGATTCGATTTTGCTTAACCTTTCCAAAACAAATGAAAAATGCCATTCGTGAACATAAACAAAACCAACTGGACCAACTGGGTTATATGGTGTATTTCTAAATATATATAGACAGTAACTCGATCTGGTTTAAAGCAGAAAACTAAACAAATCTAAACTAGGCAAACCTAGCTGAGATAAATATTTGAAATGCAGCAGTACTGTATGTAACGTCTTTACCTGACACTGTTTTTGTTATGAACCATTAAGTATAATTCAGTGAAAAGAAAAAAAATGAAATGGTGTGTATAATGTACTGCAAATGACTGACCCTTGCATTTCAGTGTGCCTTTGTGAACTGTGTGTGCATTACAATTCTGCAGTCTTTTTGTCAGTGGGCCTAGGTCACAGGGAGGAGGGTGTAGGAGGCAGGACAGGGAGGAAGGTATAGGAGGTAGCACAGGGAGGAGGTTGTAGGAGGCAGGACAGGGAGGAGAATACAGGATGTAGCACAGGGAGGAGGGTATAGGAGGCAGGACAGGGAGGAGGGTATAGGAGGCAGGACAGGGAGGAGGGTATAGGAGGTAGCACAGGGAGGAGGGTGTAGGAGGCAGGACAGGGAGGAGGGTATAGGAGGTAGCACAGGGAGGAGGGTGTAGGACAGGGGTGGTCGATTATTTTTCCTCGAGGGCCATATTCAAATCCAGATTAGTGGCAAAGGGCCGGAACACAATTATTGGTATTGGTTTAAAAACTGATCATTGTTCCGAGCACATTTTTCATAAAATATGTCTGGTACTGTGTCCATTTATATGGAGAACACAAGTAATATCACATGTTTTTTAGCCAAGTCAATCAACAAAAAGAAATATGCAAGGCAAAAAAGGTACTTCTAGATTTGCTAAAATGTCTTTAAATTTGGATTTTAATCTCGTCTTGAAACAAATGAAATATGCTGCCAAAATGTGCAATTTTATTCTAATCAGGCTAAAATTAGTTCTAGTAGTTTTGGATTATAACGTATCACAGTGTAATGAGTAAAACGTGCTGGGGGCCTGATTAAAACAGGTTGAGGGCCGCATCTGGCCCCCGGGCCGCAGTTTGCCCAGGTCTGGTGTGGGAGGTAGCACAGGGAGGAGGTAATAGGAGGTAGCACAGGCAGGAGGGTACAGAAGGTAGCACAGGGAGGAGGTATAGGAGGTAGCACAGGGAGGAGGTTATAGGAGGTAGGGCATAGTTAGTCCACTTCCTGCTTCTGTACAGTGCAGACCTCTTTCTATCTTGTCCCGTCTACCTCTCGCTATTTCTTGCTCTGACGTCTTGTTTTTGTCCCATCTGACTTTTCTTACAAGACGGCTGCAAATCACGCTTTGCACTTCATGTTCGGAAGAGCGAGTGGCGGCGCGCGAGAAATGCAGCGGCACGGAGGCTCACTACAAACGTAATTTTGTTGTACTCTGTGACAATGACAAAAAAGCTTTCTGTTCTGTTCTGTAGAGCACAGGGGGGAAGGCAAATATTTGTAAGGCTCAGGGAGAAGAGCATAATAAGCAGCGTACGGAAACAATGGCAAAAGAATTGGGGCTCAGGGAAAAGGGCAACAGGGTAGGGCACAAGTAAGCATTGGAGAAGGGCATGGAAAAAAGGGGGAAGAAGGACTAAAGGAAGAGAGCATAGGGGTAGGGCCTAGGGTGTAGAACTTAGGTACTAAAATTCAGGTGGTGGGACTCAGGTAGTAGGGCTGGAAGAGCCTCTCGTGGGCGCACACCTCCAGGGCTGTGTGCGTGTGCATGAGTAAGCGCGGGAAGCGACAGGTGAAGTAGGACACAAAGCCTTCTGGGAGCTCGCCCAATGTCTCCTGCACCTCTCGCGGCAGCTCATGGTAATGGTGTTTCTGTAAAAGGAAAAAAGTAAATCAATGTAATTACATAAGAAATAATAATATAGTTTAGTTATAATATATCTTGAGCTAAAATCTTCTACTATTCTAAAAACATTTGGGTAAACTAGAATATTACATGTCTACCAAGACATCTTCTCAATTTTGCAAAATATATCTTTTTCTATCTTTATCAACCTGGTTACAAAAGTGGTCTTTAGTTGTATGTTAATCTACCTTTGTAGTGTTAAATTTGCTGTAATTTTTGTGTGGTTTCTGTTTCTTAAATTGCTTTTTTTTAATGTTGCCTTGACGTATGTATAAATGTGGTTTTAATACTGCAAATGGCAAATAAACAATTTTTTTTTTTAGACCTGGTTTAAATCTAGCTTAATACCCGGTTGTCCCAGCATCAGCTCGTCGAGCCCTGTTTAATTCCGGTTCAACAATAGTTTGAACATTTTCAAAACAATAGAAAATCATAAGCCCAAGCAGTTGAAACAACCCCAAATTTGGTCAAACATGGTGAGTTTTTGTGAAACTACCTGGCCCAGTGAACATGAACCTCCAAAAAATCTGGCCTCCAAAAAATTTAGTTAAAAAGCCATGGTCTAAAACATCATAATTAAAGAAAGTCCACTGATTATCGGAGGTTACTATATTGGGCAGTATCAGACTGACAATCAAATCATCAAATCTTCTGTTATAAGATGATCTGTTTTAATACTTAAAACAATAATGACTAAATGCAAATAGACGAATCTAAGTTAGACCAAACTGCATTTATACATAGGTAATTACTAACCTTATTCCTCATGGCTCGGAGCAGATCTCTCACAGAGTTTCCTTTATAAGTTCTGAAGCGTCTCAGGTCTGCACACAACACAAACATAATGACGATGTGTAAAGCAGTCCTGTTGGGACATAAGTGTCTCGGGCTCGTACCTGTCTGCAGAGGCGCTGAGATGTGCATCCTCCAGTTGGTCCGGACCACAGATCGTCCTGCCGTCTCCAGTCTGACCACTATGGGGCTGTCGTTGGGTTCTTTTTCTATACGGTCACTTACGTCCTGCAGTCACACACAGATTTATAAGGTGTGCGTTCCATACAGTGGTGAGTTTATTCAATTGTTGCTGAAGTGTTTCTTTACAATTTGTTTCTAGAACTCAAGATGTTTGAACCAGATTATAGCTTTACAGTTAATATCCATCTGTAGTCCTGGGAGAGGAGAGGCATTGATGGACATGTTTTTAGTGGCAGGGGAAACCAGAGTACCCAGAGGAAACCTAGGCAGACACGGGGAAAACATGCATACCCCACACAGAAAGACCTCAGGTCGCTCAAAAGTATGTATATACTGTAGCTGGGCTGGGCAAAATTGACAATAATGAATATCTTGATAATTTTTGGGAGAAGCTCGATAACGATAATTGGACAATAATCTGTCAATTTAACATAAATGCGCTAAAATCTGTGTTACACTGAAAAAAACGAAAACCTTAAATATTCTAATTAGATTTGAACATGTTTGACTTAAATAAAGTAGAACAAGTAAATTTAGTTATTATCTCAAGAACACAAGAATTATTTTCATTATTTTCAAAGTAGTATGTATTTTTCTTTAGGTAAAATTACATATTTTATACTTAAACTATGCAGATTTGGAGACCTCCAGAAACGATTAAAACTACTGCAACTGGATATTTTATACACTCAAGTTCAAACCAATGAAAAACTACTCAAAAAATGTACGATAATATCCACATATAGTCCCTTGTTCTCTCATCTAAGGTGGACATTTTTCTTGTGTGTTTGATAATCAAACAAATATTTGTCTCCCATTATAAACCCATTTTCATGTTTTAAATGACATTACACAGTAATTAAACTTGACTTGTCTTTAGAAAGTCCAGCATCACTCATTTTTTTTTTTTTTTGTAAATGAGCTCTTTTGTTGCATGTTTTTACGCCACAATATACTCGATATTAAATTTTTATCTTCAAAACAGAATTCACTATTTTATCTAAAATTCGATAAATTCCCTCGCTCTATATGTAGCATCCAAAAACATGATTTAAGAAGACTACTGACTTATTAACTTGAAGTAATACTTTCAAGTATATATGAGTGTTGGAATAGATCAGGTTGTTAAATCTACAAAATGAAGCATTGGCCTAATTCTTCGTGTGATTATTTTTACTTATATATTTCAAAGGTTAAGCATTCTAAACTGGGGAGAATCACTTTGCTGCCTACAAAGGAAAAACGCAGTAATGCGCATTGATCAAATTTAGTTAAGACCAAAAAACAGTTTCATATTCATTTTTTACTAACTGTAAAAATGTTATGGCTCTACTCTTTACCATTTTTGAGAAATCTTGATGTTTAAATTGCAGTAACTGCAAAATGTTAGAACATTCCGGGCTTCAGTTACTGCACTTTTCCTCTGTTTTACTGAGGAATTTGACTCAAATCGCAGTAACTGCAAAATGTTTTTATGTCTCATTTAAAATGTAAAATAATGTAAACCTGAAACTTTCACAATTTGTTATTTAACACATAACTATAAACTTATCATTTGGTTGGTAAAAAATGTCCCAAATGTGTTTTCTTAGAGGACCTCATTTACTGTTTTTAAGTACATATTTGAGCTTAAAAGTAAAATGTCTTTTAATGCCATTTAATTTCTAAGTACTTCACACCCAAAGGTATAACATAAACACATAAACCTTGGTGTAGTCTGACAAACACAGAAGGACAGAGTCTAAACTTTAAAGTCATTTTTCTCAGTTTAACTGAAAGCGCAGATACTGCTTTTTCCTTTGTAGGGCAGTTTGCATTCAGATGATCTGAGTTAGTCTAAAAAACTTTTTTTTTTTTTTTTTTTTTCTAAGATTTTCTCATTGGATGTGTAGTAAGAAGTACTTTTCTAAACTTGGAGTATGGTACTAATAGGTACTATTATAGTAAAGTGTCTTTCATACAAACACAACAACAACAACCTATAGTTTTCATGCTGCAGTAATAAAACCTGATCTCAATTCCATTCTGTCCTCATCTCTTCAGTTCCTTTTTCCTCAGCACTCAGACAAAACATATAAAATGTAATCCCAAAGACTGTGAGCTCTCCAGCCTTCCTCCTCATCCTCTTTCTCCTCACTACATCTACAACACTGCTGATACCTGGAAGAAGAGCAACTGTTTTTCCGGAGTCCAGAAGAAGGGATGTTTGAGTACGCAGGCTGTGGAGGGTCGTGCTGCAGGGTCAGGGCTGATCATCTGCTCGATCAGGTCCCGCGCTATCACGTCATCTGGAGACACACACAAATGCAGCTCATTCTCACGTTCTACAAAAACCTCTATATGCGTTCTTACTGTTTATTTCTTCTATGAAGTGAGCGAGGGCGTATTCTCCTGACAGGATGTTGACCTGTCTCCTCAGAGTGTCTCCAAACGGGTGCTGCCCCCCACTGACCACGTAGTAGAAGACACAGCCTGCCGAGAAGACGTCCACTGCTGCTGTCTGAAACCACAAGGAAACAAAATGTCTTATTAATGCATTTTTATTTTGATATTTTATATTGGTAAACAAACTATATAAAACATAACGGAAGTTTTTAATCTTGTAAAATACAGATTTATTTGATCAAGACTGCTTATTCGAAATAAAGAATGAATTGAATGATTACATTATTATTTTTCTTACAAAATATTTTAATTGTAGCTTTAATGTTCCATTTTCACATACATGCACTTCTGGTCTAAATGCTAATAATTTATTTTGTCTGTCATACAGTATATTTGATCATTTCCAATGGGTCAGGGCAGATTTCATCAAAGGCACAATCAACCTTGGACTTGTGACCAACAAAATGGTAACAACTTACAGTACACATTTCTGACAGTTTGGGGTAAAGACACAAAGTATGTTCAATATTTAATGTGAGTATCAATTCTAAGGTTCACATTGTGACCAAAGTGACTTTATCTGAAAAGCGGATATATTTTTAGAGATTAATGGGTCAAAACCAAATTTCTTACCACAAAATAACTTAATTTCCCTCTAGCACAGTTACGTATCTTGTTAAAGTCTTAACTCAGGTGGAAATCAGTCCACAATATCATGAATACGTCTAATAATGTCTCGTTTGTTCACCAAACACCACTAAGTTTGTCTTTTGTTGTTGTTAGCTTTGTGGCTAACTGCTGTAGCATACGGCCATGTCTCTGATGTAGGAAGATTAAAATGAATTATTTCTGATTGTTACATTTTTAATGAAACAAAAAACAGGTATAGGACCTTTAACTTCAAGTTTCTCCTCAATTATCAGAGCAACTTTAAGTGTGTAAAAGAGCAGGTTTCTTGATCAAATCATTTCTTGGCTACACAGTCTTAAAGCCGACAGTGTGTCTAATGACACTGTGACAAAGCTGTGCTATCACAGTGTCATTAGTGTCACTTAGAATCAATTCATTTCCATGTATCGATTCTTTTTTGACAACCCTACTGTCAAGGAGATTTTTTACTGAACCATTTCATGACATTTCACACTGCAAAACTATGTATCTAGACTTGCAGTGACTTGGATCCAAAATTTTAATATGGATTTGAGTCAGTTTAACTGGTTAAGATTTAGCTGGTTAAACAAATGTTGAATATTTCACTTATTTCAAGATGATTTCAAACGGTTATAAGAAAATTTGGCTAAAAGACGAACAAAAATTTGCCAATGGGATAAGAACAATTTTCTTATCCCATTGGCAAATAATTTGGCTTGAAATATGAAGTAATGTCTTGAAATCAGTTTGAAACTGTTTGAAACAAGAAAAATGATCTAGATCCCGACAATAAATAAAGTTTAAAATAGCAAAAAAAAAAAATGCTTGAAATTAGGTTCGAATCCTAGAATTTTCACTTGTCATGAAATTCACTTTATGAATAGTTTCAAATCTTGCGAGATCGTTCTTTACTTGTGCACACTGGCAGGTGAGTTCATTTTGTCCCATCCCCACCAGGGACGGCACCATACCGGTTTATTCCCGGCGTTTCCCTCAGGACCTCCGGAGCGATCCAGCCTTCGGTCCCTGGGATTCCCGAGCGGAGGGAGAAGCTGCAGCGGCCTTCCTGGATCTTCTTACACAGGCCGAAGTCTGAGATGAGCGCCCGCACACGACCCACTGCGCTGGGCCTGACAGCAGGATGTTTCTGGGCTTCAGGTCCCGGTGAACTGTAAACACACACACATGTCAGACTGGATAATAAAAGTGAGTGAGTAGTTATTGTCAGTGATGGCAGACCTATATTTAGGGAGTGAAGATGCGACAGGCCACACATGGTTTGTTCCAGAATGCTGATTGGACTCAGATCTGGGAAAGCAGAGGGGTTTTCTACGTACTGTAAGGACAAGAAAAACGTTTGCATCATAAATATCAGGTCAAATGCTCCGAGTACAAGCTTGTGTGTTTTTAAATTGTTGTTTGTTTGTTTTTGTTTTTTTTTTCTGTCTTTGTGTTTTTGAATTTTTGTTTATTGTTTTGAATTGGGTGGAAGTTTTTGAATTTGTGTTGTTGTTCTTTTGTCTTTGTGTTTGTTGTTTTCTATGTGTGGGTTTTTTAATTAGTGTTTATGTTTTTTGTTTTTTTTACTTATATTTGTGTTTTTTTTATTTGTGTGTGTATTTTTAAATTGGGTCTATGTTGTTGAAATTGTATTTTTGAATTTTGTTTATGTTTTTGAACTTTGAGTTTGTATTTTTAAATATTGCATATGTGTTTTTTAATTGGGTGTGTTTTTTTAATTTGCCTTTTTTTATGTGTTTTTGTGTTTAAGTTCTTGAAAATGTATTTTTTAATTTGTGTTTTTGAGTTTGCGTTTTTAAATTTGTCCTAATGTTTTTGAATATGTAATTTGTGTTTTGAAATTTGTCTTTATGTTTTTAAACTTTTATTTTTGAATTTGTGTTGTTGAATCTGCCTGTGTGAATTTGAATTCGTGTTTGTGCTTTTTTTTATTGGCCTTCAATCTTTTCAAGATTAAATGCAATTAAAAAAAAAAAAAAAAAAAAAAAAAAAAAGCATCACAAAAATGGAAAAACAAAATACACATATTAATTTGAATGTGTGTTTTTGAATGTGGGTGTATGGTTTTTGAATTTGTGTTTATTTATAATTATTTATTATATTTTTGTTCTTGTTGTTGTTGTGTGTTTTTAATTTGTGTTTCCTGTTAGGGGAATTTAGTTTTTTTTTTTTTTTTGCAATAATGTTTCTGAATTTGAATGCTTGTTTCATATATCCTTTTTTTTTTTTTCACCATAGCAAATCCGTTTCAGGGCTGAAACTGGATTGGTGCATTCATAGTTACACTGAAATTGAAATGCTCAAATACAATAAAAGAATGTTAAAATGCTTGTGTATGGATGAATCAGACAGACAGTGTGTGTTCCAGACCTGTTGCAGTGTTGCAGCACACAGTTCTATGGCGATGTACGTGAAGAGCCGATCCCTCTCGGTGCAGAAGTATCGGATGACGTTTGGGTGAGTGTCTGACTCTCGGAGGAGCTGCACTTCTCTCTCCGCCACTTCAAAACACTCGGAAGGATCCTCTTCACAGCTACATGTCGCCCGTCGAACTTACCCCTGAAGGAACAAAGCAGGTTAGCATACAGCAGACTTTACACTGACAAATGACCTGTACAAGGCTGGCTTCATCACATACTACATCAGTGGTTTTTGGCCAATCCGAGTACGGCTCTCTCACTTTCTCTCTTCCTCCCCTTTAACTAAGGCAGGGGTCTCAAACTCAAATGGAACCGGGGCCAAAATGGTCAAAATCAGGGTTAGTCGATGGCCGCATTTAATGCATTAAATATTCTACATGGTTATCAAAGTAAAATCTACTAAATGTCCACATTCATTGTTTTATAATATATCATTCTCCATTTGAATAAATTGCATATAATTTGTAGTTTTAAAGGGGCACTGTGTAAGATTGAGAGGAATTTTAATTATCACCAATAGTCCACAAACATTTAAATCATATTTATTCTTTACAACATGAATACTTAAGAGAGCACTGTTAACCAATCCACATCAATTGTGATACATTTATACGTATTTGAAATGTTTTATTGCGGCCGTAATGTGAATATTGACGCTAGATGTCAGCATGGTAGATAGGCAAAATGCACTGGAAATGCTCCCCCTGGTGTTCAAAAGTGGACATTACTTGGATCACTTTATTTATTTTTTTTCTTACACAGTGCCCCTTTAAGTCCGTTACTTTGTTGTGAAAAGATTGAAAGACTTATTTAAGGTCTACTTTGTGAAGTAGAACATGGAATTTATCCGCGGGTCACTATTAATATTAATCTGACGTCATCCTGAGGGCCACATTAACTCATCTCAGGGGCCGCATTTGTCTTTACCAGGCTTGAGCACCTTCATATGGCAGCACATAGAATTCTATTTTATCTCTTCTGTTGCACGACTTCAGCGGTAGCACTTTAAAAGACCTCCACGGTACCTACCAGTTAAGTACCATGTCAGTTACTAGTAACTAACAGTGACACTTACTAGTACTTACTCTGGTACTTACTGTGGTACTTACACTGGTACCTAGAGTGGTACTTTGAGTGGTACTTGTACCAGCAGTTACTGGTACATACCACTGGTACTTACTGTGGTATTTACACTGGTACTTACACTGGTACCTACAGTGGTACTTGCAACAGCAGTTACTGGTACATACCACTGGTAGTTACTGGTACTTACTGTGGTACATACACTGGTACTTACACTGGTACCTACAGTGGTACTTTGAGTGGTACTTGTACCAGCAGTTACTGGTATATACCACTGGTAGTTACTGGTACTTACTGTGGTACATACACTGGTACCTACAGTGGTACTTTGAGTGGTACTTGTACCAGCAGTTACTGGTACATACCACTGGTAGTTACTGTGGTACTTACTGCGGTACTTACACTGGTACTTACACTGGTACCTATAGTGGTATTGTACCAGCAGTTACTGGTACATAACACTGATAGTTACTGGTACTACTGTAGTACTTACACTGATACTTAAGGTGGTACTTTGTGTCATCAGTGACTGGTACTTACAGTGGTAACTATTAGTACACTTACCACTTTTAATAATTTGTGGCACACACATATGTTTCAGTGGTGGTATAATTGATAAATTAAAAAGTAGAGCTTATAAATTAAGAATAACAATAAAATGCAAGTGTTAAAAAAGTGTCTTTATTTATGTCATAACAATATTGGGTATTGACAAATACCAAGTAATTATTTGTTTCAGTAAACAAAACAACAGAAAACATTTACAACAATCTTAGCTTAATTCCAACATTTATTGATAAATACCATGATACATAATGGTAAATAGGGGTACTACAATGGTACTTATTACAGTAGTTGACAGTCAACTACTAGTAACAACGGACCTGTTCTAAAGTGACACATACTGGTACTTGAGTGGTACTTACTACAGTAGTTGACCGTCAACTACTAGTAACAATGGGACCTGTTCTAAAGTGACACATACTGGTACTTCAGTGGTACTTACTACAGTAGTTGACAGTCAACTACTAGTAACAACGGGACCTGTTCTAAAGTGACACATACTGGTACTTCAGTGTACTTACTACAGTAGTTGACAGTGAAGTACTAGTAACAACGGGACCTGTTCTAAAGTGACACATACTGGTACTTTAGTGGTACTTACTACAGTAGTTGACCGTCAATACTAGTAACAATGGGACCTGTTCTAAAGTGACACATACTGGTACTTCAGTGGTACTTACTACAGTAGTTGACAGTCAACTACTAGTAACAACGGACCTGTTCTAAAGTGACACATACTGGTACTTGAGTGGTACTACTACAGTAGTTGACCGTCAACTACTAGTAACAATGGACCTGTTCTAAAGTGACACATACTGGTACTAGTGGTACTTACTACAGTAGTTGACAGTCAACTACTAGTAACACGGGACCTGTTCTAAAAGTGACACATACTGGTACTTCAGTGGTACTTACTAGCAGTAGTTGACAGTTAAGTACTAGTAACAACGGGACCTGTTCTAAAGTGACACATGCTGGTACTTCAGTGGTACTTATACAGGTAGTTGACTGTCAACTACTGTAGTAAGTACCACTGAAGTTGCCCCCTGTGGCACCAGAGGTTCTTCTGTGGTCTCCATCCGAGTACTGCCGAGGCCCAACCCTGCTTAGCTTCTGAGATCTGACTGGATCAGGCTTTGGCATGCTGGTATGCTGTACGACCATACCAGCATGCCAATACTGGTGGGAAAGAAGTACCAGTAGTAACAGTGTAAGTACCACCGTAAAAGTTACTACCAGTGGTATTGTACCAGTAACTGCTGGTACAGTAGTACCACTCAAAGTACCACTGTAGGTACCATGCTAACAAGTGGTAACCACAGTAAGTACCGAGTAACTACCAGTGGTATTTAGTGACTAGAGACCTGCTGGGGCTACAAACCCACTCAAAGTTCCAAACTGTAGGGGGTACCCAGTGTACAGACCACAGTGAACGCGCAGTACCAGTAACACTACCAGTGTACTGCTGATCTCAGACACTGCCTGGTAACCAGTACCACTCAACAAATGAATACCACGGAGCGTAGGTACCAGTGATAGTACCACATTAATGTTAACCCACAGTAAACCTTACCCAAGTGGTAAGTGTTGTACCAGTAGCACTCCTGCGAACCATAGTACCACTCAAAAGAAATACCACTCTAGTACCATCTGTAAGTACCCCACCAGTTAAGTACCAGGCAGTAGAGAAGTACTACAAAAGTTCGACTGTTATTACTCAGTAACTAGACGAGGTACATAACTGGATAGGCGGTGACCTGTGGAGGTCTTAACGGATGAGCTTACCCACTTCATGCGTCCCAAAATGGGGCGCTTACATACTTCTTCTATATTTGTTATTAAGATTGATTTAAATCATGTGTCGGCCCGCCGCGCTGTGTGATACTCTCTGCCAGCTTCTCCATCCTTAAGCATCTGCACCCTACGATGTCACCAGAGTCACTTTTTTGGGCTTTTGGCGTGCAAACTTGACTGCAAACGTTAAAAGCTTTCAGGCGTCAAACAGTCACAAACCTCCTTTCGTCCTCACCTGACAAAGGCGATGGGTGTGATTTCTACGACCTCTATAGGTTATCTCTCCTATCCGTCTATGCGATCCGTCTATAAAAAGCCACAATATCTGTACCACTGAAAAATATCCCTCATCGCACCTTCAAACACCTGCTGCGTGGTGCGTTCTATGAAACTAACCACACTGCCTCTCCTCTCTGGCTCTACTTCTTCCCCTTTTCTAAGCTTTTCCAAAAATTTGCTTGGTGTTCTCGAAATCTGTCGTTTGCAGGGATTAGTTTATAGGTGAGTTCTCCACTTTAAAAAACCCACATATGATGCAGTCTGGTGTTGTTTGTTCCTTTTCAAATCTGCTTCAAAGCACCTCCACTTGATTGAATCTTCAACCTCAGCACCAGAACTAATAAGTAAAGAATAATAAGAGTCACACTAAGGCTTGTGGTGCTGGATGTTGGGTCTAGCATCACAAATCGAACCCGTGCCTAGAGCATCTAGTTACTCACTCCAAAAGAGAAAATTACAGAAGTTATAGCAGTCAAAAACCAACTCTTTACCTGACAATGCTAATCCTAAGATGCTCAAAAACAGAGTCGGGACCGATTCTTATCGGACCTTAAAGGGACTGTAACCCTCGATTTATCTTTGAAACAAACTATTAACTTAAAAAACAATTCCCCCTAGCACATGTGTTGTTAAACTGTCAATCTATTCAGTGGACAATTAATCCGCAAAGTCCTGTCTATGTCTAGTAAAATCCCGTTTGTGTCCAACTTTTCTGTTGTTGTTTTTAGCATTGTTGCTAACTGTTGTTAGTCATACAGACTCAACCTCACTGCTAACAGCTGTGAAAAAACATTAAAACACATGATGATGAACAATTCTGAAGCTTAGAATGCATTAGCTAAGTGAGCAAATTCATGTAGACGGAAGTAAGAAGTTTAAAATTAAATATTTCTGTTTGTTTACATTTTTAAGGAAGCAAAAATCAGGTATGGTGCCTTTAAAAACAGTGCAGAATATCTCAGAGATCTATCTATGACATCACAGATCTGGGACATTTAGAACAGTGTTTTTTTTGAGAATAAAAGATATTTGACATACAAAAACTTCAGCAGCATTTTTGTTGAGGAAGCAACTTTACAATAGGATTAAAAACTCAAAAAAGTTCATTTTGCATAATATGTGTCTTTAACAGACCAGTTTCTTTTAAGCGTGCCAAAGACCAATCAAAAAGCTCAGAGAGGTCCGGGCCTTTGCGGTAGTTGGCACCTAAACTTGGATTAGTTTTCTTTGCACATTAGAAGGCCCCCTCTGTGCCTGTTATTAAGTCTTTTGGCTTTTGACACCAGTTTGACTTATTGGCATTTTGTCTTTTTTGCTGTCATCTTGTTATATTGTTTTTTTTCTTGTTGTTTTAATTCTCTTTTATTCTTGTAGCAATTTCTTTGTCGTTGTTTTTAAAGTGCATTATATAAAGTTACAGTTACAGTTACAATTTGCTGCTGCTGTAAATTGTTCCGAGCCAAATCAGACTTGATACTATTATGAGCGAACAGGTTGACAAAACAGCACAGACAAATGTAAGTTTTTCTTTTAGTTTCAAGTGTAATTTGTACAAATATAAGCACAATAAATAAACATATTTCTTTTCTTTTTCTTAAAAAAGTTTGTTTATAAAGTCCTTTTTTCCCCAGTGTGATTTCCCCCCAGAGTTCTTTTGTTCTCCACACTTTTGTCCCAAGCTTTAACTCCACAGCAGATGGACAACAGTTCAGATATACAGCTCACACGCACAGGGTAGAGGCCAGGCACAGACGGTCAGAGTTGAACATAACCTGATGACGTCTCCGACCGACCGGCATCCAGCACTTCTGCGTTCGGAGCGGCGGATCAAACTGTCTTTTTCCTTGGCCATACAAGGTTGTCAGCTGCCCGATTACTAAGGGCTAGTGCAGCGGGTCCAAGGGTTTTTAAACAGCCTCGGGTGTGGAGTTTGAAGTGTTTGCATTTTCCCGATCGCTGGCGGCTCTGTGCCTTCTACCGCTTTTTCTACAGTTTGAGTCAGACTGCATATGAAAAGGGTGACGAGATGAGAGTTAAACTGTTTTGTCTTTAATTCTTTTAATACACGAAGAACCACTGTTGTGTATTTTATCTTAAATTAAAGGTTTACACCCTGAAGCGTAAGTCTATATGGTTCACAAATCACAAACTGATTTAAAATAAAATAAAAATGTCAAAACTCTGCCAAATTGTCACTCTACACAAACACGAGTTGAACCCAGGACTTTTTAGCTGAAGAATGACAACAAACCTGAAGACAAAAGTGCCTGCTGTCCCATGTCCCAGGACGTCAGACGGACCGAAGGAGATCTTTCCCACCTGAACCTCCTCGCTGTCGTCTCCTGTGGGAATATCGTAGAGTTAGTACTTTATTGTGACACATTCCAACAAATACCTGATCTTATTTTAGCTCTCTTTGCAATCTTCCCACGCTGTAGCGTGAGAACAAAAACATGTTTTGAAGTCATAAAGATCTGATCTAAATACTTTGACACGTTTTGTACTTTACACTGAAGACGAAATGTGACAGGATATTACACTCTGAGCTTTTACAAGGTTCAGTCTGAGAAATTTATCATCTGCTTTGACAACTGATACAAGAAGACAGCTTTCAGTACAGAACGTGACAAAAGTCTAATTAACTAAGTGACACAGATTGACAAGTACAATGTGTCTGTGAAGAAAATCATTTTCACCACTTAATCACGTATTTAAATCTCCCAGACTATACAGATGCTATCGCTAAAGCTAGTTAGACCTACTTTCAAGAACTGCTGCTGTGCAAACATGAGGCGTTTTCACACTGTAGGAACTTTTTGTTGTTCCTGTAACCTTTTTGGCCCCTGGCCTTTTTCTTGTGTGTGCCCGCATAAGAAGAACCAGGAACCAGGGAGGTCAATGTGAGGACCAAATTAGCTCCTACTCTGGGACAAGTACTGTTCTCTTAGACCGAGAACCTTTCAGTTGTATTTGACTTGTCGTATGTCTATCTTGTGTTGCTAAATAAAAAATAGATAAAACGTCAGAAACTTTTCGTTAAAATAATAAAGACATTACAGTTTACTGATGGTGGTGAGAGATGGACGGATGCAGAGGTACAAACATCACTAAGTCGGGTGTCTGCTAACGAGGAGATACAATAGGGGGCTTTGAGGGACGAGCAAATCTTCAGCAAGCTAGGAGATGAGCTAGCGCAAGATGGCATTCACCACACAGCTAAGCCGAAAGAGAAAAAAACAGCAAATAGTCTCCATCCTAGACAGTGTTTTAGCGCAACGTCCAGTTTATGCTGATGGCACCGAATGTTACCTGGATCCTCTTGTGAGCAGTGTGAATGCTAGTAGCAGGTACTTGTTTCTAGGATAGAATTAGCCCCATTAATGACAGGCAGGTGTTCCTGATACACTTTTGTCACAATACAAAAAGGCTATATACAATATCTATAGAGATACACAGGATATTGGGATTAACTAATGAGACATTTTTACAATAACATATGAAAAATATATAATAAAGTTAATGTGTATTGCAAAACAGTAGTTGTATGGTTCATGGTTATTAGGAAATGTATTTTACAAGGTTACAAAATGTATTTTCTTTTTTATGGATCCACTTTAGTGCAAATTGATTCTGAAAAGTTTGGTGTTTAGTTTAGTTTAGTTTATCAGTTTATTTGACAGGGACAATGTGCAAAAACATTAAAGATGCTCTGCACCAGATTATAGCTGCAGCAAGTTTCCATCTGCAGTTGAAGACACTATACTGATTTGACTCTGACATAAATAAATGTAACAAAGCCTTGTGAAAAAGAGTGAAACAGACTGAAGGTTTATGTGTGTGAAGAGCACAAGAGGAATCAGAGACTTATATTGTTATATGTGACTGTAAAACAGCAAATGAATAGAGCAAACAGAATACAGCAAACTATCTGCAATTTGGCCATGGTGAGGACAGTGTGACCCTGGTTACACACTTTTATTTACTTTTATTCATTGCATAGGAGACAGTAATGTAAAATGCAATCTAAATAATACATGTGGATATATAGTAGGTTTTATGTTACATTGGAGGTTGTACAACCTTATTTATAACCTAATTTATTAAATATATCATAGCCAGGCCAAATTTTACAATGCAGCCCTCGACCAATTTGCCTCCGATCATTTCGTCCTGGCTTTATTTGAGTTTAAAGTGCTTATGACAGATTTTTATGTTTTTCAAATTTTTATTCACTTTGGTAGATCAATACCTGCTTAATTCTAAACGATAGTTTACGTTAATCAAGAACAAGTTTGTGGAGAAAAATGTGAAAATATGTTGAAAATACCAGGAAGTAGAGAAGAGTTTTAAACTGATGACATCACACTGGGAGACAAGGATATTTTCAATTTTCTCACAATAAACTGATTTTCATGGCCCTGTAAACAAACAAAACAGTAAGTTCTAGTGTATTTTTATAGATAAGTATAAAAAAGTTACATTTGAAGAGTTTTGGCCCATTTACATGGTTGCTAGGCAACTACCTAGCGTGATGTCATCATTGATGAACAGGAGTAAATGTTTAATGCTAAAAATGACCAACTGGAATGAATTGAAAAATGTTTAGTAAACTTTATATATATTGATCTTAACTACGTCTTTGTGAGTAGTTCAACTGTCATAGGCACTTTAGACCTTGGATTAGCTTATTTCAAGCTTTAAAAGAAAAGGTCAACAATCATATTTTAAGAATCTTAAATAAGACAAATGTGCCTGTTCTGATGGCTGATATGGCTGATTTCTTCACTTATTTCATATAGATCTTGACTTGTTTTAAGAAAGTTTTAACTTGTTTTAAGATGGTTGTTTTTTTCCTCTGTTTTTTTTTTGTACACTTTGAAATCACAGAATATTTATGAACTCCTGTGGTGCAGCAGGCTCATACAAACCTTTATTATTATTGTTGAGGTGGTTGGAGTTGCTGTGGTTGGAGTGATTATTGACACTGGGCTTGTGGTTAGTGTGTTTGTGTCCACCTCTGATGTGGAGCTGCAGCGGCTGTGAGAGCTGGCCACACGCTCTGGAGGAACCGAAGGAGAGTCTGAACACAAAGACATTCATTATGTTATTTTTCTGGAAGAGTGATATTATTGTTAGCATCAGAAGAAACATAACATGAAGAGTGCGTCGGAACAGTTTTATCACTCACTACAACAGCAAATGTGAACATAAGGAGACATACTGTGTCAAATACAGATCCAAAGACATGGAGATGAACAAAGTGATCCAACAGTCCAACTTTGTAAATATATCCAACAACGCAATGAGCTAAATGCTATTGCAAGCTAAATGTGAAGTGATGCTAGTGCTGCCCGGTTTATTTTACACCTACAAAGCTTTTTTTCTTTTCTTTGATAAGCAGGGTGACCAGACGTTCCTATTTACCTTAGACAATCCTCATTTTAAGACCTGTATCCTATGTCTTCAAAATGTAATCAAATCCACTTTTTTTGTGCCAGTTGTCCTGACTTTTGATCACTCTGACACTTTTCAACAGTGAAGGAAGGACTATATTGCTATTTCTTTCGTCTAAATAGAGAAAATCATGCTTGAAAATGCCCAAAATGCCTTTTAGATGCACATTTCCTGTGATTTCTTTAACTGTATGTATTGAACCTTTTCTCTGTAGATATAAGGCGGATTAGCACAAAATAAGGATCAATATGAAGCTTGAATTTCACAGAATATCAGTGGGAGTTCAAAACGCTTCTAAAAATACATTATTTGTCGGTTAAATAGCTCTGCTTTGACGCTGCACTGGCAGTTGCAAGCAGCTTTACCGAGGGAGAGAGAAAGAGAGAGGAGGCAAAAATGTTTCTGAATGAGCCAAAGAGCCGCACTCAACCAACCAAGAGCCGCATGCAGCTCAAGAACCTCGGGGGTTGATCACTCCTGGCTTAGCATGATAGTGTTCTCTTCAAACTGTATCCAGGGTCTTTGGCTTTACTTGTGGCCATACCTGCTTGTCAAAGCCTGATCCCGTCAGATCTCAGAAGTTAAGCAAGAAAGGGCCTGGTTAGTACTTGGATGGGAGACTGTTAGAACACCAGGTGCCACAGTGAGACGACAGGAGTAGATTGTCGTTGTGTCCTTGGGCAAGACACTTAAACCACACTGCCTCAGTATCTGCGTACACTGGGTGAATGGATGCTAAATTGTAAAGCGCTTTGAGTACCTGGAAAGGTAGAAAAACGCTATATAAATAGACAACTTATTTAGTGCTGTGAATGACCAGACACCCTTTGTGCTCAGCATCTTGGTAACATCGGCCGGCGCCCCTCCTCAGTTTTTTAGTTTTAGTTAATTTTAGCCAGAATAGAATAAAATTACAAAAAATTGGCAGCATTTTTCATTTGTTTCAAGACATTTCTGAATGTTTACTAGACATTTTAGCTTGATTCCTATTTGCAACTCTCTTTAAACAAGATAGAAACATCTCGAAACAAAAGTAATCTATGTCTATCAAGGAAAACCAGCTTATCTAGACAAAAATTTAGATTCAAATTCAGATTTCAAGACATTTTGGCAAATCTAGAATTAAATTGTTGCAGTGTACATTTTTTTATTTGATTTGATTGACCTGGCTATGAAGCTTATGTTCTTTATATACACACAATGAATGGACAGCAATAGTAGATACGTTTATAATACAAAATATGCTTGCAAAAATAACAATTTCTTCTATCAATAATACAGGTCCAGTTCTTTGTCACTCGTCTGGATTCGAACACGGCCCTGCTGTACTAGAGGAATGTTTTGATGAGAGAACATTGTCGGTACATTATAGTGTCTTTGAGTGTGCCGTGTGTGTTTTCTGTACCGCTGGATCTCTCTTCGGAGATGGTGGAGTCGGAGGAGCCCAGGGGGACAGCGTGGATGGTGCTCTGGATTCTCTGAAGGCGGGACTCCAGAGCCTGCTCCATCTGCCTCTGAGCTTTCATCTGCTGGGCCGCACGCTGGAACAAACACACACACACGGCCTAGTTAGCCTATGCGGTCAAAGAGGTCGACGGGCGGTTTTTGTTGAATTACAGAAAGTGAAAGTGAAAGTTTTGTTAGCGGTGTCTCTATGATTAAATGTTGTCTTGTAAAAATGCAAGTCAAGTAAGTACAATCTCCTAAAACATGTCACTAAAAGTTACTACAAACGTTACAAAAAAGACGCCAGTAAAAGCAAAGTCTTAATACTCTGAGAAAAACACCAGAGAAGTGTTTTAAGAACAGATTTGAGCTAAATATTCTTATCTTTTAATCTGTTTTGGAAAATGTCTTGCACCACCACTAAGTGTGCATCCTGTTTTTGGTGACACAAGTGTTGATAAGACTTCATCTGTTCAGCAGCACACACTAAACTGCCTAAGCAATACTCACAGACATTACATGACAGAAGCTTTACTTGCCTGGCAGATGGCCATTTCATCTATTTATCAGACTAAAGTGTTGGGTAAATATGTTTTTTTTTTCTTAAAAACCCAACTTTGCAGTGTATTAATTACATATAGTTTTAGAATCAAGTTTTGCTCAATTCCTTTGTATTAAAAAAGAACTAAAATGTCCTGCAGCGTGACTGTAACATTGTTAGCTGGGCTAACTCAATTCCTGATGTGGGAAACACACATCAGGATGTGTGCTTTGAAGGACAGAACCACCACAAAAATGCTGATTAGTTTTTTGTTGTTGTTTTTTAGTTTGTTTTTTTACACCCTAAAAGAGAAAACAAGTGGTTACACCTCAAATCCCCACATAACATAGCACAGAACACCCACACCAACATAAGATAAAAGAGAAGAAACATGTATCAGATATCAGAACATGATACACCATAATAGTATCATATTATACACGAGGCGGGAATATATGTTTATTCATTAGTTAAATGATTTGTCTCATACTACACACCAAGTTTAAGAATGAAGTGACTGTCTACGGGTTATTCTTTTAACATTTAGAATAGCATTTTCCCAAAAATATCGCTGTCACATTGAAAGACATGAATTATTTTTGGAAAAGATGGATTTGACTCTTGTCAAATCCATCTATTTGGATCTCTAGCTTAAAATAGAACCCTATTTTAAATGTCAAGAAACCGTATGTAAGATGCACAACTAGTGTTTTTACAAAAGGTATTACAATCACAGAAGAACTTGGGTTTCCAAATTGTAATAGAACACACATTGATGATTAGAAGCTACTGACCAATCACAAACAAGGTTTGGCATGAATTATAACAAAGTCATGAGAACTGTGTGGAAACAAGTCCATAAGTCTATCACAAACAGTTGTGTCTGTGTCTGTGGTGCAACATCAGTTCAAACTCAAACATGTTTCTGATTCATGGTTCAAAATCAGCTTCAGGTTCTAAGGAAACCAAACTGGCAACCAGATTACAGATTCCATTTGAACATATTGACCTTTTTATTTGTGACACATATAGATCTCAAATTAAAATCTTACATACGGTTCCTTTGGCTGATTAGTCATTATAAGTTTTTCCTAATAATAACATTGTGCTTTGCCATAAAATATCTAAGTGGTCTTTTCACATATTTTCAATCTGACGCTTTCTTTTAGACTAGCCTAGATTAGATTAGACCCATTCATTTTGTGCATTGCAACAACAAAAAACTGCAGTTAAACAATATTCATTTTAGCTGCTAAACATCTGTACTGTTATGTTTAGGCCAGCTCTTTTAATTTAAATTTCTTCTGGAGTTCATTCCAAGATTGCGCTGCAGCAAATCTAAAAAGTAGAAGAGCATAGTGTATATTATCTTCATCTACTCACAATAGGGTATGAGAAGGCGAAGGCGAGCCATCCTCCCAGCAGCAGCGTGAGCACAGCCAGAGTGAGGTGGTCCTGGGTCATGTACACAGGCAGGACGGCCACACGAGGAGGGACTTTCTCTGGACTCTCCTCTGGACCTGCTCCTCTCTGTGAGCCCGAGTCACTGGAGCCGCCGGACGAGCTCTCAAACTGAACACAACACAACAAACTTTTTCTTCAAGTTGTTCCCTGTTTTTAGGCAATGAGAGAATACTGTTGGTACAAAACTGTAAGTCTAAATTTATGTATGCAGTCAACACATACAGTGCAATGAATGTATTCAACTGGTGTGCATGCATGTGGCACAGACTAACCATTTCTGCAAATCAAATATAAAGCCTTTTAAACCTAACAACTTTTAAATACAAAACTACTTTTTAAACACAAAAAACTCTTTTTGCCTGTTGAACTGTGTAGGCCCCAATATATGATCTCTAAATATACCATTGGCAAGGCAACTTTATTTGTATAGCACAGTTCATAACAAAGCAATTCAAAGTGCTTTACAAGAGAAGAAAAGAAGCAAAGCTGTGAGGCAACAGAGGCTTGCCTCACCTCAGCGTTGCACAAACTCGGTTTAAATTTACTCATTAAAAGCGCACACTTTTGCATAATTTTCTCTTTCTTGATGATGAGAAGCCAAAGCACTTGACAAAAGTACATCCACAAACATATTTTATCCCTTTTTGCAGAGTATCTGGCTGCAGACCTGTACCAGGAGTCCTGTATCTATCAAATCAATCGAATCCACTTTAATGGATAAGATTAATAAAAAACTCCTGGTACAGGTCACGTGACAAGAAGACTCCTGATGCAGGTCTGCAGCCAGATGCCTCTCACTTTAGTAGAGAAACTGAATGAATCATTGTGTATGTGGCTGCGCAGATCTAAGTGAGGTGAGCCTCAGCGCCTTTGACCTGCGTTATATCAGCAAGAGATTTTGAGATTTTAAACCACAAAGCTCACCGAAAATCAAATACAAATGCCTTTATATAGCATTTTGTACCTTTTCTCCACTTTCTAGGCACGTCAAAGCGTCTTACAATCAAGACATCACTCCTGTCGCCACTTGACAGTGTGGTTAAGGTCTCCTCCAAGACACAACGACTTAGCTTCTGCAATCTGACAGGATCAGGCTTTCACAAGCAGGTATGGCCATTACATGAAAAAAAAAGATTTAGTCTGATTGACATAAAGTCTTTTTTCTCCATTTGAACTGGTGAGGCACTGACCGTACGTCACTGATGTAACATCATCGTAGATTGCACACACCTTTTTAATGATTTTTATTTAATTATCTTAAATTTATTTTAATGCTTTTAAAAGTTTTAAGACCTCACTATTGGCTGAATCAACTGAAGTACTTACATATCGCTGGTCGTAGTAGGAGGGTGAGGCTGGGCTGGGCTTTCGAGGGGGGATCACTGCTTCTCCAAAGCGCTGCAGGCCTCCAGGAAACTCCCTCAACATGGTGGTGTGAGCCAGCGGAGGCAGCTCTGATGACCTGGGACACAATGTCATATACTAGCATCAGGGTGTGCCTCCAATGTCACTTTATACTAGAGCTGGGGATAAATTGATTAAGTCCTGTCGTTAATGCCGCAGCGCGAACACTTCATTGGCTTTTCACAACTCTCCACCTTAGACAAATCTAAAACCACACCTGTTCAGCGGGTAAATGTGTCACTGTGACTACTCAGCTCTCTGTTTGGTGGATATTTTTGGAGAAAGTCCGAGATATCCGATTCTAGAGCCCGTTGCATTTGCTTTGTCAAGTTTTCTCGCTTAGTTCTCCGCCCAAACAGCAGCTCCTCTTGGCTCTGCCTCTTTTCTCGCAGTAACCATAGCGATGGTGATAATTGTAGAAATTTACAAAAGTTGTTCTTGATTTGGTGTCAAACAGTTCTCGTCTCAGTCTCAACCTATGAAAGTCTTGGGGTGTATTCAGACCAGAAAAGTGCAAAAGTCTGCTTGTTTGATCCGAATCCGATGCTGACTTTTTTTTTTTTATTTGATTTGGATCGTATTGTCGCTGCGCTGCTGTCAAATGGACCGTAAACAGACGCACATATGTGAAAACCAGCGCTCTCATTAGACAGATCTGGCGTGGGGCGGGGCTAATCAGAACACGTGTTAAGTCAGGTTAATGAACAAACAACGTAGGTGGGAAATTTTGGTTAGAAACACATCTCAGTGATAATCTGACAGATGCGCGCAACATTCACAAAAACAAAACCACAGTTATGACCAACTTTGTCATTGACAGGTGTGCCCACTGCGCGTTGTGACTGGGGTGACCACCTGTCCCGCTTTTGGTTGTACCGTCCCGCTATTTAGGCTCATGTCCCGCGTCCCGCATATCATCGCCGTGTCCCACTTATTCATTGGTGATCCGCTTATTCATTGGTGATCGAACATAGTGAATATAACACTTACAGCGCCGTGTTTAAACGGACATTGGGGCATCTGTCTGATCTCTGTTCGTGCGCGTTTGTGTGATAAGCAGCACCGCACGTCAATCAACAGTCTGCGCGCCGCTGGTCCCGCCCACTATCTGCGAGGAAAACTCAACTTCAGTCTTAGCGGCGACAGCGAAGAAGAAAGGCAAATGTGTGAGGAGACGAAACAATCGCCAGCGAGGCAAAGAAAAGGAGAGTTTGCAGCAGGTACAATCACTAAAACACACTCATGAGTCTGAACACTGAAGGAGACGCTGAAAGAGCACAGTGCTGTGCAGTTTGTGTAAATTCAGCTTCTCCATCATCAACGGAGGGAAATCTGACTAAAACAACATGCCACACACGAAGCTCATCAAAAATAGACACAACAACAAGACACTTGTTAATCAATGCAAACAATTAGGCCAATCTTAAACCAAAAAAACAGTACCTGTTCTAAATAGCCTAATATTTCAATAAATAAGACAATTATCTATGTAGGCTATTCATAATGTATTATTCAGAAACTTTTCATAAATTTCAATATATCCTATATGCATCAGTGTATGATCTCTGTTTACTTTAGTTAAAAACAGTATATTCAGTTCAACTTTTTATAAAAATAAAAAATCATATCATTTGTCGAGTCCGTCCCACCATGTCCCACCAAATCCCCAAACCTGTCCCACTTTTTGGAGTTTTTGAGGTGGTCACCCTAGTTGTGACAGTGGCTTGTCAAGTCCAAAAAAGCGCATGTTTTTTGAGTTTGTTTCCGATCAAGGCCATTTGTTTTCAGACTATAAGCGATCCGCACCAGAGTCCATTTGCAATCGACCTGAGACTGGGCTGAAGAGGTGGTCTCGGTCTGATTGTTTGATTCGTATCAGAGTTCGCTTGTCTTTACTCAGACGTGACAAAAAGCTCAGACTTTTCAAAGAAATTAATTCTGGACCGTTGATTGATTTAGATTTGATTTTGAAAAATAAGTTGAAAATGTATACAAAAAAAAAAAAAAAAAGACTGTAAAATGTGCTCTTTGCCGATCAGAAGCTTTGGGTGAGTACCTATGAGCAGCCAGTGGTTCTTGGGGCTGGTGGTGCTGCCGGGTGGATAGCGTACATCTGTGGACGGGGTGATCTCACACTCCCCTCTCTCTCTCACCGTCACCTCTTCCGTCAGAGGACCCTCGATACGAGCCAGGGTCACTCCGCGAGGCTGGAAAAACATCAGCATCGAGATTATTTTTACCCCAGAACATCATTCGACTCTGCACACATGGACCTACCACTAACGAGACTCCGTGATGGACCAGAGAAGTGGATGCGTACAGGTGAGAGTCCATTTTGCCGACGTAAAGTGTGGGCCTGGAGAATAAAACAATCATGAGTTTAAGAAATGATATTAATAAACCATGAACAGAACGCCAAGAGGAAATTGAACCAGAATTAATGTAAAAACAATTTGACAACTACTTGAGCAGGATATGTTTTTTTAGGCAAACTCAATTAAAAATCTTTCTTATTTGTAAATTTGTACAAGTAGCTGAATCAAAGGTTTGATTAGCTCGACTTAAAGCAAACATATCTGGTCATCTAACATTTAAAGTAGTTTAAATCAAACTTTTAACACCTCAGAAACAGGCTCTGTATCAGATTTGGCTGCCTTAAAAAATTAAACCAACTATTGTACAATAGAACTGTTTTTATTTTCGGAAATAAAACAAAAAACAAAACACTTATTAAACATAGAAGGAACAGTACAAATTCATTTTCACCTAGATATGTACTTTGACAATACATCTGTGCTGGATTTTAAAGTATTTTACATTAAAAATGTCTGTGGTTAGGTCACTGATTCTGTAGACAACTGCAATGTTTTTGAGTGAGCTTCTGAGATAAAATCTCTACTCTCTCACCGTGCTTTGTGAGCATCTAAAATATGTCCTACTTCCACCGGCAACAGAGCAGGCATTATAAGTAAGGCACTGCTTAGTTTAGAATACAAACAACTGCAGTCACTGTGACTTTTTGTCAGTTTTGCTTTTCTTTTGGTCAGAACTGATCTGTCACATTTCTAATATTATGATTCCAGAAATAACAGTAGAGAAAAAATCTTTCCAATGAGCTCAAGTCTTCAAAAACAACAGGTGCCATCTTGAACTTCCTCTTAATATTATACTTCCATGCTGCAAAGGGTCAGTATATTTTATACGCCTTGAAGAAGCTTCCTGGTGAGGAGCAAAACTTTTGCTCTTAAGCTGTTATAGTTTAAGCCTTTAAATAGGATCTGGAAATCAGTACTTAGTCTACTGGTTACAGAAGAAATTACAAAGGGAAGATAACCAAAGTGATCTTCGTCATGATATGACAAGTAACCGCACAGATGTTAACTGCAGAAATGATTACGCAAAGATTTATGGACTTAGGATTCATTCTTTGCCTTGATTTGTGCTTAGCCTCTCCACTTTAGAATCCCATTCACCAAAAACAATAAAAACAGTAAAGGTATAGCAAAGCACACATGTCATGTGTTTCCTACATCAAAAAGTGTGTTAGATTTCCATTTACTGGCTGCAAAGGACATTAAATTCATGTCAAATGTTGCCTCAGACGCTGCAGAAATGCTCATAACTAGTATGGATGATTTCAGAGATCTTCACATCTGACATCATAGATCTGGGACATTTAAAACAGCCTTTTCTGAAGCTCAGAGGGGAATGAAAAATATCTCACAGACAAAACTTAACCTGTGTTTTTTGATTTGGTTCATTCATGAAGGAGCAATGTTTAAGAAGGAATAAAAAATCTATTTTGTATCATATGTGTCATTTAAAATCAGAATAAGGTTAAGGTTAAGGTACACTTTATTGTCCCCGTAGGGAAATTTGTCCTCTGCATTTGACCCATCCTTCAATGCCTCTGGGGCATCTCCTCAGGAGCAGTGATCGCTGCAGTGCAGCACTCGGGGACCCATCTCCAGATGTTCTTGCTAGGCTGGAGGATATTACCCTAACGTGCATGTTATTGGTTGGTGGGGGAAACCGGAGTGCCCGGAGGAAACCCACCCAGACACGGGAAGAAACATGCAAACTCCACACAGAAAGGCCCGGCCCGAGCGGGAGTCGAACCCGCGACCTTCTTGCTGTGAGGCGAGAGCGCTATCCGCTCAGCCACCGTGCCGAATGTGTTTACTTACTAATCAAGATTCATCAGTCGATTGTGGGTGAAACTAAAACTATGGTTATGCTTTTGTCAAGGGACAAATAAAGTATAAAGTTAAATGCTTGTCGTATGTGTTTGACATTTGAGCCTTACACGAGCTGAGTCTGTGCACTGGCCTGCTCCTTCACAAACTGGTAGCTCCACTTGAGGCTGGAGTAAGGGTCAGCTCGCTCGCTCGCGGAGAAGGTGAGGAAGCGGAGCGTTTCCATGGCGAGAGACAGGTGAGGGGCGTGTCTAAGGGAGTCTCCAGAATAAAGGTACACGCCCACCACGGGAGAGCCGTAGTTCTGACTCCACAGCACGTCGCCTGGAAAGAAAAATCACCGGCTTTTTAATAAAAAGTACAGAGATGAATATTTGACATTCTATTGTTACTTCAGAGTGTTATTTATTGTTAATCATACATTAGAACACACCCTTCGACTACACACTGATGTTGTCCGGCCACACACCTCTTCTTACCTGACTCTCTGTCCACAGTCACTACAAGTCCATCACCACTGGACACCAGATGGGCCATTTCTGCAGGGAACCAACAGCAAATTAGAGATATATCAGTTAAAGGAGAACTAGTGTGGAAAAAACACATTTACACAATTGTATTTGAGTATGAGTAATCTACAATCAAGACAAGACACCATTGCTCCAACAGTTTCACTGATTTTCAGATTCCCCACTGATGCACGCTCACTGTTCTGCACTTATATGGCTCATTCATTTTTTTTCTGTTTACTGACAAAAAGTCATTTATAGGCTGT
Organism: Mugilogobius chulae; assembly: GCA_038363315.1. Classification (NCBI taxonomy): domain Eukaryota; kingdom Metazoa; phylum Chordata; class Actinopteri; order Gobiiformes; family Gobiidae; genus Mugilogobius; species Mugilogobius chulae. The sequence goes on along the minus strand of CM076398.1, from coordinate 19,024,623 downwards.
TAAACTATTTTGTGAAATGTATGTAGAATGATGAGATGTGAGCTGAAGAGTCAACAGGTTTGATTTAAAATTCTCGATGAACTGAAGAAGCTACATGGAGGAGTGAAGAAACATCACGTGCTATAATTGATTATTGCTTCCTTAAACTGTAAACAAATAGAAATAATTCATTTGGAACTTCTTACTTCACTAATGCATTTTGAGGCTCCCAGTTGTTCAGCTTGATGTGTTTTAAGCTTTTTGTGCCTATATGCTAACAGCAGTTAGCCACAATGCGAACAACAACAGACAAACTTAGTGGAGTTTGATGAAAAAGCGTAGCATTATTAGATGTAGACTAAACACTGAGGACTAATTTCCACCTAATTAGAGACAATAATAAGACATTTGTGCTGTAGGAAATTGAGCTATTGCATTGTAAAAAAATCAGGCATAGTCCCTTAAAAGTGAATCTGAACTCTGAAACAACTTTTTTGTCTGCTAGGGAGTGTTGGGTGTTTAAACCAAGCCGATGAAAGATGGCCGCCGCCTTATGTCAATGGCTACGCTCAGTGGCGCAATGTCACGAGTTAGCTAGCTTGAATTCAGCTAACCTCCGGCCACTGAACATGCTCAGTTGTTCTTTCTCACGTAGACATACGTCAGTTGTGCGGGCTCGCGTAACACGTGACCCACACTGACCAATCAGAGCGGGAGCTTATAGAGTGAGCAGAGCGGGAGCTGGAGCTAAAGATTAAAAAGCTATTTTTAATGAACCGGGAAAAAGTTCATGATATGAAACTAGGTAAGATTTGTCACAAAGTCCAATCTTTTTGAAATGTGTAAGTGATCTGTGAGCAGGAACTGTTTGTGATTGCATTGTGCTCTATGAAAAAAATGCTTTCTGGACTGAGGATTTTCCCGCTGCAGTAGCAATGGAGCGGCCACTACCACAACTCAAGACGCTGTTAAGTTAGCAATGTCCTATCTAGATATTTTAATAGATCCATGGTTTAAACAGAATTAAAACGCAAAAAAAAAATAAAAAAATTTAAGGAATTTTTTTTGTCATTCTTTGACAATGAATATATTAACTATGACTGGGCAAAAAAAAGATATCACAATATTATTTGGAGCTCAGAAAGTTCTGAAGTGAAGCTAAACTATAAAACACCTAAAACATTTTTGTCTGTTAGGGGTTGTTGGGTGTTTAAATAGACTCAATACGCTAAATATTTTAACTTAAAAGAAAAAAAGACAGATTTCTCGTCCCTTATCTTGTGTCACATTTCCTGTGAGAGTGTGAGCCTTGTGCTAAAGTTGACCTTGTATTAACATAGATGGTAAGAGAGATAATATTTCGACCCAACAAATGAATATTGAGCAAAAATGCTGCAACTTTTGAAGCAGTCATAAACAAAATAATTGCTATTGTTATTTTTCAAGAGTTTTAACAACTAAAAGTTAGATATTGTGATTTGCCTTGCCTACACTGAAATATGAGAAGAGTTTGTGAATCTGCAGGGTGATATACTGCCTGTGTCAACTCAGTGCATGTCACAGGTCTGTACATACTGTAGTCTTGTTTCTCATCGTAAGCCGGGGCAGAGTAGTCGTTATAGGTAGCATTCCAGCGCAGCTCCTGAGTCTTGGTGTCAAACATGGTCACCATATACTCTGTAAAAGAAAAGCAAAAGCTCGGTAAACACAAGCTCTGGTTTTATGTGCAGATGTAATGCTGCAGCAGAGTTCATGCAGTATAAACGTCTTTAACGCTAACCTACAGAAAACAACTTTGATGTATTTGGGAGAAATCATCATTACTGTGACAAGGAATAGACAGGTTCTCACTAGACAAGCCCTGAGATTGAGCTCATGGGTGCAAGTGCTCGGACACATCATTGCACATTATACAAATCGGTTGAGTGGACCTCATTAGATTTGCGCCGGCGACTACATTTGCTTGTGTTTATTCTAAAAGCTTTGTCTCAAAAACTGCCAAGCTATATTTGTAGTCTTTTGTCACTTAATGCTCCTAAGTACAAGGACTTCAGACACAGTATTGTGACAGTTTGAACTCACAAGATCTCGTCCCATCAACACACACTGAACAGTGCAGCTCTCGGCATCATTGTTCAAAAATACAGAATTGTCTAAAAGTAATTTAATTACCATAAGCGCTGACAAGTGGATATGTTTAGCTCATTAATGTTCTTTTTGTACTGTGGAAGAAGAAAATGTGAATTGACCAAATCACTTAAAAAAGAAATAATGTAAAATTCAATAACAGTATCAAAATGATTCATTTTAGCAGTAATCCAATTATGATCTTACATAAAGGGGACATATTGATGTTTTGTTTACCTTTACTTGAAAACCAAGAAGCTGTAATTATTGGTAAATTACATTTACAACATTCCTGAAAAGTCTTTCGAAGCAAGCTCTACATACTTGTCCAAGTATCTAAAGCTTGTCCAGTAGGGTTAGCTAAAATGTCTTGAAATGTGTTTTTTTTTTTCTTCATTATTGGTATTTTTTATGGTTAAGGCTTAATTGATGGATCTAGAATATTTAACTTGTTTTGAGTATTGTTGTTTTGTTTGTCTGCCATGTTTCAATAAATTTGTTCTTCATTTAAAGGAGCCGTATGTAAGATGCACAACTAGTGGTTTTAAAAAGGTATTACAATCACTAATGAACATGAGCTGTCAGAGTGTAAAATGGCCCATACATTGAAGAAGCTACTGACCAATAAGGAACAAGATTGGCTATGAATCATGGGTAATACCCAGAAAGTCACTTTCTCAGACATCAGACTCTTTGTCATGGTTTGTTCCCAAATATAGCTTTTTAACACACTGTGGGAGGAGCCTAATGAGAACTGTGTAGAAACAAGTGCATGAGCCTATCACAGACAGTTGTGTCTCTGTCATGGTACAACATCTGTTCAAACTCATTCACTTCTAGTTCTAAGAAACCAAACTGGCAACCCAACAGAGAGAGTCATGTGAGGCTCATTCTGCTTTCTGATTGGATAATAAATGTAAACATTAACAAAGGGACATCATGTCCATTGCTTTTTTAATTAAGAATAACTCAGAATTACAGTGACTTTCAGTAAAAATAAAAGCATATTTGGACACATATAATTCATGTTTATGAAATCTGACATCAAAATCTTACATATGATTCTTTTAAGCCAAAATCTTTGCAAATGAAGTCAGACAAAGCTTTTATTAACAGTCTGAAATGTTTTTTTGTTTTTTCTCAAGGGGGCCAAAAAGGTCCAAAGCCATATAAGAGGGGTCTGGGGTTCTCCCTCAAGAAATTTTCAACTAACATGATGATATTTCAGGCATTCTAATAGATTTAAGCAATCAGATCAAATGGACACCATATTGGTAGATTAAACAATACACCAAGCTCTATATGTTTCTATGGAGGAAAGCAACAGTTATTATAAGCCTATAAGTTTGCTTAGAACATAATCCATATTGCTCACATTATATTAGAAAAAACAGTAAAAATATGGTTTCCAGATAATATATTTTGGCTGTTTTTCTCATTTTCTATGGAACCCTGACATATCGATTCGGCGTATAGAGTAGGGGGAGCAAGCAGGCTGCACATACCTGTCCGCCCTATGTAGAGCAAGGGGGAGTTGGGGCAGATAGACTCGGATGAACCGGTGGTAAGGCTGGTTTGCTTTTCACCCGTCTCTGGATCCACCACAAACCACACGTCCTGCTTTTTACCTGCACACAGCGCATATTTCAATTTCAGAGACAAAGTGTACAGGGAATGTTAAATATGTGAGTCGCAGGCGTCATTCTCAGACGCCGGGTCGACCTGATGCAATAACCAGGTAAACTGTTACAGATGTTATCGTAGGTTAGTCAGGTTGGGTTCATGTTCAGTATTCCGACAGAGTACAGAGGTTGAGATTCCAAACGAGTACAGAGGATGGTTAGACTACATATACGTCACGAAAATGTAATGAACATACAAGCTCAAATGTTCATGTTTTAATGAGGAGAACACAACATACTGTAGGCTGAATACACCAAAGGACAGTTCTGTTGATAGGTTTGCTGGAGTAAGATCTGGAACGAAAAGGCTTCACATGTTCGAACCCAGGAATGTGCAGTGTATAGGGACAACAGCAGAGCGCAGTGGGTCATCGGCAGCAAAAAGGTGCTGCCTGCAGACTGGGTCACTACTATTTCTCCTCAAACACTGCTCCTCACTCTCTGGCTCTCTATGTGACACTCTACAGTTACAGTATGTTGGAGTTTTTCCATCATGTTGGAAGCTGCTCGTCAACACTGCACTGCACAACCAGCTGTGTCTGGGCCTTAACGTCTGATGAAGGGCTGATGCCCAAAACGTAACGTCTTTTGGTGTTCCAATTAAAACTTTTTGGAGCTGATGGCTGTGCAGACTTCTCCTTCATTGTAATACGATTATTTAGTCTGGCATGCCAGCTCAGACTTGGATGTGCGTGTCTTTTCTTTGAAATAGTCCTGGGTTAAACCAGCTCACGGCTCACTAAATACACTGTGGGAAGTAAAACATCTCTGTTTTCTAGTTTTCAAAGTAAACATCAAACTGCACATTGCTGCTGATTAAAGCTGTGAGCATATAATCAGGTATTGGCATCACTTTCAGCTTGAAGTCTTTCAGTCTTTCCATTGATCAGTGATTCCTGGGTCTTTTTGGAGGATTTAACATATGTCACACTGTCTGTACATCAGGGTTCTCTTCCTCTCATCCAGTGTACAGGCAGGACAACTCCCCTGACAGTTTACAAGAGGGATTGAAGAAAAAAGCTAGTCTAGTCAAGGTGTCTTTGCTCTAAAGTAAACTGGGCTACATTATCCAACAGACTGAGACACACATACTTGAAATTATTGTCAAGCTAACCTCCAAAAAATCTAGAAAAGTTTGAGTTTTCTGTAGATCCAAAATGTTTGCGCTAAATCAACTGTTAACAACGAGTATTAACAGTCTTCCTCATCAAAACCTGTGTACCTCCTACATATATTTTTCTCGGTGAACAGGTGGACCTTTAGTTAAAGTATGGAATGACTATTAAAGGGTGAGGCGAAGCGCTAATGACTGGTCAGGGATATAGTGTGATGATAAACTATGTCTACTCAGTCCTTCCATAAACATTTATAGAGCCGACACTGCGAGCTGGAGTCAGAGGAGGTCGTGTAGTGAAAGAGGAGAGGTAAGGAGAGGAGCGTGTTGTGTCGTTGAACGCTTTTATTTTCATTTCAGATTAGAACAGCTGATGATAACACACTGCTTATAAATAGTAGATGGACAGTTTGACTCTGATAGCACATCTAAGTGAGTATGGTATGTTTTGACTGACTGTATTTTCTCCTATAACTGTTATAGCAAAAAGTACATTTTCAGATGTTGAGAAAAAATATTCCAAAAACTGCTGAGAGTGAAAAAGTTCAGTTTATATCTAAATTCTGCATTTTTAATATTCCAATTCAGTGCAGGAAATCAGTGTAAAGTTTTAACTAAAAATAAATCAAATTATTGTCATGGAGCTTATTCTGTTCAAAAGTTTGGTTTTGCATTATCATTAGAATCTTGACGAAAATGCATTTTTTAAAATTGTCAATTGCCTTTTTCTTGTAATTTAACGTCTCCTGATTCAGAAAATGTAAAACATTCTTGAATCAAATGAAATCCAACATCAAAAAATCAAACCAAACACAAGACACATTTGTCATCGGTCTCCCATTGACATAACATTGTGACCCAGACTTAAGGTTGGTTGTCACAGGTAAACAATTTCCATTTAATGATCAATAACTTTTGATCAGAATAAGACAGAGAACAGCAGGTGGATTCATTAGTTACACAAGACTTTGAACTTTTCTCTGTTGTTAAAATGGTTAAAGGGACTATACTCAATTTTTTGCAACAATATAACTTAAAACAATTTCCCCCTAGCACTGATACCCAGTTAAAGTATCTATTCAGGTGGAAATTAGTCCGCAAATTCCTGTCTATCACTGCGGTTACATGTCCAGGGAAATCAGACAAGGCTAGAAAACTGGACTCTACTTGGTTTTCCCCTTAAACCGGTTGGACCAGTTTTGCTCCTGTTTACATGCACAAGAGTAAACTGATTACCCTGGAGAGACTGGTCCTGCTGTGTCAGACTCACTACTGCATGATTGAGGCTGTAATTTGTTGAATTACTTTAACATTGTTAATGTTGTTTATTTTTATTAACTGTTTGTAATACTGTTTGTTAAATGACACAGTTTTTTCTGGAACATGTAGGACCGTTTTAAACATGTAGTACAGTGTTAAACATGGAGTTAAATGTAAGATTGTGTGTGCCACTTTGTGCAAGGCACTTTATACTTCTAAAATTCTTAATTTATTGTTGGAAGGTGCAGTGGACAGGAGTTGTGAGCATGCTCAGTTACATTTGTCCAGCTGCAGACCGATTGTCTGTTTACATGAGTCTGAAATCAGACTACAATCGGTCGGGACCACGTGCGCCAACTGGTTTTCCGAAAACCGGTTTACGGCTCCTCAATAGGTCTGCCCGGGTTTACATGAGCTTTGGAAAACCAGTTTAAATCGGACTAGGCTAGTTATCCAGTTTTCCTGGCCTCCATGTAAACGCCCTGTATGTCTAATAAAATCCGTTTGTGGCCAACTTTTTCTGTTGTTGTTTTTAGCATTGTTGCTAACTATTGTTAGCATAAAAACTCACCTCGCCACTAACAGCTGTGAAAAAACATTAAGACATATCATGATGATCAGTTCTGATGCTCAGAATACATTAGCTAAGTGAGCAACTCATGTAGACTGAAGTAAGAAGTTTAAAATGAAATATTTGTACAGTTAAATCAGGTACAGTCCCTTTAATGTGAAATTTGCTGTTTTGAGAAATTCAAATCAAAGTGAAAAATGTGACAACCAACCCCGCTCTCCCCTACTCACTTTTGGTACTTAAGTAAAAGCATAGATAATTGTTCCAAAGGAAAAAAAATACTTAAGTAAAAGTACAAAAGTAATTAGGGTTAAAAATTACTTTGAAGTAAAAGCAAAGTATTTGGCCCTGATTCAAATTTTGTATTCGTTTCATTGTTTTTTGCTCATGTGAACTGAACCAAGAAAAACAACAAGCCCTATATAACCCAAAATAAAAATTCAAATCAGCCTAGGTTCAATTAATGTGACATTGGAACACTTTATAGACAGATGATAGGCTATTACTTTGTTTGAATGTATTTTTTGTTGTAATAAAAAGTGAATAGATGTAGTTGCTAATAGAAGCCAACAAAAAAATCATGTGATGTTTAGTCCACACGGCACGGTCATGTTTTTGACAAACACATCGTAATTGCACAAATGCTGCTTCAGTGTGAACTCTGGTTTCCCCACTAACCAATAACATGCATATTTAGCGGTCCACTCAATCACTTGTTAACACAGCACAATAAAGCACCTTCAGTCCGGTCCGGCACAAGTTTACGCTTTGTCTCTTTATACACCGTGGTGGCTGTTATTTTATGATTGTTTGTATTCTTACGGCATAATATTTACCTCGGGACCTCATAATTAATAATTACGGACGTCATCTGAGTTTCTAGTCTTGTGTGAATCGTTTCGAACTCAGAAGTCCTTCATTTTCATTTTAAACAGATGTAGTAAAAAGAGGTGCACAGAGCCTGTTGATTGAAATAGTTTTCTCACTATACCTGTATATAAATTCCATCTGAACTTCGACAAGGAGCCGACTGCACCAGCTCTGGAATGGTGAAGGGCAATTTCTGAAAAAAAAAACAAAACAAAAAAACACAAGTTGGAATGCCATCTGAAAACACCCATATTCTCCCATAGTTTATTCAATATCAGTGGCTTTGCTCAAAAATATTTGGACATGATGTGATTAGTTATTATTTAGAGCGGATAAATAGATAAGACTAGAGGGAAGTTTACAATGAAATATGTTGTTTATTATGAGAAGTGCTGCCATAAATGTGGTAAACTCTGTAATAAATGTGTCACCCATAAATGCGGGATAAGACCCGTTCAGTGGATACTAGACAGTGGGACAGTGGATTTAAATCCAGCTTAACAGGTCTTGCCTGAGCGAAACAAAACGGCACACTCCTTAAACCACAGCCAAGCCCACGTTATCACCCGTGTGTCTAAGGCACAGGTGTCAAACTCAAATAGAGCTAGGGCCAAATCGATCAGAGTCAGAGTTGGTCGAGGGCCGCATTTTAAAATATAGGTCCCTCTGTGTTAAATTCAAATATGGCAATAGGGCTGTATAAAGCTAATATAACACACATTTACTGTATATCCAGACTTATATTGTGTCACATTACATTATGTTGCATTACATTATATTGCACATAATTTCACTGCAACAAAACTTTGGACAGATTGTTTGCTTGTTGCTCTATTCCAGTGAATATTACATTTAATAGTCACATCTCAGCAATATAAGGGGTCACTATCAATAATAATCTGAAATCATGCTCAGGGACCACATGACCACGAATTTGGCCCCCAGGCCTGAGTTTGGCACCCGTGTGTCTAAGGCGAGAGCTCAGAACAACCCAGGACAATTCACGTACTGAACCCAATCAAAGCCAGTGTCAACCCCTGTGTGTTTGAGGCAAGAGCCCAGAGCAACACGAGGCCGCAGAGCCCACTCATAAACTGAACATTTATAAGAGCGAAGTTTTAATGACTAAAAAAAAACATGTTACAGATGGGCTTCGTGTGTTGACATGTGTAAAAATCGTTGCGAGGCAGATGCTTTATTTGAAGGTTTTTATCTTGAAAATAAAAAATATATATATTGCAGCACGGTGGCTTCTATCTTTTACGATCATTGGCAAAAAAAAAAAATCTTGCTCTATACTTACAACCAGCCCTTCTTTATGTTTGCCTCCCAGGATGTATAAACTGCCATCGTTTGGATCCGGGAGAAAACCAGGCCTGTACCAACAAGAACAAAGTTATATGACACATAACATTATATAAGAGAGAATAACGGATAGGCGTAACGTAAACTATAAGCTTGCTAACACCCACTTGAATCATTTCTGTTATATAAATCCATTCATTATTCAAAAGTTATTTAATAAAGGTGATGTTTTCTACAATGTCTTCCTTTGTGTGTTACTTACTCCGTCAGGTAGACTGGCACCTGGATCACAGGGTCTGAAAACAAACAGATATCATCACTAATATTAGGATGACTTTATAGCTTCATCACTTACATTTTGGAACATCTACGTTTGGAACATATGGAGTTTTTTTGATAAATGTCAAATTGAGTTTCAGATCCACTAGCAATTATCTGCAAATACGTTTTTGTGATTAGATTTCGTCTCGCAGCTGTATTGAGAACAGAAACTCCACACACATGCAGAGTTTTGTAGAAATCATCTACAAGCAGAGGAGGAAGTGGGAAGAAGAGATTAAACTCTGCTTGTAAATGCCACAGGAGGCCAGACAAATAAAGTAAAGCTCTGGTTACACTGCAGGCATGGTAAAATAAAAAAGTTCGCTCAAACTGTGTGGACTATTTTCAACCTTTTAAGAGAGAAAAGCTTTTTGTTTACTCTGATTGGCTTTGGTAAAGTCCTCATGCAATATGTTGGAAACCTCACCATGATACAATCTGATAATTACCATAGAGTCCATCTGACCCCAAACAGAAGTGAGAAGCACTACCACAAATAATCTTACAAGAATTGTTACTCCAGTCATGTTTTTAAACACAAGGAGAGTCTGGAATTAGGTCTAGAGTGTTTTGAAAAACATAAGACTGAGCGTGATACAAGATAACAAAAACTTAAAAAAAAAAAAAGATACTGCTTGATACAGGAATAATAAACAAACTTAGCCTGCACTCAACATAATAAAGTAAGCAGCAGTTACTGATGTAATTGGCAGAATACAGGGAGTACAGGGGGCTACAGTGACACGGAAGAACATGCAAACTCCACCCAGTGAAATGTTGATTTGGTCCGACTCGGGAGTCGAACCCACGATCTCCTTATTGGGAAGCCGGAGCTCTAACACTCTGCTACCGTACACCCCATTGCTGATAATCTAAAGACTTTAAAACAGGTCAGAAGTATTGAAAGGTTTACCTCGTATCGTAACATGGTTATCGTTCTGGCCTCATAAGTGTGCTGAGTTTGACTCCCAGGCAACCTTAACCTGGCTCACGCCAGATGGATCTGTGTTTAACTCTGATTTGAGTTCTTCCACAGTATCCATCTGGAACTTGACTCGCTGAAAGCGTTCGGGAAAAGGTGGGGTGTTTAGTGAAATACTTCGAGCTGATTGGGTGAGCGGCCTACCTTATTTGTGCTTAGCCAATCACATCACTCACCCTAACAACTCGTAATGGTGTATCCAATGTCCGCATGGGATAGAACTAGTACGAGTTACACATACTGCTCTTCTTTCAAAAAGAAATTACTCTGTATTTCTGCTAAAACTGCATCAAAAGCAGCAGAAACACGTACATCCACGAGAGCCACCATCTTTGTTTAGCTTGAATCAGACTTGGCGGCGCCGCCGGGGCACTAACAGCCCGTGTTAGCCCGCCCTGCTACAATGTGATTGGGCCTCAAAACCACACTGCTGTGATGTGAGTGGGTCGAATTCACATTCGTGTTTGTGAATTCACAAATATCGCGAGATAAACCATCTGGCTGGCCAGGTTAGGGCAACCTGGGAACTGCATGAAAACTGCATGTTTTAGTTAGAATGTGAATTTTTGAGTAAACGCAAGTAAATACAGACAAGTGGGTGGGGATAGGTGGTAGGTGAAGACAAGGATTTTCTGAACACTGGAGCATCAGTTGCAAGACAACACAAGATTACTCAAACATGCAGGAATCAATCAGCTATAGCTCCCTTTAACTTTATGATATTAGTTTCAGTAAAGAAGACTAGCATACGTATGTCCCTTAAATATAAAGGTTGGGTTGGAAAATTTTTTAGTTGTAAATTAGAAAATTTTGCATGTTCTACTAAAAAGTCTATGATAAATGCAACACTTTGTGAAAAAATAAGCTGGAAGCATGCTGTCTGAATCTGAATTGAATAATAAAGGACTTTACTTCTCACCAGGAACCAAATGCTGCGCTCTGATTGGCTTAGCTTGGGTGGTCCTCTACAGTTTCACTTTGATGTTTGTAAAAAAAATATGTTCTGACTGCCCTTCTTCAGACCAAATAATAGTTAATTTTGTGGTGATGCAAGCCAGCTCAAAGTGAAAACATATTTTTTAGGTCAAAAAGTTACACAGTGCACCTTTAAACAAAATGCATTATATAACAGCCTCTATGAACCTTCTCGCAGCGTCCACTTGATGTCCCCGGACTGCTTGGAGACGGCGTGCAGGCTCCCGTCCAGCGTAGACACAAACAGGAGGGACTCTGGGAGGGTGACTGCGCTGACCTGAGGGGCAGAGACAGGACGGGACAGCTGTGAGACGTGAGTTCAGCCAGTGTCATGTGTCACATAGCTCCTCACGAAGGGAAGAGGGGGCGTGTGCAGACGGGTGAGGACGAGGAAGAGTTTAGAGATTTCAAAATAATAGGACTGAGCAAGAGGTGGGCTGGTGTAATGGAAATAAGTATATATAATAAGATTGCTTTTAAAGGCAATTTTATTCAGATTAAATTGTTAAGTTGCGGCTTGCACTATAAATAACAGCTACACAATATGTTTTAATAAGAAACAAAAGCAATTTCAGTCCTTACACTGGTATCAGAATCGGTATTGGAACTGAAAAAGCTGGATCGGTGCATCCCTATCCGATATTGACACTTTTTAAACTGACCAATATTGTTAAAATGGTTGATATTTGGTATTTGGATTTTGTTGAACATTTTATTCAGATTAAGCTAAGGTGTGACTTGTTCTAGAAATAACGGCTACATAACACTATACGACCAAATTTTTATGTTTGATCGGTATTGGTATATCGGCATCAGTATTGGAACAGAAAAAGCTAAATCGATGCATCATTTGACAAAGATTTTCAGTCTCTGTGTGCACGTCAGTCCTAATTTGACCTGGTTTTGAACAGTCTAAAGCAGGGCTATTCAAGCGACAGCTCGGGGGCCAAGTGTGGTCCGCTGAGCAGTGTGTTTTGGTCCAAAAAAAAACGATGGATTTAACCATATTGCTTGACAGACTGTGTTTGTTATTCTTTTTGCAAGGTTAGCGCTGATATTCAGTAGTCTATACGTCATTTGAACAGAAACACATAATAAAGTAAGTTTGTGATCTTGTCAGCTGTACAGTGTATTTTAAATGCAAATATTCATATTGGTTACTGGTGACAGCAAGAGGCCAAATATGGGTTAACTGCTTCATCCCTATTGAACAGCAATACTACTGTTTACAATTTTTGTCATATTGTTTATTGTTTATGTTTTACTTTATATTGCATTAGGGTGAAACCTTTGGATATGCACCCTCCAGACACTGGCTCCAAAAGCCTTAAAAGTTTAATCTGGATATTTTTCTGTAATGCACTGCTTCATATGGAGATTTTGTTGACTGATATTATGTACACATATAGCTTTAAATGTTAGCTGACAGGTTGTTTTACTGTCTACCTGTTTGTGATGTTCATTACATGTATTCTATGATTCTACATATATACTTATAGTTTTCATATATTGTATTTATTAATTCATTGTTCTTGTAATGAGAAAACATTTGTTGATAGCCTATATTTTCATAGTAGGCATATTTTATTATGAAAGATGCTGTCGTTTATGCCCTCCTGCTTAAAGCGCCCTGTCAGTCTCAGAAAACCATTTGTCTGATGAAAGCCCAGGTGTTGCTTCACCTCCTGTAAATACATTTCACCTTTTTTACAAGAGTGAGAGAATCTTTTTATTGCATATTTGGATGAGCAATACAGTATGTACATCTCCAATGCACCTGCTCCTGTTAAAGGATGTGCGTAGCATTTACTTCAAATAATTTTACTTCCTAAACTTGCATTTTTTAATCACCATCTTCATTTGGTGTTGAGAAAGTTTACGTTAGAATCAAAATCTAACACATCATCATTATAGACATAGAGTGAGAGAAGTGATATTTCTGCCTTAAAAAAATAACATTACAAATACTTCTATGCCTAATATTTAACATTTTTTTTAAGTTTTATGAAAATAGCTTCTGAATAAAACTACAGCATAAAATACATGCATACAATTGTATGCAGAGCTGTTCAATATATCAAATTTTAGATAATATAGTGGATGTTGTTTTCAAGATGTCACAAATAAGTATATTGCTTAAGTAAAAACAAAAGGAGACAATTAAGTATAAAAACTGTAGAAAAATTAAGTGACATTCAACTCAGGGCCTAAAAGTAAGATTTCTTGTTCAAAGTCAGTTTGTTGTTTTGCTTTAATACAAAAAGTGAATGTGTCTAGTAGTCACTGATAAAAATTGCCAAATTGAAAATAGTTTAAAATTGGCAAAGTAAAAAAAAAAACTGTCTCATGCCCACCGTCTGTACAACTTGAGCACAACCCCAAAAAAATAATTATCAAAATATGCCCAAAAATATTGAGATATTTATTGTTGTCATTATCTCCCATCCCTATTTGTATGTATCGCTAAAATAGTAAAGTTAAATTGTGATTTGATGAGAGCCTATCGCAGTGTCCTGTTCTGCTGTAAAGTTGTCTGAATCTAAATGGAAAACTATTGTAAGGAACCCAAATGTTCAAAAGTGACTCCTGCAGAAAGTATTAACCTAGCCACCTCCTCAGGCTGTATGTGTGTGGTGTTGGTGGCGTTGGGTGTGTCACATCTGCCTCCTCCTCCTTCCTCTTCTCTTCTTCTTCACACTTCTGGCTGTAATCACAGTGTGTACCTTGCTAACAGGATATCCTTGTCGAACCCCAAACTGTGACTGCAAACTCTTTACCGCTCCCATATTTGCACTCGAGTGAAAGATAAACATATTTTTCTGTGTTCACATTGTCGGCATGATTACACGTTAATAATGTAATGTGTATCAAATTGTGATTAAAAACTAAATTTGTTTTATGTCGTTTTAAGCTTTGCATTAGTTCTTTTGCTTTTTTATTTGTAGTTTTTGTTCATAAATATAAAAAAAAAACAAGAGTTACATGTAAACACTTCTTGTACACAACAAAGCTTAGAAGATAAAAAAAAAAGCAATATATGTCTAATTTGGCCAATTACCATATTTTCCATTTACAAAAAAATGGGCACATAGCACAATAATTTAAAATTGGATGTTTAAATTGATAAATTGTAGGCTTCATAAAAAACTTGCCCAATGAAAATATTGTGATTTGAATAATATTATTCAAATATAATGTCTATTCAAAGCACTATTGTTTATATTCAGGTTTTTGCTGGTTCTTTTTATGCAAATAATACAATGGATATTGAAGATTTTGCATGTTTTTTTTAGAAACATTCAAGAATTAAATGTTGTCTTTGACACTTCTAATCTCAATACTTTTGTGTCAGTTCAATAAAAGTTAAATTAGCTTTAAATTTGAACCATAAAGTAAAAATAATATACAATATATAAATAAAAAGTATTTATTTTTTAAAATTTGGATAAAATAAAAGGCCTACTATAACTAGTATATTATCATTATTACTATTATTACTAGTATAACTATTATTATTATTATTATTATTATTATTATTATTATTATTATTATTATTATTATTATATACAAAACCTATATTAGAAAACGTGTTATTTAAAATCCAAGATATTTTTGGCAATTTTTTTTTTATATAGGCTACTATAGGCAACTTTGTTTCCCATATGACAATGCAATGAAATACAAAACAGACTTAAGCTAGGCCTACACAGCAGGTCCTCGCTATTATTGTCCTGATCATGGCAACATTACTGGGAACCCGAAATAGCCACAGACGCGCGGAAGGATCCTATTTGTGGGTTGTAGCGCACATAAACATTGGTAATACTACTGTAACAACGGCAGAAAAGTCGCTGTACTCACGTTAAATAGTCCATCTTCACATGAAAGCAAAGACAAAAACAACAGGAGACGTCCCAAAGCCCGAATGAGCCCCAAAACGCCCCTCTCCATGGCTTTCCAACGCTGCGTAAAACCACTCAACTTTTTAACAACAAGCATAAAACTTTCGATTTGCGTCCGCCACGTTTTTCCATTTGTCCGTTCAAGTTACAGTTGCTACTTTAACGTAAGAAAAACACAAATAAAGACGATAACGTGAAGTGCTTAAAGGCTATTTCTTGCTGCGTAAAATCCATAACAACAATAACGGCAAGGTTTTTGTCAACGCTCCATATTTCCGTGTTGGGACGGAACTTGTGACGTAAAGCGACGGGCGGGGTTACAAGAGGAAGGGGGGTGACAGATGGAGGAGTGAGCCAATAGGAGAAGAGGAAAGTGCAAAAGGGGAGTGGTCGCAGAAGTGACTGGAACACGTGGAAAGAGGCAGCAGGACAGTTGTTGTACGCAACAAGAGCAGGTTTTTGTGCAATAGAAAGTGGTGGAGCCAGAGGCGGTATTGTGCCCTGCCGATTCACAAATGTAGCCTACAATGATGTAATGTTAGCGGCGTGGTTCTCATCTTTATCTTTTTTATTTTTAGAAAAATAAAAGGCAAGGCACAATATCTGTTTACAGTGGTGTGTGCAGGCCTTCCTAACCTATTTCATTTGTGTGTTCTAAAGGCTCTTTTCTTATAACATGTAATTTTAGTCAGAAACTAATATTTTCTTTTTGTGGTCCTAATTGGCTGTGTCTTTTAATATTGAACAGAAAATTAAATCTTCAAATAATCCAGATTGATTTGGATACTTTTGACATCACTAAACTGTTAATTCTATAAACATGGCAAAGTTTATTTATAACATGAATAAGCTCTTTTGTTAGTTAAATGAAAATAATACACCTAATATACAAGATTTCTGCTATTAATTATTTTTATATCTATTTTGTTAGCAAATGGTGGACTATATAACATAAAGGGACAATACACAACTACAAATCAATTTTCCTCAGAACAGTTATCTTGGTAATGTTATCTATTCAGGTGGAAATTAGTCTGCAATGTCCTGGCCACATCTAATAATGTCCCATTTGTTCAACAAACTCCACTGAGTTCAACTGTTGTTGTTAGCATTGTGGCTAACTGCTGTTAGCATACCGGCACATCTGCCTTAACAAGTGTGAAAAAATCTTAAAATATATTGTGGTGAACAATGCAGAGGGTCAGAATGCATTAGGTAAGTGAGCAAACATGTAGACTGACGTACAGTGTATTTTTTCTTTACACTTTTAAGGAGGCAAAAATCAGATATAGTACCTTTAAGTAGGCCTAGATATTGTTTCACTTTTAAGGTTCCAACAAATGGTATTAACATTAAACATTATACATACTTATCTCACATTTATTAGATGAGTTTTGGTCGGTCACATACAATTCTGTGAGTGGACCCGCTTCTCCATAGATCTGGCCTGGTCTGCTGTAGTCTCCTGCTTGTCTAACAGGACAATAGAGTAATGATATGCAGTGTAACATTTCAGGCAAAACAATACCTTTTTCTCAAAAAGAGAGTTTGGCGACTCTCCACCAAAAGTTCCATATTGTCAGTTTAAGGTAGCCTAAAGGGATCCAATTAGTCCCTTTTCACTCTGCGGCTAAGCTAGTTTCGGTTTTGCCAAATACCTGTGGATAGTTCCTTCTTGTCCCACTCATTTCTTATGGGAAATATGCAGAAATGCACTATAAGTAATCAATACTTAAAAATCACAAAGCAGAGAGCGGATTTTAACTAAATAATAATAGTGACAGCGAGTTCAGACCTTCACTTACGAGGTAAATATTTCATCAAGAAAATCTGTATGTTAATAAAAGTGCGTATTTTGTCGCAATGCTAAATGCTAACAAACAATAAACTTAAAATAAAGTGACAATTTGATAAATATATTAAATGCTAGATTGTGTGTTTTTTGTAAAAAGTTTGTTCAGTTTTTAGAGTCATTTTAAGATTATAAATTAAATTAAATATAGATTAGCATTAGCATTACCTTTGAGGCACAAACAGCACAATTTGGTATTACGGTTAGGGTTAGTATTATATTATAGTATTTACCACATTTATGATAGTTTAAGATTGCAAATTGATTATCTGAGCTGTTACTTCAGGTAATTAAATAATTAATTGTTTTACATACATACATTTCAAATCAGAACTAGCTTAGCCGCAGCGTGAAAAGGGCATATTGCCACATTTTAGAGTCCAGAAAGAGCCAATTTTACAGAATGCATAATGAATTGTATCATTTTTAACTAAAAGTATGCAATGGGTATTAAAAACTTATTTATTTAGAATTACAAACCTTGTGTATTTTAGGTCACAAAATTTCTTGAGTTAAAACCTATCCCTGAAACAAATACCATTTTGAAGTACTGAATCTCGTACAGTCTATACTCATACCCACAAATGAAGCAAAAAATAAGAAAACAGATGAAATACTCTATTTGATGAACCTCAAGTGACATTTGACCTTAGATTAGATTATCAGCACTGACAGATGTAGTTATAATAATTTGTCTTTGCCTTTCAAATCACTCAAAAGTGCTGTAAAAAAAACAGATAGTTAGCTTGCTTGTCCATATACCACTTGAGTTAGGTGTCATATCTGTCTGCTTCTCCTGCTTGGGGCTCCACGCATACACAGCCATTCAGGTTCGACAGGTAGTCCAGGTCTGTCAAAGTGTTCATTCCGCAAGGGGACATCTGCATTTCAATGGGGCACTGTTCAGCTCTGAAGGGTTTCTTGTTCTAGGAATTAGACTGTTCATGTGAGAAGGTGTCATTTTCAGGCATACCAAAATTAACTTTTCTTTTTAAATAGAATGATCTCAATTTTTTTATAGTAGTTTGGTTGTTATGTGTATTATTAATAGTAGCTCATATGCTGCACTAAACTAGGGGGGTCTGGGGGTCCTTTCCCAGAAGAAAATGTTAAAAAACAATCATTCAAACACAACCGTGGACATACAACAAAAAAATTCCAATGGGTGCATTAAGAACTTTTTTTTTGAGCTACAAGAAACATATTCAAAGTCTTTGTGTGATTTTGACTTAATATAGATTATAAAAATTCATATCTTTTTGCTGTTTGGGACAATTCTTGAGAAAGTCTGAGAGTCAACAGGCTTTTGAGAAATTTTGTGTTTTTTACAGTTAGGTTTGGTCTTGAAAGATTTGGATCATGTTTTATCATCTCAATGAAATGTGTGTTTTAATACATTTTTTAAAAATAATATGAATAAATATATTCATTTCACAGATTTCTAAGCATACATAAGAAAGAAAATGTTTTAAACTTGATTCAACTATAATGTAGCCAAATTTCAACCTTTAAACTCTTGTTTTCTATGTTCTAACTAAACAAATGTGGCACTGTGTCAAAGCAATTATCCAGACTATTGTTCAAGGCTATACACTGACCTTATTTGGAAACCATCCTAAACAATATTTCTTCTGTTCTCACATAGTCAGCAAGATTATTTAAAAATTATAATATATAGGCCTATATAAAACCTATAATTTGCTACGTAATTTTTTTCTTTAACTATAGCTACTACAGATTATAAACCCCTTCTATTGGAGGGCCAGTACACAACTCGTAAATGCTTTAAACGAAATTTGTTTGTTTGTTTTACTGATCTTTGTGCAATCTTGTGTGATTGTCTTGAAATATCTGTTTATTTGAATGTTTTGTAATCTCTGGTTAAAAAAAAGTGATAAAAAAATGCATGCGTCCCAATATTAGGTTTGTTTGATTAATTGATTGATTGATTAGGTTATTTTTTGGAGGTCTGGTATTTACAGGTTGGTCTGAAAGTTCATGAGCTTACTTCCACCCAAAACAAGTCACAACATTCAGCTCACAGTGCTCTAAATCAGCTTGTGAAACAGTAAACAAAGAATTGACAACTTCACGGGTTAGTAGGTCATCTTTCGACTATTGCGTCAGGCTCTAGAAAACTGAAGAAAGATAAACTACGAAGTGACTTACTTCTGTCTACTTGTGGACAGACATTTTTCCATCAGAGCTGTTCCCCGGAGGCAGAAGATACAAAAGCCGTCTCATTAGTGCTGAGTGACACCAACTGTTTAGACACAACACATTCACTTGCATCATCTAAAAACTAAAAGAATGATTGGAATTGCCCATTTCAGGTTCTGAAATTGACAAAATTGCAAGTGTATTTCTTTAGTAATCGTTACTTCATTGATAATTTGAGGTTTATTAAACATTTTACAAAAGTTCAGCCAATAGAAAATCCGAAAGCTCAATACTGCAAACGTCATATGAAATAATATGAATAATTATAGTGTAAAAGAATTTATTTGTATCACATTACCTCATAGTAACAAATAATTACCTGATAGTATCACGTTTTTATCTTATAATACGCGATACGTAATAATCACGTTATTACCTGATACAATCACGTTTCCATGATAATAAAAAAATAACACATTTTAAATATTTGTATCACATTAAATGATACTATCGTCTGATAGTGTCATACCTGCTTGTCAAAGCCTGATCCCGTCAGATCATAGAAGCTAAACAATTAGGGTCTGGTTAGTACTTGGATGGGAGACCACTGGAACACCAGAAGCCACAGTGGGATGACAGGAGTAGATTGTTATGTCTTTAGGTAAGACACTTAACCCACATTGCCTCAGTGTCTGTTACACTGGGTGAGTGGATAAGTAATAAAGTAGAGAACTGGTTGAAGTAAGACCTTTGCAAACACAGCTATTTCCTCTGAAAACAATTATCTTGTCTAATTATGTAAAGCAAAACTGGTAATGCTGTATTTTAGAGCTCCATAAACTTTACTTCTTACTGAAATGCCTGGGATTCTTGTAGTTTAGTTTACTTTCCTGTGGCGGCACAGTGCATTCTTGCCTTACAGCAAAAGGGTTGTGAGTTTGACTCCTGCTCAGCCTTACTGTGTGAAGTTTGAATGTTTCTCCTGGTGTCTGGGTGGTTTTATTCAGGCACTCTGGTTTCCAAACCAACCACAAAGTTTTGACAGTAGCATGAGCATAACCTTGACTTACAGCCTTAGCAGTTTAACCTAAATGAGGTAATTTCATTTTAATTCACATCTCCTGTAGTTTACACAAACATGACGTGTCCAATTTTGTCTGTGTTCTTTTTTATCTATCTTCTAAAATTAAGCAAGAAATTATAGACTTTTCCGAGTTCAGTGTCCCACTTAGGGACACTAAAAACATCGTTTTATGGACACAATACTGATATAACATGCTGAAAAACCTCATTATATTTATGTGCATGTGCGTCATCAGTTAAAGATTGCAAAACTCATTTAAAAAACGAAACTAATTTTACATGGCAAGCAACTCCAGATTCATGAACGAAGCATGACGTTAGTGTCCTGATATTTACTTGTATTTGGTGGAAAAACCTGGTGTACACAAGAGAAAAGCTACAATCATACAGAACCCACGATGAGCATGACTACGTGATTTGTGAAAAAGTTCAGGTGATGAGAGTTACCACAGTATTGACAAAGATTTGTGTGTNATAGATGTATATACAATATATATATTTATTGATAGACAAAAACAAAACAAAATAAACAAAAACAGAAACAAAAAAAACCCACCCAACAGCAAATAAAAAGAAAGAAAACCCGTCACTGCAGCATTAGGACATTATTACCAGGAGCCAAATTCACACACAAACAACAACAATAGTATCATAGAGCTGGAAACATCTGGAGAAAACGACCCCATGTAGTTTCAAATTTATTGGTAGACTGCTTCAGTGAATCCCTTATTTTTTCAAGTTTTAGGCAGGACATAACATCACGTAACCATTGCGCATGGGAAGGAGGAGTGGGGTCTTTCCATTTGAGCAGGATGGCACGACGTGCCAAAAGTAAAGCAAACGCTATAGAATGTTTCTTTACAGCACTAAGATGAACATGGTCCTCCACAACCCCAAAAATGGCTGATACTGGATTTGGTTCTAGTCTAAGAGTAAAATACTTGAGACAGGTGTGTTAAAAACGTCCTGTCCAGTAACTTTTCAATTGAGGGCATGACCAAAACATGTGGCCAAGTGAAGCATCAGTTAGGTTACATCTGGTGCACAATGGAGCTGACTTCAGGATACATGGAGGAAAGCCTAGCCTTGGAAATATGCGCTCGATGTACAACTTTAAATTGGATTAGTCGGTGTCGAGCACAGAATGAAGAAGAATACACCAGTTTGAGTGCAAAGGACCATGACCCATCAGCTAATGTAATTCCCAGGTCCTCCTCCCAAGCATTTTTAATTTGTCCGCCGTGGACTTTTAAGATCAAGCATGATATTGTAAAGCTTAGAGATTAGACTTTAGATGGTTTTAGATGACAGTATTTCATCCAGTGTAGTGGTTTGTGTAGCAGTTGCTGTATTGGCCAATTGTGATTGTAGAAAGTGCCGTATCTGAAGATGTCGAAAAAAGTCAGAATTTGGAAGGTTGAATTTCTCTTCAGCTGTGCAAATGATGCTATAGTGCCATCTATCATCAGGTCTTTGAAACGTTTAGCTCCCTTGTCATGCCATTTCTGAAAACCTCTATCCATAACTGATGGCTTAAACAAATGGTTGTCAAGGACTGGACTCCAAAGTGAAAAACTGTCAAGACCAAACTGCTTTCTAAACTGACCCCAGATCTTTAGAGACTGTTTACTATTGGATTATCAAACAAAGTAATGGATGGCAAAGGTAGGGCAGAACCCACAGAGGCCAGAGGAGAAGAATTTAGGGAAAAAAGCTCTAATGCAACCCAGTCAGGGCAGTCAGGGTGGTCATAATAAAACGACCAGTGAACTATTGATCTTAGATTAGCTGCCCAATAGTAAAAAGGAAAATTTGGCAACGCAAGACCCCCAGAGATCTTAGATTTTTGAAGGTGAGTCCTGCATAAACGTGGCCGCTTGCCTTGCCATATGTAGGAGGTTATAAGGGAATCCAACTGTTGGAAAAAAGCATTAGAGATAAAAATAGGTAATGTTTGAAAAACATATAAGAATTTTGGTAGTATGACCATTTTGACAGAGTTTACTCGGACCCACCAGTGACATTGACAGTGGCGACCATTGTGACATCAATTGCTTTGGTCTGATGCAACAAAACATCAATGTTTCTTTAAATAAGTCCTTGGTACTTTTTGGTGACAGTAACCCCGAGGTATGAAAACTTTCATTTGTGACTTTAAAATTTAAATGGAAAAGTCCAAAGTTCGTGCTTTGTCATTAATTGGAAGCAATTCACTCTTATTGATGTTCATCTTATAGCCTGAAATAGTGCCAAAATGTTTGAGCAATGTTAGAGCAGGGGGAAGCGATTCATTTGGGTTGGAAACATAAAGTAACAGGTCGTCGGCATAAAGAGAAACCTTGTGTTCCACACCCCCCCTCCAGATTCCAGACAAACTATCACATGTGCGAAGTGCAATAGCTAGGGGTTCGATAGCTAAGTCGAAAAGCATGGGACTTAAAGGACACCCCTGACGAGTACCACGAAATAGGTTAAAGGGCTTAGAAATCTGAGAGTTGTACGAATCATGGCAGTGGGATTGGAGTAGAGCAGTTTGATCCATGAAATGAATATGGGTCCAAATCCAAATCTGTCTAGCACAGCAAAAAGGTATGGCCATTCGACTCGATCGAACGCCTTCTCCGCGTCGATGGAGATCACACATTCTGGACGGTCCTCCTGAGCAGTATAGAGAATATTAAATAGACGTCGAATGTTAAAATATGACTGCCTATTTTTAATAAAACCTGTCTGGTCTTTGGATATGATAGCTGGAATTATATTTTCCAGTCTGTGCGCTAAAACCTTTGCCAGTATCTTGACATCAGTATTGAGAAGGGATATCGGTCGATATGAACTGCAGTCTGTCACGTCTTTTCCTTTTTGGCTATAAGGGTTATACAAGCTGACATGAATGACTGAGGTAAATGGCCTAATTTACAAGATTCCAAAAAAACAGAGCACAATAATGGTGAAAGCAATTTTGAAAATGTTTTAAAGAACTCTGATGGAAATCCATTCGGGCCTGGACATTTATGTGATTGCATCTTATTGATGGCTTTAACTATTTCAGACTCTGAGATTGGCTCTTCTAATATTTTTTTATTCTCTGCTGAAAGTAACGGGATGCTTAGCTCATCAAAAAACTTATTTATACTGCTGGAATCAGAACACGATTGCGAAGTATACAATTGTGCATAGAAGTCTTTGAAGGCTGTGTTAATTTCCAAAGGATCAGTAGTAACCTGCCCAGTACTTAATTGTATTTTTGAAATTGCCTGTTTAGAACGAAACCCCTTAAGCTGATTGGCGAGTAATTTGTCTGTTTTATCCCCGTGTGTGTATAATCTAGTTTTGTTTTTTAATAATAATTGCTCAACATGATAAGTAGTTAACAAATCAAATCTGGCTTTTAACCTTACCTTAACCTTAACCTTAACTTGTTCTTTTTTGGAATTGCGCTTCATTTGGGCTGTATAAGCTATGATCTGACCACGCAGGTAAGCTTTCAATGCATCCCATAAAGTAAGAGGGGAAATGGCTGGATCAGTATTAGTGTCAATGAAAAAGACAATTTCCTTCTCAATAAACTTAACAAATTTTGAATCCGATAACAAAGTAGAGTTAAAACGCCACTGCCTGTACCCAGGTATTTGACCAGGAAAGAACACAGAAAGTATAACAGGCGCATGATCAGAAATAATAATTGGTTGGTATTCACATGAATTGACAAAAGTAAGAAGCTGGTTATCTAAAAAGAAATAGTCAATTCTCGAATAAGAATGGTGTACTTGGAGAAAAAAGAAAATTCTTTGTCCTTAGGGTGCAGGAAGCGCCAGACATCACTAACACCAAAATTGGTAAGAAAATCATTAATAACGCAGGCAGACCTATTTGCTGTGCCAGGATTGCTCGAAGACCTGTCCAGGACCGGATCAAGCCAACAGTTTAGATCACCACCGAGAATGAGATGGTATGTATTAAGGTCAGGAAGTGATGAAAATAGGCGTTTAAAAAAATCTGCATCATCCACATTAGGGGCGTATACGTTAACTAAGACAACCAGTGTATTGTATAATTTGCCTGAGACAATTACATATCGTCCATTACTATCAGATGTCACATTGTGCATTTCAAAGGGAATATCTTGAGAAATTAGAATTGAGACACCTCGAGCCTTTGCCTGAAACGTAGAATGAAAACATTGTCCTGACCAACGCAGTAAACGACTTAAGTCTGAGGTGCGAATATGAGTTTCTTGTAATAGAACTATTTTGTTTACATGCGAAAAAATCTTCTTTCGTTTGACTGGATGGTTTAAACCCTTCACGTTCCAGCTCATTATATTAAGACTGTTCAACATGTTGTATATTTAAAAGAGTAACCATAGAACAGTTTGCAGGAACCTGGTAGCTGACAAAAGGCAAAGTGACCAGCACTTATTTCTAAGAAATTAAGGATAGCTTTGTTGCTTGCAGTGACATATACCCACCCACCCTCTTCAACCCAAAAGACAGCTGCCATAAAAATCAAGAAAAAACAAAACAAAAAACAAGGCAGCAAGCTCTTCAAACAAAAAATCTTCAAACAAATCTCTTCCAGATTCACACAAAAAAAAAAAAAACTCTGACAGCGGTAGCTCCAGCAGAGAACTCAATGTAAAAGTAAAAAACAGCCCCTTTAACATTAATTGCAAAATGCTTGAAAAAACAGAAAAAAAAGTGATATACGTAAACGCTCACTCAGAGAGATCAGGAAACTATCTTAAATGAAATAATATAGACATAGAACTATTAAAAAATAACTCTATAAAGTGAAAAGATATTTACAATAAATACTCAATTTGAAAGTGCTGATTAAGTAACACAAGTAAGGTGTTTATAAATGAAATTTACCGGCCTTGGAAAACCTGAAGACTATTCCAGAACATGTCCAGTTTATGTGGGCGCAGCAGCTCGGAGGGGTGGTCATCAACGTAGCGCTGTGCTTCGTCAACACTGCCGACCCACTTCTTGGTGCCGCTTGGTAAAGTCAGGCGGAGACGAGCAGGGTAGAGCAGTGCCGGCTTCAAGCCCCGTTTGTAAAGCTCCGCCATTACGTCCCTGTATTGCACTCGTTGAGACATGACTTCAGCACTGTAGTCCTCCACGACACGGATCTGTTGGCCATGGTAATCGAACTTCCCTCTTCGTCGTGCCTCTCTAATGAGTAGATCCTTTGTTTGGTACCGGTGCAAATGAAGAATGACGGGCCGCGGCGGCCTAGTCGGATCCGCCCTGCCAGCAAGTGTGCGGTGCGCCCGATCGATCTCCGGTGGAGATGGGAGAGTGTCCTTTCCAAATATTTCCTGAAGAAACTGTGAGAAGAAATCAGTCGGGCGACCTCTCTCCGTAGATTCCGCCAAGCCAAGAATGCGTATATTTTGGCGTCTGCTACGATTCTCCAGGTCGACAGCTAATTTAGCCTTGAGTTTGGCATTATCCTCGCGAAGGGAAGAGCATACGTTCTCCAGCTCGCTAACGCGCTGGCTCAGATCATCCGACGCAAGCTCCAAGGAGGATATACGCTGGTCATGGTCATCCACCAAAAGCTTGTACTGATCAAGTTTGGTTTCCAAGCCAGTCAACGAAGTCTTGAATTCGGCAGACAAGGTGTCACGGTGCTTCTCGAGTAGGGCCGATATAGCTTCCATGGTCAAGCTAGTGTTAGCAGTAGCATTAGCCTCTTCCCTCTCGACGGCTTTCTTAGGCGGCATTACGAGATAAATCCAGTTTCTGCCGGGTCCGACAGTAATGAAAATTCGTCCCAAACAAAAGGCAGATGTTCAAATCGAGAAATTAAAGGGCTTAACGACAAAAGGTCTGAATTCTGCCGGAGCTCGCTAACACCACGTCTACTCCATTCACGTCGCCAACCGGAAGTCCCTCTAAAACAGTGGTTTTAAAACATTTTGGTTCCAACTCAACAGTTTTGACACAAAAAAAAACACATAAATAGTCAGTTACTACAGTAAAAATCTTGAAAGTTAGTATTACAAATAATACATTTTGATCTGCTGAAGCCTGCAAACCCTAATAGCAAACACTAATAATGTGTGGAATGTATAAATTAAATCAATAGGTTGTGTATGATAATTCTAAACGGAAATAAAACCTAAACAAATAGAGAAAAAATGTGAGTGGAATAAAATATTAAACAGATTATGCCAAAGGGGCCCACAGACAAAAATTGTACCTGGGACCCAGAATTTGGTGCTACACCCCTGCTATATAACATAAAGGGACAATACACAACTACAAATCAATTTTCCTCAGAACAGTTATCTTGGTAATGTTATCTATTCAGGTGGAAATTAGTCTGCAATGTCCTGGCCACATCCAATAATGTCCCATTTGTTCAACAAACTCCACTGAGTTCAACTGTTGTTGTTAGCATTGTGGCTAACTGCTGTTAGCATACCGGCACATCTGCCTTAACAAGTGTGAAAAATCTTAAAATATATTGTGGTGAACAATGCAGAGGGTCAGAATGCATTAGGTGAGCAAACATGTAGACTGACGTACAATGTATTTTTACTTTACACTTTTAAGGAAGCAAAAATCAGATATAGTACCTTTGAGTAGGCCTAGATATTGTTTCACTGTTAAGGTTCCAACAAATGGTATTAAGATTAAACATTATACATACTTATCTCACATTTATTAGATGAGTTTTGGTCGGTCACATACAATTCTGTGAGTGGACCCGCTTCTCCATAGATCTGGCCTGGTCTGCTGTAGTCTCCTGCTTGTCTAACAGGACAATAGAGTAATGATATGCAGTGTAACATTTCAGGCAAAACAATACCTTTTTCTCAAAAAGAGAGTTTGGGGACTCTCCACCAAAAGTTCCATATTGTCAGTCTAAGGTAGCCTAAAGGGATCCAATTAGTCCCTTTTCACTCTGCGGCTAAGCTAGTTTCGGTTTTGCCAAATACCTGTGGATAGTTCCTTCTTGTCCCACTCATTTCTTATGGAAATATGCTGAAATTCACTATAAGTAATCAATACTTAAAAATCACAAAGCAGAGAGCGGATTTTAACTAAATAATAATAGTGACAGCGAGTTCAGACCTTCACTTACGAGGTAAATAATTCATCAAGAAAAGTCTGTATGTTAATAAAAGTGCGTATTTTTGTCGCAATGCTAAATGCTAACAAACAAATAACTTAAAATAAAGTTGACAATTTGATAAATACATTAAATGCTAGATTGTGTGTTTTTTGTAAAAAGTTTGTTCAGTTTTTAGAGTCATTTTAAGATTATAAATTAAATTAAATATAGATTAGCATTAGCATTACCTTTGAGGCACAAACAGCACAATTTGGTATTACGGTTAGTATTATATTATTAGTATTTACCTCATTTATGATAGTTTAAGATTGCTGCAAATTGATTATCTGAGCTGTTACTTCAGGTAATTAAATAATTAATTGTTTTACATCGGAAAGACTGTCCGATAGAATTTTCAAATCAGAACTAGCTTAGCCGCAGCGTGAAAAGGGCATATTGCCACATTTTAGAGTCCAGAAAGAGCCAATTTCACAGAATGCATAATTCATTTGTATCATTTTTAACTAAAAGTATGCAATGGGTATTAAAAACTTAGAAAACTTTAGAATTACAAACCTTGTGTATTTTAGGTCACAAAATTTCTTGAGTTAAAACCTATCCCTGAAACAAATACCATTTTGAAGTACTGAATCTCGTACAATCTATAGGCTACTCATACCCACTACTGAAGCGAAAAATAAGAAAACAGATGAAAAACTATTTGATGAACCTCAAGTGACATTTGACCTTAGATTATCAGCACTGACAGATGTAGTTATAATCATTTGTCTTTGCCTTTCAAATCACTCAAAAGTGCTGTAAAAAAACAGATAGTTAGCTTGCTTGTCCATATACACTTGAGTTAGGTGTCATATGTGTCTGCTTCTCCTGCTTGGGGCTCCACACATACACAGCCATTCAGGTTCGACAGGTAGTCCAGGTCTGTCAAAGTGTTCATTCCGCAAGGGGACATCTGCATTTCAATGGGGCACTGTTCAGCTCTGAAGGGTTTCTTGTTCTAGGAATTAGATAGATTGCTCATGTAACATGTCATTTTCAGGCATACCAAAATTGACTTTTTTTTAAATAGAATGATCTCAATTTTTTTATAGTAGTTTGGTTGTTATGTGTATTATTAATAGTAGCTCATATGCTGCACTAAACTAGGGGGTCTGGGGGTCCTTTCCCAGAAGAAAATGTTAAAAAACAATCATTCAAACACAACCGTGGACATACAACAAAAAATTCCAATGGGTGCATTAAGAACTTTTTTTTTGAGCTACAAGAAACATATTCAAAGTCTTTGTGTGATTTTGACTTTAATATAGATTATAAAAATTCATATCTTTTTGCTGTTTGGGACAATTCTTGAGAAAGTCTGAGAGTCAACAGGCTTTTGAGAAATTTTGTGTTTTTTACAGTTAGGTTTGGTCTTGAAAGATTTGGATCATGTTTTATCATCTCAATGAAATGTGTGTTTTAATACATTTTTTAAAAATAATATGAATAAATATATTCATTTCACAGATTTCTAAGCATACATAAGAAATGAAAATGTTTTAAACTTGATTCAGTTATAATGTAGCCAAATTTCAACCTTTAAACTCTTGTTTTCTATGTTCTAACTAAACAAATGTGGCACTGTGTCAAAGCAAATTATCCAGACTATTGTTCAAGGCTATACACTGACCTTATTTGGAAACCATCCTAAACAATATTTCTTCTGTTCTCACATAGTCAGCAAGATTATTTAAAAATTATAATATATAGGCCTATATAAAACCTATAATTTGCTACGTAATTGTTTTCTTTAACTATAGCTACTACAGATTATAAACCCCTTCTATTGGAGGGCCAGTACACAACTCGTAAATGCTTTAAACGAAATTTGTTTGTTTGTTTTACTGATCTTTGTGCAATCTTGTGTGATTGTCTTGAAATATCTGTTTATTTGAATGTTTTGTAATCTCTGGTTAAAAAAAAGTGATAAAAAAATGCATGCGTCCCAATATTAGGTTTGATTAATTGATTGATTGATTAGGTTATTTTTTGGAGGTCTGGTATTTACAGGTTGGTCTGAAAGTTCATGAGCTTACTTCCACCCAAAACAAGTCACAACATTCAGCTCACAGTGCTCTAAATCAGCTTGTGAAACAGTAAACAAAGAATTGACAACTTCACGGGTTAGTAGGTCATCTTTGGCTTTCGACTATTGCGTCAGGCTCTAGAAAACTGAAGAAAGATAAACTACGAAGTGACTTACTTCTGTCTACTTGTGGACAGACATTTTTCCATCAGAGCTGTTCCCTGGAGGCAGAAGATACAAAAGCCGTCTCATTAGTGCTGAGTGACATCAACTGTTTAGACACAAACAACACATTCACTTGCATCTAAAAACTAAAAGAATGATTGGAATTGCCAATTTCAGGTTCTGAAACTGACAAAATTGCAAGTGTATTTCTTTAGTAATCGTTACTTCATTGATAATTTGAGGTTTATTAAACATTTTACAAAAGTTCAGCCAATAGAAAAATCCGAAAGCTCAATACTGCCGAACGTCATAGGAAATAATGTGAATAATTATAATGTAAAAGAATTTATTTGTATCACATTACCTCATAGTAACAAATAATTACCTGATAGTATCACGTTTTACCTGATAATGAAAAAATAACACATTTTAAATATTTGTATCACATTAAATGATATTATCGCCTGATAGT
This sequence comes from Mugilogobius chulae, assembly GCA_038363315.1. Taxonomy (NCBI): domain Eukaryota; kingdom Metazoa; phylum Chordata; class Actinopteri; order Gobiiformes; family Gobiidae; genus Mugilogobius; species Mugilogobius chulae. The sequence continues at coordinate 18,994,646 of CM076398.1, read as the reverse complement.
GTCATACCTGCTTGTCAAAGCCTGATCCCGTCAGATCATAGAAGCTAAACAAATTAGGGTCTGGTTAGTACTTGGATGGGAGACCACTGGAACACCAGAAGCCACAGTGGGATGACAGGAGTAGATTGTTATGTCTTTGGGTAAGACACTTAACCCACATTGCCTCAGTGTCTGTTACACTGGGTGAGTGGATAAGTAATAAAGTAGAGAACTGGTTGAAGTAAGACCTTTGCAAACACAGCTATTTCCTCTGAAAACAATTATCTTGTCTAATTATGTAAAGCAAAACTGATAATGCTGTATTTTAGAGCTCCATAAACTTTACTTCTTACTGAAATGCCTGGGATTCTTGTAGTTTAGTTTACTTTCCTGTGGCGGCACAGTGCATTCTTGCCTTACAGCAAAAGGGTTGTGAGTTTGACTCCTGCTCAGCCTTACTGTGTGAAGTTTGAATGTTTCTCCTGTTGTCTGGGTGGTTTTATTCAGGCACTCTGGTTTCCAAACCAACCACAAAGTTTTGACAGTAGCATGAGCATAACCTTGACTTACAGCCTTAGCAGTTTAACCTAAATGAGGTAATTTAATTTTAATTCACATCTAGTTTACACAAACATGACGTGTCCACATTTTGTCTCTGTTCTTTTTTATCTATCTTCTTAAAATTAAGCAAGAAATTATAGACTTTGCCGAGTTCAGTGTCCCACTTAGGGACACTGAACACATCGTTTTATGTACACAATACTGATATAACATGCTGAAAAACCTCATTATATTTATGTGCATGTGCGTCATCAGTTAAAGATTGCAAAACTCATTTAAAAAACGAAACTAATTTTACATGGCAAGCAACTCCAGATTCATGAATAAGAGCATGACGTTAGTGTCCTGATATTCACTTGTATTTGGTGGAAAAACCTGGTGTACACAAGAGAAAAGCTACAATCATACAGAACCCCTGATGAGCATGACTACGTAATTTGTGAAAAAGTACAGGTGGTGAGAGTTACCACAGCATTGACAAAGATTTTGGTGTATTTTGTGTTAATTATCAACAAAGCGGAGAACAATAGACTCACAACAAACTACACCTGTGACATTTTTTGTGCGGTTTTGTACAGAATGATTGCATATACCTGGGGCGGTATGTTTTGTTAGTGATCCCTAATTGTTCTACAGCTTTTCACGGCTAGCCAATTAGCCCGCAAAAATCACAAGTTATAAAGAGTGTCAAACCGATAGAACACATTAGGAGAAGTCAGAGCCTCGTATAAGTCATTGTTGAGTTTTCTAATCGTTTAGTGTCGTTAGTACACTGTAAAAAATATAAGGCCCTTTAACTTAAAAATATAAGTACAATTTTTGCCTTGACGTTTTATGTTGATTGAACTCATGTATGTGAGTTGTCTGATATCCTCTCTCTCTCCGTCTCTCTCTCTCTCTAATCTCTCTCCTGTCTATCTCTCTTTTCCTCTTTCTCCCTCTCATTCTCTCCTGTCTTCCTCTCTCCTTCTCCCGTCTCTCTCCCTCTTTCTCTCCCGTCTTCTCTTTCTTTCTCCCGTGTCTCTCTCTCCTCTTTCCCGTTTCTTTCTCCCCTGTCTCTCTCCCTTTCTCCTGTCTCTCTCTTCTCTCCTTTTGTCTCTCCTGTCTCGCTCTCTTTCTCTGCCTTCCTCTTTTCTCCCCTGTCTCTCTTCTTGTCTCTTTCTCTCCTCTCTCTCGTTATAACTTAAAAGTTTAAGTTGATAATATTTGACTCATATTTTCAAGTTACATCAACATAAAGATTATAGTAGTTTAACGTTTAGGCCTTAGGCTTTTTTACAGTGTACTACATACTCGTTTGTAAACAAAGTTATGGGGAAATGGTGTAGCTCTGAACAGATCTATAGAGGATTATCGTCAACGTACTTTAAACTTCTTTCATTAAAAAAAGTAAACGAGACAAGAGCTAGCCGTTTGGATCAGGTCTGAACTGTAAACGTCTTGCTCTGAGCTAACAGTTTTTTTTTTGTTTGTATATCTGGCTTGTTTCGAAGATCAAGACGTTTGCTCTCATGAATCATTTCAATATTCATTCAGATGAAAATACTTCATGAGAGTCAAACGTCTTGTCTCCGAAACACGTCAGATACACTTGAAGCTCACATGGACCCTGATGAATGAGGACTACCGTGTTTTTCTTATTGTTTTTCACTCAGCTTAATGTTAAGTTGTAAACTCTTGTAGTTGGCTGACAACAGTGTTGCTGCTACAGTTTGTGTCAATCAGCCGCGCTCTTTCTGCTATCAGAGTACATCCCTCGTGTCGATAAACAATCAATCCCTCTATGAGTTAAAGATTTGTCCTTTTCTCTTGTAGTAACCCAAGAAGGTAAATTTGTTATATAAGACTAATAGCAAAATAAGGTAAGAATATAATGGTTGATTTATATTGGACAGTCTGAAGTGACTAGTGGGATAAGTAAGTTATAAACCAAGTTCTAACAACCATTAACAAGAGCATTAAATCGAGAACAAATAAAAAAATCTGTGTTTAGTGAATGTTAGAACAAAGACGCCGAGACCAAATCCCATAGTAACATTTGTGAATGTTTATTCTGTTTTATTAAAGTTATTCCACAGCGCACCCCCTCCCTGTGTGAAAGCCTAGTCTGAAAGGAGGAGGAAACAGGCCACTATAGCGCCACATTAGCACATTTACTAGCAATGCTACCGCTTTAGCCACGGCTCTCTCTGTCCCGCGATCGCTCTGCATGGCACAGCTAGTTCACAGAGAGCCTCAACTGGTGGATCCAATTCAGTAGAAAAAGAAGGCAGTTTTTACTAGAGTTCAGAGAGAAAGTAAACGGAGCGGGTGTTGAGGAGAGACTGGCGGTTTGTCTCTCCGAGTGGTTGTTGGCGCACGATGATGATGTCAGAAGAGCGGAATGAAGAGGCTCCTGGACAGAAACCTCTAAATTCACAGCGGCGGTCGTCGTCCTCCGATCAATGACTCCTCTCCACTTTCCACACAACAACGGATGGACTGAAACAGAAATCAGATTCATTACTAGACTGTAAAAATTCGGTATTTTAATAGTTTTTTTGTTTGTGTTCTTGATATTGTTGTCATAAATCAAATGGTGGTCAGAGCCAGTGTTTCCTCATCACATTGTACTTTGCCATGATAATTTTACACATTTTCAATCTTTAAAATAGTACCAGATGAAATAGACTTCCTGCACAATGTTTAAATTTGAAAACACTTAAATACTTTGGACATCAATATTTAAAAAAAACATGCAGCAATCAAAAAGACAAACTGTTATATAAAAATAAAGTACAGAATCACTTAAAGGAGAGTGTAACCTTGTAATAACTGCCCTCTCTCATCATTGGTTTACTCCAGTTTTAATAAAAATAATTAATTGATGTTGGAGTAATCTTGTATTGTTTTGCAGCTGATTATTGAGTGTTCAGCAAAGCCCCGTCCTCACCTCCCACCTAGCCCTGCCCACTTATCTGTGTTTAATTGTGATTATTCGATTAATGCAGTTTCATACAAAGACACTTTACCACAATAAAAATTACAAATTTAAATATTGCCTCACAACATTCAATAAAGAGGCAGGGCTCATCAGTTCTGCACAGAAAGAAAATGGCCCTCTTTCTATTTCTAAGCTGTTTTACATCAATTTTGTGTTTTAGAAGAGACAAATAGCAAATTACTGATCTACATATATTAAAGTTTATTCCTAAATATACAGAAAAATCACAATAGGTCTCCTTTAAAAAAGGACTCAAATGTATGATCTCCCAAAATTACTTCCATTTCAGTCTTCTGACGCGTTTGCATTTATATGACTGATGTTTTGTGCGATTCATATATAAAAGGTGAACTGTGTAACTTTCTAGAGGTGAAAACACAATTCTACACAATTCAGTAGACTTAGACAGTTAAAACTATACTTGGGGACTTTCTGAAAAGAGACCGATACATTTTATGCCATAATATGAAAAAAAATCAACTAAAGAAACCACTTTTTTGCAGGAACAGACTTGTTCTGGCCCTCCTCCAAGTCAAGAAGAAACTGAAGGAAATGGGCAGACTTAATGCGAACGCTAGGGCTGTTGAATCTTCTTAACATCTATCAGAAGAAGCACTTGGTTGAGTTCTTGCCTTTTAGTTCATTCTTATGAGCTAAAATTATTTTCACCTACCAGGTAACTAACCTTTTAACCTCTGAGACTTTTGTGTATTCTAACCAGACTGTTTACTTCATGCCCATTGTAGCGTATGGAAGACAGGTTAGTTTTACCCTACTGATGATGTGTTGTGGCCATGCAAGCCCACTCAAAGTAAAGACGCACATTTTTATTAATTATTTAATGTAACAAAGACATCTAAATGACAAAAAAACGCATTTATTCAAGTTTATTTAAGATCAACACCCCAAGTTGTTGACACATTGGGACCAAGTTATTGGTATGAAAATGTAGATGCTGACTATTGTATTAGTTATTTTTGACAGATTGACCAGTTTGCAAACTCCAAGTTAGATTAGAGACTTCGGTATTTATGACTGTTTGTCTTACCTTCGAATCAAAATAATCACAATTCAATAAAAGTATTTACAATAATACAGTCATTTCCACCAAACTAGTCAGAGTCACTCACATACAACAAGCTGCCTGAGCTTGTGGAGGTAACCTCGAAGAATTTACAAAACCTTATGGCGCACATCCAGGCAAGTGCAAAAGGACTGTAATTTGATTTTTCACAACTTTGAGCATTTTAACTTGCGCAATGCTCCTTTGACCAATTTTCATTTAAGAGGCCAAACCTGAGCAGTTTTGGCCTATTAATGTGAATGTAACATACTGTATGTGGGTTTACCTGCGTATGGGACTACAGATCTCCTAGAGGAATGATTTCTTCGTTGATAAAAATTCAATGGTCTCCTCTTCCAGTCGTCCACGTTACTGTCCAGCTCATCAGTGTCCACGTCTGAAAGCAAAAACAGATTATTCAAATTATCTGCAATTACAAATTAAAATCATTTGCTGCTATATAAGCAGACTGGAAAACAAGTTGCAAGAGAAAGATCAATCACAAAAGGCCGCAAGACCGTTCTTTACGTGTGCACACAGTACTGTGACAATTTGATCTCGCGAGATCTCGTGCCATCCTAGTAAGACGGGTCCAATTCAAATTTTTGAGTGCGGCAAGTGGACATAGGAATATCCCTCAGCTTCTGTCGGCTAAACAGTTTTGCAGATGTTAAAAAACTTGTGAAAAAGTTTTATATTCTTTATTTGCAATTATTTAGCTACTGTTAACCATATGGAGAGATCAAAGTTTATTTTCATCTCTGCATCAAATTCTTTTTCTAAGCAAGTGCAATTTTATTCCTTTAGCGGCCTCTTGTGGCTAATGTTATTTCTATTATGAGGATAATAAGTTTAGTAAATAAGTTTAGTTTAAAAAGGGAATTTGTATCTGTTGTCTGTTCTCTGCCAAGTAAATGGTGAAGGTTATGCCTAAAACGAATAATATCGCAATTTGTGTTATTTATGTGTACAAAGTTGAAGTGAGAGAAAAGGCCCCACCTCCTCTGAGCTCCAGGCGGATGCTCTTCTGCTCCTGGTAAAGGGCTTGTGCTGCCTCTCTGTACCGCCGGTAGTCTTCCATCATGGCCCTGCGCTTGTCCACCAGCTCCTACTCACACAACACACACACACATTTTTATTTTCATTTCCAGTGCACGACAAGCACACGGGAAAGAGACTGACCTTAGAGGCCTTGGACTGGCTCAGACGATCCTTCTGTTCAAAGATCTTGGAGAATTTCTTCAGATCTTTCTTAATATTCTGCGAGAGAAAAAAAAAAAGATTGCTTTTATGTAGGGCTGAAACAAGATTATCCGTGATTATCCAATAACAGTCAACTCATTTTAATGATCTCATATATATTATTAGTTTACCACTTTAAAATCTGTCAAGTGCAGAGAGATGTTTTAAGAATCAGACAAAAGAAAATGACGCATGTAAACATGTCTTTTTAAAGAAAGCAAACAAATATGTGGGCACGTTCAATTTAATTAAGAATATATTATCTTGAGTTTAGCAGATTTTACTTGTCATTATATATTTATCTCTAAGTGGAACAAGTAGAGATCAATTTTAAGACTTTATAAAACCTTTTTAAGAGCGCCAAACAAAAATCAAGACTTATGAGAGCTTCTAACAAGAAATCACTTTATATTTTGTTAAATTTATAAATAATCTAAAACATTTTGTCCTGTTTAAAAAAAAATTTATTCACTAATTTCATAATGACTTCTTCATTTCTTATGTTTTGTTTGCCAATGAGACTGCTTGTCTCATTGGCAAACAATTCGTTTTGTGACTGATCGACTGTCAATCATCTCCGTTAACTGAATCGACTATGTTATGTTCTTGAACAAAAAAAGAAATAAATGCCAGAATATGAAAAAAAATTGGCGTAAAACGCATAAATAAAATTGGATGACGTGTGCCAAAAAAAGACCAACATTTACAGATTTAAGACTTTATAAGAGTTAATTTCAAACTTTCAATTTAAAGCAGAACTAAGCAACTTCAGTTGTAGGGCTCTTACAGCTTTCTTGTGTAAATATTATTACCCCGGGCTCACACTGCCTCCAGATCCAGATCCGGATCTGTCTGGGTCCAGTTGTCACTCACACTGCCTCCAGAATATCCATGCGTATGTACGCACTCTGCTGGCCTCGCGAGACCACAAGTTCACGGGGATTCACGCTTAACTTGGGAGTTTCGGGGAGTTTACACGATCTCTGGCACGTGGATATGTAAACAAGGACACTTGCGCCGTGTTTTGGGCTTATTTCACATCACTTCATTTTCTGTTGGATTTTTCGCCTCACAGTGAGTGAGTACGGGACATTTATTTACATCCTGTGTGTTCAATAGTCGCGTATATGTTGAGCATTTTGACGTATTTGTTGTAGTAGTAGAAACGTAATGATATTATTTTGAAAACCACCGGATTCTCTTCACCGGCGCTTGCTTGGTTTCCTGTTTGTCGTGTCTTGTTTTCAAAACTTCACCAAAAAGGGCTGCGGATGGCTCCGGCAGTCCGGAAAAAGTTCCTTCCAACATAAACGTTACGGACGTACGGAGCACATCCGCGTGGATCTTTGGACCGGACACATCGCGGTGTGAGCCACTCTCAATACTTTTCAAGAATTGGAAAGCCTCCGGATTCCGGTTCGCAGTCCGGTACGGAGTTAGTGTAAGCCAGGGGTTAACCTACTGAATCGAAACTTAACAATATTTATTTATTTCTCATTTTTGTGGAACTTTAGAATTGAATAAGGCAGTGCTAAATAACAAAGAGCCAGGGTTCACAGGAGAGTACTGTAATTTCTGCCCTATTGAGCGCACCTGAATATAAGCCACACCCACTAGATTTAAATAAGAAAAATGAAAAGTACTTCTATAGGCCGCACTTGGTAATAGGAAGTCTAGGAGAATCTATAATTTTGCTGCACTGTCCTATAAGCCGCATAGTTCAAAGCTCACGAAAAAAGTAGCGGCTTATAATGAAAATATATAATATCTAAAAAATGAAATTAATGAAACATATCTTTTAGGGTTAGGGTTAGGTTAATTTGTAACTGAATAAACATTTTAACTTGCCTAAATAGATAATGTTTGCAGTTTTGATCAAATTCCATGTGACCTAAATAGCTAATCAATGAACCAAAAGAAATACTTGTTAGTTACAGTTCTACTTGTATGTATGTTGATGCTTAGTTTGTTGGATGCACGGACCTTGATTTGGTCGACGCTGAGCAGAGTGGGGGTCTGGGCCTCCACAGCAGCTGACAGAAGCGGTCCTTGTTGTTCTTCTGGAGGAGACGGCCCTGGAACGTCCACAGCCAGTACGCGTTGTCCACCTAAAGCAAACGGGACAAAAGGCATCTCTTTAGCGTCGTATACATGTTAGTAAAAGTGGGCACTACTCAGCTGCATTCACCTAAATAATTATTCAGACTCTTTTTCTAGCAGATTACTTTTACTGCAACTTGAGTATTACTTAGGCTGAACAAAAATGATGTTAGCGATATGAAATTTGTAAAAGTGTGTTTCCTGCAACTCAGAATCAGAAACGATTTTATTGCCATTGGTCAGTGAACAAAATGCACAAACGAGAGACTTACTTTGATGATCATAACACTGATAATAAAGCTATGGATATATACTAACAGAGCTCTACTTCAGCTATAATTTAGCTTGTTGCATTTTGAGTGTACTGATAGGACAAGATTTGTGCATTTTAATGGTTGAATTTATAAAAAAAAAGGATGTTACATGGAGAATATTATTCTTAAATGTACACACTTGAGAACTTGCCTCCCCAAATACTGGTTTTACTCTGACTTGAGTAATTTTGGCTCAATAATAAGAATTTTCGCTGTAATTAGAAATAACCATTCTTGATTATACATATTTTTGCTACTCTACTTCTACCTCTGCACATTAAAGCCATACAGAGTTAAGCGATGTTTTTTTTAACAGTTCTCTAAGCGGTATCCATCACAAAACAGAAAAACTTGGAACAAGGTGCTTTTCTAAGTCAGAGCCTAAATGTTTTGCTATTGGACAGGGCAATAAATTAAAAGATCGCAATCCAGTCATGTCAGGGTGAAAAAAACATTGCTGTTTAATGCTTTGCACACAGCAAGCTTTCTCCTCTTCACAGCTCAAAATAATCATGAGGAACAGTCATGAGGAACTATTGGAGCTGTTGACCATAATATCACAGAAGTCAGTCTTTTAGGTGAGCTCACGTTAGTCAAGATGAAGAAAAGACCTGGTGCTTCGAAATGATCGTACATTTACATAGAGTTTTACAGTGACTTGGAATTATTGATCGTACATCGTACAGTGGGTGAAATTATCATACAAAAACGATAATTATCGTACATCTGGCAACACTGAATCTACAGTAATTTATGAGAAACAGAGAACTTGGAGTCTTAAGACAGACAGTTTCGAATGACACAGTAAAGATTTAGACTTTAGCGCTTAAAAAATTATATATACCTTGTGGCTCCACCAGGACACAGAGGTGACCACGTATCTGCCCGTCGGGTCCCACTCCACGTCTGAGGCCATGTAGTGCTCTGCTATGTTCATCATGGTGCAGTCTGATGTGTCTACGAAGGCCAGGGCTCCGTTCATACTGCGAGAAACAAAATCTTACCGTCAATCCACCACATAAACTATCCAGACAAGTCTTAATTCATCAAACAAAGCCTCAGACGTGCAGTAGAATCAATGCAGAGCTCATATGAGGTGTCAGAAAAAATGATATGGGGTTTATCATCATGGGCTGCTGGTTAGTTAAGTATAAGAAATAATGTGGTAATGACACTAACCTCCTAAGTCCAGCCAAAACCATGAACTGTCCCTGTGGGCTCCAGAAGATACTGTTGGCCTGCTGCTTGTCGAACATCTCTGAAAATACAATTAAATGTTGTGTTAGATTAAGAGTTTGAGAGAAGAAGACACAAAATTCAGTTCAGTTTCTAAATTCTCTGTATAGGTCAGAAAACTTATTTGATTAATAAATAGTTTTCTCAATAGTAATTGTGATTACCCATATCTAAAAGATGGTGTTACTTGGTGAGAGGAGGAGAGTCGGTCTTACTTGTGAGCTCGATCTTGCCGTTGTTTTTGACGTGGTAGAAGGAGGCGTTGATTCTTGGAGATTCACCGTGAAGGACAGCGAACTTACTGCCGTTGGGCTCCCAGGCAAAAGCTATGATGCTCTCTGTGAAGACACAAGTATAGCAAAGGAAAGGTGACGATCAATTCTGTGCTTTTTGTAACGGGTTTTTTGCCAAGTGCAGTCCTGAATAACGGTATTACATTATTAAAGTAAATAAAACATAAAATTAAATCTATTGTTATAGCATGTAACCTGTCTATCAAATGGATGGATCTGGAGAAACCTTTGCCCGAACCAATGGCAGTAAAGAATTGTGGTTTGGGTGGAAGTGAACCAGAAATTGACTGACGTACATTCTAAGTACTAGTGTTGTTCCGATACCATTTTTTTTTTAATCGATCTGATACCGATACTTTGCCTCAGGATAGGTGCCGATAGCGATACCAGTGCCGATACCAAATATTACATTATAATGACTAAGGATGCAGATTATAGGTACAGCTTTTAACTCAAATTTAAATCAATAGTCAATTTTAATAATGGCTTCTGCAAACTAGACTCTTAAGTCTCAAAAAGCAAAATGAATACATAAAAAGAGCTGCACATATAAATAGGCTATTGTTACTTCATAATAAACATGTGTTTATTGTAACTGTTAAATATACAGATTTTTAAGCCTATTTTAGAGTCAAATGTTGTTGTTGTTTTGAACCAGGTCTAAACCAGGACTAAACCAGGTCTGGACCAGGTCTAAACCTGGACTGTACCAGTTCTAAACCAGGACTAAACCATGCCTGGACCAGGTCTAAACCAGGACTAAACCAGGTCTGAACCAGGTCTGGACCAGGTCTAAACCTGGACTGTACCAGTTCTAAACCAGGACTAAACCATGACTAAACCAGGTCTTAACAATGTCTGATTCTGTTGAGTATATTCTTAGTGTTTTTTCACCTCTGTGTGTCATAAAAACAACAGTGAGGCCTGTAAAAAGACGTTTATCCTAATGAAATGCTATGTAAACAAAAGTCCGAGTTAGCATATTTAGCATGTTAGCTTGTTAGCGCCGCTAGCTAGCGCTGCTTTTGGGCCGTTTTTAGAGTTAGTTTAACCACAATCTTTCAACTATTGAGGCTAAATGAAACATCATAGAGGTAAAACGGGTGTTTGTGAGCAGATATGGAGTATTTTTGAGGTTGAATTTTGAAGAGCCTCCACAGAACCTGTTCTAGCTGCTCTGACTGTTAGCTGCAGCATTAGACACAAGCAGAGAACAGCTGCTGCGGCTACATCTACGTCTCCTCATTCAGGACAATACAGGGCGGTATCGGATCGGAGATTTGGTATGAGTACTCGTCGATACCGATACCTGAAAAACGTGCGATATCGGACGTTTTTCCGATACCGGTATCGGAACAACCCTACTAAGTACTATCAAGACTTATTTATCTGACAAAATCATGTCCACAAAGGTCATTTGTGCAAAGAAAGGGTGTCTCATTCTCAACTGAAATAAACAAAAAACATACAATTTCTCTATTTTTTGCTGTTGTGATATTTCGACCAATCGGCTTCAAATATTCATCATGACGTTCCTGGTTTTCTCGATGGCTTTCAGCAACATTCTATTCAGATTAACCCTGTAGGCGACGGAATTTTTCAGTTGAAATACAATTCTGTTAATGTGAAGTCTTAAAACTTTGCTCTGTAGAATCTAAACTGGTATTTTTTTTTTATTATTCTATAAAACCACTGGGATACAGCAGAGTTTGGTATTTTTCCAATGCTTCTGAAACTCATTCAAAAGAGAAAATCTGCAGACTGAAACAAAGAGCCTGAAATGATGGCATGACCAGAATAAAATAGTTCGCACACTATGAATTATTATGTTTTAATATATTTTAATTCAGATATGACTGCTGCTGAAAGAAGGCAGGCCATAACATTTTAATATGGGTATCATTTATAAAACATTAACCCATCTCCTACAACTTGAGAAAAAAAGTACTATTTTACTGCCTGCCTCCAAAATCACATGTACTTCAAAAGCCTACTTTTGGATACATTTACGGAAATCTATTTTTAATCCTCACCTTTCATCTCCACCACATCCACGGGAACCTGCTTTTCCCTCATGCGGAAGATTTCAAAGTTAGTAACCACCCCCTAAAACATAAAAGAATTATTAAACATTTCTTTCTTCCTACATACACTTGTTTTGTACGCTGAATGCGCATTACCTGTGTGCCTTTGGGCGTCCGGTCCACCTTGACGCACAGGTAGTCTCCGTTCCTCTGCCAGTGAAGCTTACAGTCCACCACGTTGAACAGGTTCCTCACTCGGATCTCCTGTCGTGAGGGCAGCTGCATGAGGGTCACTCTGGCTGGGATGTCCTTGTCCTCGGGGACCCAGAAGGCGATGATGTTGTCACCAGGAGACCAGGAGAAATCCCTACAGTCCACAAAAATCAAGTAGGATTAGGGTTCTGCGTTGTAACAAAATCTTATTGGTAAAAAGTTATAGTTAAAGTTAATATTTCTGGTGCATAAATCAAACGTTCATTACGCTCAATATGCAACCACTCTTATTGCCATGGCACATTTCTACAATACTTGTGCCAGAGAAAAGAACTTGCCCCTGTCTGTTACAAGGGTTTTATGCAGATTTAAAGATTTTAATGTCTAAACAAACGTCAAAATATTACGTGAGGTGACAAAGCTACTTCTATTGGCTAGCTGAAAAACGATCTGATGCGTTTTGTATCCAAACTTTTACATTTCAAATTATTTGATTTATTATTATTATTAACATGTCTAGTTTTAATAAATCTAGTAATTATATGTAATAAAATATATTTGAATGAAAGAAGTTGTCACAATAATCAAAATACCTATGTGACCTATGTGTTTAAATTGGAGACTAGGCTTAAGTACAGCTATTGTGCTTTTGTGTCACAGTTTTATGACCCTGTAAACATACATTTAACTCTTTAGACGCCAAAGTAGTAATTCTGCACCAAGTCATTCCAGGCTCTACTTCTCTAGTCTCCAGATTCTTAAACTATGATAAGTTTCAGAAAATTCACATCTCAACTCTGTACCAGCGGCTGTATAAAACAACAGATATAACAGATAGTCTCCACATTTACTGGACTGGATTAAAAAAAAATGCTGCCAAAAGGGTTAAAACAAATTGTGAAATTGTGTGTTCCAATGTATTTTTATTTCTTAAGTAATAAAGCAAGTCTAGAACTTTAAAAAGGTCTTGGCCCACATCATTACATGGTTGGTAAGCAACTTTCTTCCAAATTTCCTTCCACATTTGCCCATATCAAACCAAACGAAAGTTACAACAGTATTTAGTCAAAATTTAAAAAAAAAAAACAGTAAAGTGAATGAACAAAGACACTTATCAGTTTGTTTCACTTCTAGCACTTCTTTTGAGGATGTTATGAACCTGAGCGCTTTTGAGAGGAGAAAGGTGAACTTCAGCTATGGCTGTGAACTGATTAAATAACCAGTATACATACACTAAACAACTGCTAATTTATAATAAATACATACTCTAAAGAGAACAGAATAGTAAAGAATGTTCTTTAACTTTTTATGGTCTAGTTCCTCATTGTAACGCAAATCTCAAGAGCCGCACTGAACTCTTTAAAGAGCCGCATTTTACAGACCCCTGCCCTAGGCTGATATCATCATTTATGAACAAGTGAATAATAAAAAATAATAAATTATACTAAACATAATAAAGAATCATGCTTGCATACTAAAACAATTTGTAAAATTGTTTGCAAATTTAGACTATGCAACTGTAATTCATTCTTTGTATAACAAATACATTCTTTTTCAATAAAACTTTTTTTGGATAGTACAAAAGTACTAGAGGAGAATTTACAGTGGATCACCTCACTGTTGGGGAAATAGTGTTTTTCACCTTTAATCCTAACCTACAAACTTATCTACTCATGTGTGAAGTTAAATGAAAAATAACTTCTTTTCCATTGTCAGGTTTCAGGAACGCCAGTTTCATTCCTGATCATAATGTAATTATAATGTTGTAGAGCAAAAAAGACTTACTTGATACCAGTAATCTTCAGACTCTTTTTGTCGAGCAGGCCCATTGACTGAAAACAAGACATTTTATTTTTAGAAAAACACACATCAAAATATGAGAAACAAAACTGAAAACATGTTAACCTATAAACCGTAACGCACAGAAATTCTGTAGTTTACTCACTGGAGTCTCGTAGATGCTCAGTGTGTCTGTGGTCATCCTGGCGAAGAATTTCCCATCGTGGCTCCATCTGAAACATGAGCGTTCATTTGTAAATCACCTCTACATTTTGACTTCATATTACAGGTAAAAAAAACGTCTTTGTGGTACTGACTTGAAGATGGGCCAGTGTGCAGAGCTTTCGCAGTGGAAGCCTCTCTTCTTCTGTCCTGTGAGAATGTCCCAGATGATGATGGCCTGGGGGTCCTCCTTTGTGTCCATCAGGGGGCTAAACGTCACTACGTACCTGCACAAAAAGCATCCAGTCAATGTCAGTCAATACTAAAATACATTTTTACCAACAGTCAAGAGAATTCATACTTAGAAATTAATAGCTGTAAGATTAAGAATGATAGAAAATTAGGACAAAATTTTGCAACAATAACGATATCAGTATCAGTTGGATAGAAGGCAATCTGTTTTTTCTAAATCCTCTATGTTTTAATCATAGCATAAACTATACAGATTATAAATCAAGATTCTTCCTTCAAAGTTTAACCTTTGGATAAGTGCAAGTTAGCGGGATGTTCGCCGTGCTGTCACCAGGTTGTCACATGTTTGTCACGTGACACTTTGGTTGGCAAAACATTTAAAACATAACTGACGCACACTGAACAAACACAAAAAAAGACAATGATTATATCTCGCTGTGTGACTGGGTTTGCTCACAGGTTTGATAAGAGCAACCCAAGGAGCTTCTACTGTGTTCCTAAAGGCCTACACCAAGACAAAAACTTTGGATTTTGGCAATTAGGCCCCAAACGAAATAAGCAATGGGAGCTAATTTTGGTTGTGCCAGCCAGTGAGCGTCCATGTGCATATTTCGACATCACACGTTGGCATTGTGCCAACGTGCTGTGCCACAGCGAACATCCCTATGCTGAGTTTTGTGAGCGGGACCACGCCCCACCGTTCTCCAGGCCATACCCCTACATCCTGCCTATCCCAGGTCACACATTTGTCTCAGTCTGATCCTCCGCCCTCAACCCACCCACTCTCCCTTACTTCACATATCCCAATTAGTGCTGCAGTTCTTTAGTCGTTTGGTCGATTAATCGGTCGATGCATTTTTAGTCGACCAACATTTTTATTAGTCAACCAATTCCTTTATTTAGACGGTAAGGATTTACACTGAAAATATGATCATCCTAAAATAGAATATAGAATCTGAGCCTGAAAGAAGTCATATTTAACAGATTAAACTACTGTAATTTCTGCCCTATTGAGCGCACCTGAATATAAGCCACAGATTTAAGTAAGAAAAATGATAAAGTACATATATACGTACAGATATAAAATGCTTCTGCACTAGGAATAAGAGCTAATTTTACATGTTCTATTGGCAAATCATCATAAAGTATGTTCACATATCATGATACATACCATTTAATTCAACCCCTTTTTGTTAACTTGTTAGCATGATAAGTTTGTATTTTCCAGTGTTGAACTGCAACAAAATGTAGTGAATTACTGTAGCTGTAGATTGTGGGACCAAATCTTTCTGTCTAATTTGAATTTCTTTAAATAAACTCATGGTGATATTAATTTTCTGTATAAATTGCTGTTTTTTAGTTTATTTTAATCTTTTTGAGCACAGTCAAATATTGAGTCAGATCAATACTTTCTAGCTTCAGAGCATTGGCCACACCCCCTTTTAGTCGATTAATCGGTCAACGGGACAGGATTTTAGTCGACCAAGAATGTCTTTGGTCGATTACAGCCCTAATCCCAATATATATTTTCAAGCCTCCAGTTAAGGGAGGGGGTATACACCTATATCTGTTTGATGTGGTCCTTGCTAAGGAACCTTATGACTGACAGAAGATCATCAGTAGATCCTTCTATTAAAAAAATTATAACAACCATACAACAATGACTGAAATTTCTTCATGAATTACTCCGTCCTTCATTCCTTTCCAAACACTTCCATCATTCATCTTTATAGAAGATGATTCCATGTAAAGAAACTAGATGTTCTCCAAAATGTACTGATCTATGGGCCTGCTCACCTCTCACACGGTGAGAAGTCGATGAGGGACACGCCCTGGTGGCTGAACCTCTGGATCTGTTTAAACTTCTCTCCTCCCCACAGGGCGATGCCGCGCTGATGGAACGTGGCCAAGTAGGTGCCTTTGGGTGACCAGCGCACGTACGTCTCTGTCCAGCGCTAAAACAGGTACAGAAAACACCAGTATTACTCCACAATTCTGTATTTGCACAAAAAACACTGGAAAGTCTTGTATGTACCGCTCTTTCTTCAGCGAGGATGGGCTCTTTGGCGTCGTTGGAGAAAATGGCCGTTCTTTCTCCAGCTTCGTAGATCACACTGTACTGGTCGCGGCAGTCTGGGTCTTCTATCCAGTGGCGCATGTTTCCCTAGGTAACAAAAAATGCATATGAAATAAAAAAATGTAGACTGCTCTGTTTGTGTGTTTGCAAAAAAAAAAAACCTAATCTTTCAGAGTTTTTGATTGTAAGAATTAACAAAGATCAACAGTCTCAAATGCTCTCATCTAAAATGATCTAAATACAGTAAAAGCTTATCTGTCGTTATTATAATAACAAAATATTGCATGGTTTAATTATGTCTGTGTCTATATGAGTTTTACGAGTAGATGCAGGTCCAGAATTTTTATCGAATCTTTAGAATGTCCTTCAGAGAGTTTGTTTTTGTACAGCATGGCAAAAAATATGGTACAGCAACACTTCAGACAATGTAATTTAGGAATGTGGACGACCAAAGAAAAGATAAAAAACTACGCTATTGCATTGGCAGCGAGATAAAACAACAGGTTGCACTAGTGGCATTGAAAAATGTATCAAATGCAAATAAGGAATTTTATTCACATGAGATTAAAAAAGTATACCTCAACCTTTGTTGCAACATAGTTTATTTTTGTTTAATTCTGCTCTGTTCTGTTCGGCTTGGTCTCTATTAAATCCACCTTTTACAGCCTTTATTTTTTGTATTTAATCAAGTTATTTATTTGTTCAATACCACCAAAACTACTCACAAAGTCTTTGAAAGGCTGCTTCTCTGGAGTCTCCCACTCATCGCTGATGTTCATGTACCTAAAGACAAACACACAGAGAGAGATTGGCAAGTTGTATTTACATCTAGAATTCACATTTTTAAGCGGTGTGAACTCACTTGTCAAAGTCAGTGAACAGGTTGACTCTAAACGTATGCTGCTTGTCCAGTTTGTATCCATCTGCATTCTTTACTGCCTCCATGGCCTGGTTAGGAGATGCATACTCCAGAAAAATGTACCTGAAAAAATAAAATATATAATTTAAGTCCCCTGTTCTCTAACACAAAAGATGGCAGTTCAATCCCTGAAAGTTTACTGCCATTGCATCATTGGGCAAATTATGAAACTATCGAATTAACAGGCGTTTTCATATTAAGTGCAAAGTTATTCAGAAATGTACAAACTATGTAATACATTACACATTCCAAAATACATAACTGTAAACACAATTGACGACACACTTAGGACATCATTTATCAAGCATTTGCACATGTACAAAACAAGTTATGGGAGCAAACACAGTTAACACACGGACATTTACAATGCAAAATCAAGGTGGTGCATTTTGATTATATACAGTATGTGCATCTTCTAGGGCTGTGCAATTATAATTATTGTCCCAAATATTTAATAATCAAGTCATTGTGAGTATTACCATGAACTTTTAAGTTCACTCTACTCACACTATTGTCTTTTTTTTTGAGTGGAAAAGTTGCTCACAAATGATATTGTGTTAATACATTTTCAGCAAACCATTTCTAGAGCTATGTACCTATTTTGTTTTTAAAAGTTCATCTCTAAGCTGTATGGATGCTCTGCTTTTATTTTAAGCTAATCATCGGTTGGTTAATTGTATTTCAATTATGTTCCAAGTAGTCGTAATTATTTTATCTATAATCGAGCAGAAAAAAACAGACTTGATTTATTACAAAGTACATGAATTCACTAAAACATATTTTTTAGACATTATTTTACTTTCTTACGCTATGATTAGAACAAGCCGGTTTTATTCTTATTTGAAGTGAAGTGACTTTTTTTTTCCTGTTTCAAGTGAGATATGCTTATCATTTCAAGTACAACTACAGATTTATAAGATCAAACAGATTAAAATTCAAGCACTCATGAACTTGTCCTTATTAGATGGTATACTTTCCCATGTAGCTCAGCAGTATGTTCTAAACTAATCAATCAAAAGAATAATCACACAACTAATCAATTAACAAAATAAACGTTTGTTGAGATCTACAGAAAAAAAAAAAAAATCAAGATACTTAAAAAAAAAAAAAGCATCCATAATGATAATTTTATATTGTTTTTTTCTTATTATGATGCACATGACTTCTCTGGTATTTTTTTTTTTTTTTTTATATCTTAAAAATTAATTTTCCAAATATATGTTTAAAGATGGCCTTACCCTTTAGTGGTACCTTCCGCCTCCGGGTAGAACTCTGTGGTGATCTTGCCAAACTTGGAGAAGATTTTGTGGATGACGTTCTTGAGCTTTTCAAGTCTCTCTGGGCCGACCTGTGGCACGTTGTCCACCACCACCATGGAGTCAATGCCATCTGCCTCCTGGGGCTTCTCCCTCAGGATGTCAGTCAGGAGCTCTGCAGAACACAACACAAGAACACATTTAGAGGCTAATTCATCAACACAAGTGCAAAATTACTAACTAAACAAAAATAGCAATAGATTTACCATATGAAATGTATGTATGTATGTTGAATATCATTATATATTATAGCAGCCCACAGCCTCATACAAAAACATACAATGATTGATAATAGATAATGCTAGAAAATTAGTAGCAATTTAAAATTACTTAATGCACCTTAACCACATTTGCACTTTAGAAAATTGGCAATTTGTACCCTGAGTGAGTATGGCCTTTATGAGTTGTTGTGTTGTCTTGTATTGTTGTAAATGTAAAGGGGCTACGGATGTAAATTAGCTGTACGCTAACTACACGTGTATTTTCTGTACTGGTGTTCATTAATGTGCATTGTCCCTTTCAAATAAATCAGTTAATAAATAAATCAAAATAAACAAAGGTTGAGGTTTTTCTTCTGCAAAGTTTCTCCTTAAAAATGCTTGATATAATTGGCACTGCATGTCATTAAACAAAACAAAAAACAGTCGAAATCTAACACTGTATCTACAAAGAGCTGAGCATGAATGTCATGTTATGATAGACAGAATCCTCTTCACTCTACATAAATTGCAGAATATCCCTACTCTCAGTCTCCCCACTGTTGGCCAACAGCTATTCAGTCAAATAAAACTGCCTAAACAGCATTTGTTAATAAAAAACAGAAACACACCTTTAACCGAACATATTAGATCAGTGTAGTTTTCAAATCTTTCTCCAAACATCCAACTCTAAGCATAAGTCTTATACTTGGCTGTTTTGTAACTCTGTCATTAAACTTACTTAATGCAGGATTGACAAAGGATTTAGCTTCAACCATTGCTATTCAGGAGACTCTTACACAGTCTACTACCATTATTATAAAAGAAACTACTTCTTACAATTGTATTTAAACATTAGATTGAGTTCAATATATTGTAAACGTTGTAATATATGATAATAATCTTTCATGGGTGGGTAACACAGCCTTATCTGGTGTGAATGAAACTGACTGCAAACTGAATATAGTTGAAAGAAATTTTATTTGAGCATAAAATGGTTATTTTAGTGTTAGTCTAAAAGTAACTGTACAATGGCATCCCCAAAATTTCTGGTCTTTGAAAGTAACAATACAAAGCAAAAAAATAAATATTTGTGTAGATTCCCCATTGCAATGGAACAATTTAAGAAAAATATTAAATTTCTTTAATTTTGAATTTTCTGACATACACATTTTAATTCATTTGCAAGCTTCAATAATTGGAGGATACTGTGTTAAAGAGTATTAATTTGAAAATAAATGAAAACGATTAAATGTTAAATAATATTCTATAACTTATTACAGTATATTTAGTTCTAGAAAGGGACATATAGATTTTATTGCAGAATATGCAAAGATTGATGACATTCCATTCATCTTTTCTGTGTCATATACAAGAGGAGGGCACCAGGGAACATTATGATCGGGTCTGGGACTGGGTGAGGTAAGGTTACAAAAAACAGTCGATTACAGCAGTTTTGGGGGAAAACCGTTGGGGACACGTCCATTAAACAGACAAGTTATAATCACATATAACATCTATAGTAAGCTTTCATTAGACAAAGTAAATGACTGTGTAGCATCTGTGAGCTGTGTAGCATCGGCACAGTTAGCGCTTTAGCTCGCCCCAGACAAGGCCATAAAGCCGGCGTCTTTCCTGCTAGCGCTCACCCTCATCCTCGATGTCATCCACAAAGTCCTCTGGGTCGCTGAAGGAAGGTTCCTCCTCTTCATAATCGGGGTCGTCCACCATATCAACCGTATTGCGCATTGAACACCACTACGATCTAGGATTTTCGCTAAAACAAAGCACAATCCTGAAAATGAAGAGGGTGGCTGGCGGCGGCCGGTGCGGCACCATGTGCGAAAACGTGAAAATGGACGAAGTGACGGAAACGCCGACCGGAAACTACTTTCGGTCTGTTGGAGGCGCTGTGGGAGAGTTTGTACATGTATAAATGGCCTGGATACACTTGAACCATTGGATAAGTCGTTATCCAAGTGTGTATAGATTTACAAAAAGCACAGAACTCGAAGGCGCGAGGAAGAAAAGAAGGAAGCCACGCGCCGGTAAAGTGGAACGAGTGCTTTTCCCGCGGCATCTGTTCAGCAAAAAAGAAACGTTGTGATATTTTACTATTGTTGTATATAAACTGCTTATGACTACCAACAAGAAACCACTTTAGCTCCACGCTAACTTTCTAAATGTAGAATTATTACACAATTATACCTGCATAGTACACTTCATGCACCCTGTCTCTGACCGCTGCGTCTCCATGGCTCTGGACCAGCACCGGGAGTGTGTGGCTCTGCTGCCCCGGGTGTGTGAGCTGCTGGCGGCTTCAGGGAGCGGTCTGCCCGATGACACCAGTCTGGAGAAACTTCTCGACTGGTTTACTCAACTTTCACTAGCTGGTGAGTACTATAGAGTGTGTTGTCCATGCACTGACTCAAGTAATTTAAATGATTTCTCACCATTAACAATTAAAATACTCTAATTTGCTGTTGGTAGTATCTTTCTCTGCTTACAATTAAAATTCAGTGGCTTAACTTCATTTATGCAATAAACAGCAGCACAATCAAACGTATTTAAATTCACACAGATTATTAAAGATACAACCCATTAGTAAAATAATACATAAAATTATTTCATACCATTTTATTATATATATTGAATCATTCTTCTTTGTTACCCTGAGCTTTCTAATGGGCCACAGCTGTATTTCGGCAGATTGACTGACCAAAGTGTGGTTGCCAAGCTACACCATTGACTCTTCTGACTGTCACCAATCATTCCTAAACATCCCTCCCAAAACTGATATGATTGAACAAATAAAAAGGAGTGTGGCCACTTCATAACATACAAAATATGAAATTACAAATTTGTGTTTTTTCAGGCACATGTCTGCATGAGTCCTTCCCATGTCTGCTGGAGTTCATACCTGCAGTCACTCACAACACAGCTGCAGACCCAGCCATCATCTGTTTTATGATGAAACTCACTGGTTTATTGGCTGGCACAGTGGAAGGATTTCATAGACTCCAGGTACTGCATGTTATTTGCGTAATCCCTTGAATATGCTGCTTCATGTATTTGTTTACTATAGGAGCATTTGACTCTAGCTGAAGTTTTCAAAGTACAGTCATGGAAGGAGACCGGGCTCTGGGATGATCCCTCTGTGAGGAGTGGGTGGATTCACGGCCTGAGGAGCACAATGCAGCACCCGAGGGCTCTAAATCTTTTATTACAGTCAGGTGATTTTTCTACATTTGGATTTATTTCCTCAACTGTATTTGATAAAAAAAAAAAAACACAAAAAAAAACGTCAATATTGGAGACAGGTGCATATGATAAGTGGTAACAACTCTAAAAACTATATTAAAGGAAACTCGTACACCCAATTTTGCAAAAACATTTTATTAACTGCAATGTTTTGGTAAATAGGCCTTCTTTCTAGTTGTATTCCACACATATAGAAACTTAAACTGAATATAATTTATTCAATAGAATTAGATACATGCACATGCACATGCATGAATACATAAATACAGAGATTAATGCTTGAATACACAAATATTTTACTGAACCTCAGGTGAAGAAGAAACTTAGGTGTTCATGCTAAAAACTCACTCATGTACAAATAAGGTTATAGTTCACTTTAGAACTGTTTTCAGACAGCAAAATGAAGTAGGGTTACCAACCCACTCTTATCCTAAAGCAACTCTTTCAAACAAGTCTGCTTTTCTTGCTATTTCTTACAATATGTTGCATTGGCGATATATCACCAGCCAACATGAAGTATGGTATAAATTCAAATGTAAAAAGGTCAGTCTAGTTACAAATTGAACTCACCAGATTGAAACTGTGTTAAATTACCTTTTAGTATTAATACAGTATTGCTATTACAATTTATTTTATAAGAGGAAACAGTTTAGTTTATTCATTTACAAGAGAAAATTAGAATAATGAGGCTTTAAAATGAATTGTCAGGAAATTTGATTAAAAAATAAACATTGCAGTGTTATTTCATATTCAACCTTTTCTTTCTTTTCCCTTTTCAGAATTGATGGAGCATCTTTTACACCTCCAAACTGACCCAAGTTTATTTGTGGCTTCTTCAGCCAATGAACTGCTAGCACACATTTTGTTATTTTATCAACCAGAATCTCCGGTGACAAACGGCAAAGCCCACACATGTGAAGAGACTCGTCCTACACAAAACAGAAGCGTACCGTCCACCTCAAGCGCGGAATATAATACAGCTGTAATAAGTATTTGTGACTATCTCAAACAATCACTGCTTCCACAAGAACAGAAACATCTCCAGCAGAGTGCACGGCTCCTGAGGCTAGTCGCGCAGATCTTGTCCCAGGCTGGTGGTCCTCTGTGGGTTCAGCTCTTTGAAAGTGTTCGTGGCCCTCTGGAGGATCTGGTCACAGCAGCTCACAGCCAACTCACACTGCCACTGATGGAGGTCATTCTAGCTGCAAATAGGTAGGTGTTCCTCACAATTTTTTTCCTCACAACTACCTCAAGTCATTACAGGCAAGATTTCATATTGTGCACTCCCCTCCCACTTTTTATTCATTTTTTTTAATATGCGTCTTTATTGTAGAATCGTGTGAATTTATGCAGAACTATAAAGGCATCTTTTTACTGTTAACATGTGCGTAATTTTGTACATAGCCTCACCTAGATTAAAGGAGACCTATTGTGTTTTTTTCCAACAATTTAGTAAGAAACTAGAACATCTGCAGATCAGTAATTTATCTTTTGTTAATTATTAAACAAAAAACTGATGTAAAACAGCTCGAAAGTAGAAACAGCTCTACTGACTTCCTGTTTAAAACTGCAGAACTGATAAGCCCCGCCTCTTCATTTTAAAATTTTACTTTAAGAAGCAACGGATTTTAAATAACCATTTTTTATTGTTGGTAAGTGGCTCTGACACAGTTCTGAACCTTGTGTGCTTCACTTTGAGTATTAATCTTTTGAATTATAACAAGTAAATACAGACAGGTGGGAGGGGATAGGTGGTAGGTGAGAACAGGGATTTATGAGCACTTGAGCTCCAGCTGAAGAACAAAACAAGATTACTCCAACATGTATGAATCAGATCAAATATAACTTTGAGTAAACTAATGGTGAAGGGAGGCCGTTATAATCTTTGAATAATACATTTTACATTATAGGACCTTTAAAATTGTTTTGGGCAACAAATTGTAGTGTGGCCCCAGCACTTGCCTCCCCCCTCTCCACTCTACAACTGCTCCCTTTCTAGAGCTGAACACGGTCAATAAGTTTCATTCTCAATCAGCATTTTGTGAACAGAAATACTAAATCCTAAGTTTATCCTAAGAGGACAAATAACTTTATGTTTTAAGAGACTTTTGTCACTGCGGTAGTTTGAGTGTTTAAATATTCAGTCATAAAAGTTGTGCGGGTAACTCAGTGAAAATGTGTGCTATTGACAAACAAACAAACAAACAAACAAACAAACAAACAAACAAACAAAAAAACTGGTTAAAAGCCTATGAGTCAACTCTTTTGACTGCAAATTGATGCTCTTCCCACCAGACAGCGCCTCAGAGCCCTCCTCTCAAAAGAATCTCTGGAGTTATATTTATGTTAGTTTGCTAAATCCTCCTGATTAGTAAATCTTCTTCCCTCGCGACCTCAGAAACTATGTTCCAAAAAGTCTAGCTTCTGTGATGTAAGAATGGTAAATTATAGACACATTTGTTCTGAGCATTTCTGCTTGTAAATGATCTTCTTTACAACCGTGTGCATTATGGTGGAAAGCTAGGCTCATTTATCGCTCATGTGAAGGCCCATGTTTTCCTCTGCAGTCAACAATGAGAGTTCTAGCTAAATTTCTGTCTAAGGACAATCCTGATTGACAGAAAGTCCTTCATGTAATATGCGTAATGTACGTATTATTAAATCATTATGCGGGAATAATTTATATTTAACTAATGATCTAGTTTTTTTACGTCTTCTAAAGCATCTTCAGAATTGTGTTTTGTTGAGTAAATACCAGTGTTTTTCAGTAAATGTCACAGCTACCATACTTAAAATTCACCAGCAGGTGGTGTTATTGCACCGTCTGCCTTTTAATTAAGATGATTTTCCTACATATTCAAAATACAATAAATGTGGTGTCAAATTTGTGAATTAATTGAGATTAATTAATTACAGACATATTAATCGAGTTATTTTTTTAATTACCGTAATTAATCTATTTTGAAATCTAAAGTAGCAACGAGACAAAAATAAAGGAGAAGGCGACAGTTATTGGGCTGATGAACGTGAATTTTATGTTCAAAAACTTCCTTAAGTCTTAATTTTTGCAATATATTAATATTTCCCATCTGCAACAATAATGTAATTAATGAAACTGGATAAAAACAAAACAAAAACACTTAAGTTGAATGTTTTTCTCAGCAATTTTTAAGTGAGATTAAAATAGATTACTTAGATTAATTAATTACAGATCATAATTGATTAATCTCTCTTTTTTTAATCGCTTGACAGGACTATACAATATACATTACTGATTATTAAGGTGTCAAAACAGTAGTCTAGACTGTCTGATAAATAATACAAAATAGTACCAGGAAATATATTTTTAGCTGAATCTGTTTCATTTCTCGCAATGGCAAAGGCAAGATTGTTAAAAAAAACACTATAAACATCTTAATAAGCATCATCAGGAGCATGTGTAACCTTTACTCAATTTTCTGTCTGTTTTGTTTAGTAACTCATCCCAAGCGCCCCAAAGAGCCAGTGATCTGCTGTGTGCCATGTTAGAGGTGAGACCGCCCACAGAACGCATCCGTGCTGCAGCTGCGCTAACACAACAAGGATTTTGGTAAGAATACAGCAGTAGTGTTAGTAGCCCTAGAATTGAAAGAGTAAACACAAGACTTGGGATTTAGGAGTTGCGAAGAACACTAGGGGTAGACACTTTATTATTGGATTTATATATTCTGTTTTTTATCCTTTAGTGACCCAGTCCACACTCCAAAAGCTGTAAAAATACTACTTCTGCCCCTGGATATTTTAACTGGGCAGTCTCTACTTAACTCAGAATCAGCAGGTACACATAAAACGCAAACATAATTAATGTATTTAATGATCTTCTACTAAATTTAACAATGTGTTTTTTTCTCTCTGCCAAAGGTGAGACCCGAGAGGAGCTGCAAAATAAAAGCTCTTGCACTTCAATCGTCTGCCTGTGTGTGACTAACCTTCATCAGATTACACTACTGGTACGTCAAATCATCAAATCAATGTATTTTGTATAGCCCAAAATCACAACAACAGCATCTCTGAGCTGAGGACTTCCCAAGATTATTAGCAAACATGATAGTAGGAAATAAAAAATAAAACAATACACATTCAATGAAACAATAAACATTCAGAAGCAGTTATTGATCAAGCATGTCAAAGCAGATTGTTAGTAGAGCAAATGAATGATTGTCCAGACATCCCCTGTCCTTAGACCCTCCTTCTCGGCAAGGAAAAACTAAAAAAAAACCTAAGGGAAAAAGAGAAACCTTGAGGAGAACCACAGTGAAGAAGGGATCCACTCCCATGGACGGACAGACTGTAGATGTAACTAAGGCAAAGTTATAGAGTTTATGTTTGTAGAGCCAGAGTCCATAAGCAGAGGGAAACGACTCGTCTAGCAGGACCAGGACAGGCCAATCCTGGAGAGGGAGGTGGGCGAATGTCCAAAAGAGGGAGTCTGAGGTCAGTGTTCCGGCCCACGTCACTGGAACAGCAACGATCTGAAACAGTTACGGAGTGGGACAGGGTACAACGAGTGAATAGCAAAGAACAGACTAGAGATGAACTGTAATTTATTATTATTTACAAGAAAGGCAGAAGTGAGAGGACAGACTTTCCCCAGTATATTTGCTCCTAGGGCAGCCTGACTAGAACTGTGGGTTTAGAGTCTGTTCCTAACTGACCTGACCATAAACTAATCCAAAGAGGAACGTTTTGTGCCTAATCTTAAATGTAGAGACTGTGTCAGCTTCTTTGACATGAGCTGGGAGCTGATTCCATAACCAGGGAGCTTGATAGCTAAATGCTCTGCCTCCTATTGTGCTTTTAGAGACTCTAGGAACCACCAAAAGTCCAGCATCTTGAGAGCGAAGTGAACGGTTAGGATGATAAGGAGTTATTTAAATTCATCTTTGATATAAGAAGGGGCCAAGTCATTTAAAGCTTTATAGGTTAGAAGAAGAATTTTAAATTTGACTCTAGACTCAACAGGAAGCCAGTGACAGCAAGAAAAAAAAAAGATATTATGAAGTATCTTGTATTGGAAGCTTAAACTACTTTATCTGTATAATATATCCTGGAGATGATTGTAGAGAAGATTCCCCACATTAAACAGTGATAAGTGACGCCAACATCTACTACACTTTACTGTTACCTTGTAATGTGTTTTGTTTCTCCAGCCGGACGACTTCCTGCCCTGTCCACGTCCTGTAATAGTTTCTACATTGGTGTCTTTATTGCACATGTGCATAGGGAGCTCTGCTGTTTCCTCTGGCTGTGCTGGGGCGAACAGATTCATATTTGGAAATGGAAAGATTCAGAAAAGTGCTTTGGAAGCTCTGACTGCTATTAACCACTGCTCAGGTAAAAGAAAAATCATAATATGTACATTTAAAGAACACCCATTATACAAATTTGAATTTTAGCCTTGTTCTCTTATCAAAACATATTAAGCTTTATTCACACTTGGTGAATCCTGGTTAGAAAAATCCTCACCCCTCGGAGCATCAAAAAATACTTCTGATGTTTTTGTCGGTCTGCGACCTACGACTCTAGAGCCACGAAGAGTTAATGAGGAAAAAAAGAACATTTTATTATGTGTGTAAAAGGGATACTTGTCTGTGTGTGCCTTGCAAGCGTTATTAACACTCACATTGTGATACTTGCATGATATACATACGAATATATGTCCTGTGGGAGAACAAGTGTGAGCATTGAAGCAAACAGAAATGTTATAAAATCATACTATGAAACTTACCAAATACCAAACATAGTATCAGAAGCTGATCCCACAACCTTCAAACTGGCCTGAAACTTTATAAGCTCTTGTCATTTTTATTGTATGTAATGTAAATAATGTGCCAAATATGTTTTTTTATGAAGTGTGCCACAATTTACTTTTAACACTCCTTCACAATGAGTTTTTTTTAAGTTAAGACTAATAAATACACATTTCTTTTAGGTGTTCATGACAAAGTAAACAAAGTGTTCACGGTTCTCCTCCTTTATCTAAATCATCCAGATTCTGATCCTGTGGTAAGTTTGAGCCAGAGTCCTAAAGATAAATGTTTTGTTTTTACTTGTGATTTACTTAACTACATTTCCTCCTCTCCACAGGTCCTACACAAGTGTTACCAGGCCTTCCTCAAGTGGACTAGTGTTTGCACTAATCTGTCAGACGAGCTCAGACAAGGTACTCACAAGTTCAACCTTTTACTTTGCTTGCCTTTCAACTAAAATGGCTCCTTATTTTAAAAAGCAAAGCTAGTTTTTTAACCAGTTCATTTCGTCTGTATTTATTCCCCACTTGCCTACTGCATTCTTAGCTTCCTAATATTCAAAGCAATGAGTTTGTAAGCTCTATTTATGTTGATAATATTACATTTACAGTTTATAAAGCTTGATTTAAGGTTGAATATCTACCTCTGTTAATTAGTAGCTACAGCTCAAGTGTCAGACAGAAGGTGGTCAGAGCAACTAAAAGATTAGAGCTCTGGCTTCCCAATAAGGAGATTGTGGGGTTCGAATCAGGGATCAGACCAAATCAAATCTGTCTCTGTGGTAATCCTGCGACGAGTTGGTCATTGTCCAGGGTGTTCCCCCGCCTAAGGCTCAAAGTCACTGGGCTACTTTAACCCGTGACCTCTTCTGGGATCAAGAGGTAGAAAATGATGAATTAATGTTTCAGTTCTCAACAGTGGAAGATCGCCCTGGTTCCAGTAGTGTTTTGCCCCATGTTATAGTGCCATAGGTTTTTCGAAAAATTTTAATATTATGATGTGTGATTATCACAAACACATGCTGTCAAACCAATCACACTGCTGCTCTCCACTCTGTCCTCAGCTCCGTCTTCTACCTCATCCTGATACCTTTCCAGCAGAATTGTTTGTTTGAAATGTGTTTGTGGGGGAGTTTAGAGGGTTAGCTTCACTTTTAAGATGCACTGTGTAACATCCTCGAGGTGTAAAGTGCACAGTTCACTAGAATTAGAAAGTTAAAACCATACTTTATCTCATAAACTACAGCAATCTCTGTTCTATAGAAACAAGCACAGAGTGGCCCTCCCCAGAACAAATAACAGTCAAAGTAAAAGTAAAAACAGATTTGTATTTATTATTTAGTGCAACAAAGACAAAGAAACCTAAACGACCTTAAAGTTACTCAGTGCACCTTTAACATAAAATATATACATTTAATGCTATACTATTTAAAAAAAAAAAAATAGTATGGCAAAATATACCATTTTATTGAAGTTTATTTTGCCATACTATACTAAAATAGTAAACATTTTAATAGTGTATGGCAAGAAGATAAAAAATTACTTAAAAATGATCTTAGTTGGCTTTTTCTATTTAAAATGTTTGGTAGTAAAACTTTCATACCACATGATGTCACTCTCAAGTATTGTCCTGTAGTATTTAGATGTTTATGACAAATGTGGACGTTAACATTGCTATTTCTTTGTCAGACCTAAAGCAGCTGGTGCAGAAGCGAGCGTGCGACCTGCGCTGGGAGGTCAGGGACTCTACCGTGGAGTTTTTGGGACAACAAGCTGCACTTTCTCACTCCACTTCAGATACCTCCCCAAACCTGCCGCTGCTGGAGGAGTGCAGTACCCTCCCGCTGCTCAGGGAGGCGCTGCAGGACCAGGAGAGCTACGTGAGAGCCAGCGCCGTCTCTGCTCTGGCCCAGACCCTGCGGAGAGGCTGGAGGCGGGGGTAGAGGAGACTGCAGAGCAGGTGGGTGATACAGCTGGAGCTCAGGAAGTAAATACATGTGGTAATTCAATATTAACTAACTACTACAATAAAAGTGCTTCTGTAAATTCAGATCTTTGCCACTCAAAATTGCTATAATAAATTTATCGTGAGGTCATGGAGGCGGCGATTAATTGAAGCGTGAGATTGCAATCCAGTCACGTCAAACTGTTATTTATGTGTGCTTTTTGAATGAGGAGCTTAAACAAAATTGAATCAAAAATTACGTTCAAATAATATGAGGGAATGTTATTAATTAGTTCCCTAAATCCCCCAGCCCTCATGAGTGGTTTGCATGTTTTTGTCCTTTTTGAGACAAAAAATGTTAAATACTCATTAGCCTCATCTACTATTTCAACAACTGAACCCACTAAGCTCCAAATCATTCCAGGCTTTCTGTTTCCTGACTCTAGGGTCCCCATTTCTGATCATCTTCAATAGATTGGAAAATTTCCACATGAGAAATTACAGAGACTATCTTCCAGGATCACATTTATTTGCCTAAATTTACAAAAGTGCTGCACAAACAGAAAGCATTGCATAAAACATAGATAATAAACAAACAAAAAGTACATGAAGTAAGCGATAATAAAGCACAGGAAGCAGACAGGAGACAGACAACACAAACAGACATATAAAATACCTTATTTTATATTTATTTATTTAGCCATTCATTCTTTTCTTATGTAAATAAATAAATAAGAAAGACAAACTGAAAGGACAGACATGCAACACAAAAAGAAAAAAAAAATGAATACAATAAGAAGAAGAAGTTCATTCTTAAGTTTTAAGAGGTGATGATACTGATTGGTACAAACTTATCTTAGGTAGATCATTCTAAAGCGGAGGAGCCCGGACTGAAAAAGCTCATCCTTCATCACCCTTTCAAATCAACAACCTCCATTTTGACCAGTGAAATATAACACGATTGGTCCCTCGAGATTGAAAGAGGATTCACAGCCTGCTGAGTATTATTTGATTTTTGTTTGGTTTGTGATCCCTCCTTAGAAAATACTCAGATACACTAGGTCATTGGCACAGACTGTTCTGTAAACATCTTGGACTGTCCCCTCCTCTATCTGTCCGGATTGTCTGCCACCTCTTCTTTCTTCTTTTCCTAAACCACTCCTCCAAAAAAAATAAATCTGATCACCTGACCACGTGAACTGTGTGTGTGTGTGTTTTTTTTTTGAATGGTTTGCGTTTGATGTTCGTGAAAGTGAGTGGCGGCCATGAAAGGTGCAGCGGTCCGGAGGCTCACTCCAAGCGTAATTTCATTGTACTCTGTGACAATGCCAATTAAGCTGTCTGTTTCAATTTCTTTTTCTGTTTCTGAAGCGACCACTAAAGTTTGTTTAACACTTGTGTTTGCAGCCTCACATAGTGTCCAAACTGCTGAACATTCTCTGTGATGACACCGAAGGCTTCTCCAGGAGGGCTGTGCTCCAGTTCTTCATCTCCTGGTTCTCCTCATCCTGCTCTTCATCTTCTCATCCTCCTCCTGACATCCTCTATTCCCTCCATCCTCTCTCGCGGAAGCTCTGATCTGGACTGGGAGGTGAAAGTTCATACGCTGGAGCTAGCCAAACTGCTAATGGACTCTACGCTAACAGCAGGTCACACACAAGCATTACACCCGTACGCCGTGATCTCTCAACCCACTTATAACTCTCATCTCAAAATTTGTTTTAGAAAATTCTTTGCAAAATTTAGTCGAACAAGGCGTCATTTCTGTTCTTCTAAGTGGACTTTTCGATTGCGACAGACCGGTGGGACTCAAAGCTTGCCAGCTACTTCGAAATCTTCAAGAAACGTTGGACAAATCAGAATGCCAAGTCAAATGCAGTCTTCCATCTTGGGGTTGGGGCAGGAGATAAGAACACTTACCGGGAAATCAGATGGAACAGAATCGGTGAATGTCCAAGAAGTTTTGAGATGTTTAGATTTGGAGCAGAGGTTGGACGTTTTGAGTCAAAGCAGCGATCATGTTCAGAATTCGCCCCTGTCTTTGCTGCAGGATATTTTGACAGCCCGGGATGTACACTGTCACTCGGGCACAGCAGAGGGTCAAGAGGTCATTGTGGACTGTTACTGAGGCCATGCGTTTTGGATAGAATAAATGATAATGTTTTGAATAAAGATGAATTATTTTGAGGTTCTAATGTGTTTTTGTGTAGAGTTAAAAGTTTGCATTTGGCAACAGTCGATAAACAACAGAGTTTATGCTACATTCTGAGTTTTAGTAGCGAGTGGCAAAAATATCATGGAATGTAATTGGAAGTTAATCCTGTATAATGACATTTTCTCCTGTTTTAAATCACAACGTAAAATATGAAAAGATTCAATAATAGTATGAAGAAATTAAGTCACCTATTTCTTTTTTGATATTTTAAAACACAAATAAACAATAGAAACTTTTTTACTGTGATAGACATGTGGAAAAGTTTAAACTCAGAAATGGGGAAAATAATTAAATTTTTTTGTGTAATTGTCAGTACGTGCTTATGACTTTATCAGGACAAAAAAATTATATGTTGTTTTTTCTTATGAACCGACCTCTCTTGTATTCATACCTTGACAGTTTCGGCTACACATGCACCTGAGCTACTAAGCAGCGAGCCCACAAAACAACTCAAGTCCGCAATCTCAGACCATTGTAAGAGAGAGAACCACCTAATGGACTGGGATAACGCCAGAGTCATAGCATTAAGCACCGAAAGCAACAAATACCATCGCTGGATCAGGGAGGCCATCGAACTCCGAAAACGCGCCCACCCGACTGTAAATCGGGATGAGGGGGCGTACCATCTTTCTCACACCTGGGACACAGTTCTAAAGAGGTCCTGCTGTCCCAAGTAGGAAAATAGCGCCAAGACCTGCTTAAACCAGTTGACCAGACACGTCACAGGAACACCAAGTGACACTTCTAAAGAAGGCTACAGTGTGTAGCCGAAACTGTCAAGGTATGAATACAACAGAGGTCGGTTCATAAAAAAAATACATATAACTATAACAGAAGACCTAATGAATTTATTGGATTATGAGACTGATAAATGAAAGAGTGCAAGTCCTTTTGCCCTAAAGGGACTATACTCGATTTTTATACAACAAAAAAACTTAAAAATAATTTCCCCCAAGCACTGATATCTTGTTAATGTATTCATTCAGGTGGAAATTAGTCTGCAATATTCTGTCTATGTTTAATAATGTCCCATTTGTATCCAACTTTGTCTGTTTTTGTGGTTAACTGTTGTTAGCATACCGAAAAACATTAAAACTCATAATGAACAATTCTGAAGCTCAGAATGCATTAGCTATGTGAGCAAATCATGTAGACTGAAGAAAGAAGTTTAAAATTAATTTTTTCTGTTTGTTTACATTTTAAGAATACAAAAATCAGGTACAGTCCCTTTAAGCACTGCTGGTTGGCCCAAGCCTTGAACAAGAACAGGCTAAACGCTGAGTGTGGATGTTCTGCAGAAACTCAAAACAAATGATGGAAGAAATAAGACTTGCAGCTATAACTTATTGTCTAGAAAACATAATTACAAAAAACAAAAGATAAATGCCAAGCATTTTTAGGTGTATAATAAAAAAACAAACATTTTCTTTGGTTTTAACGGGTAAGTTTAGGCTTCTAGTTACTAAAATTTATAAGTTTAGGGCTGGGGCAAGATTTCCCTGTTAAACACAAAGAAAATGTCGGTCTTCAACCAAATTTGTGGTTATTTTACGTTTTGGCTTTTCATAACATTGATGTAAAAAAGACGTTAAAACATGCTTACTGTACATTTTTGACATTTCAATGTATATCTACATTTTCTCTGGAGAATGGGCTGATAAAGAAATTAGGCTGATAAATCAAATAAACAAAGTGCTGTCATTCAGTAGGCATGTTAAAGAACTTACAGAGGAATTTTTGATCAACGTCACTTTCACCCTGCTGCTCATGCATTATGCAGAAAGACCCGCTCTCCATCTGCTTAGCTGAGGAAACGTCTTTGAATAAAACAACAAAACGGGACGAGAACTAGCTGTTTGGATCAGGTATGAACTGGTCTGACAGACGTCTGTCTCCTGAAGATCAGATGTTCTCTTTGAGACAGTGTTTTTCTCGCCATGTTTTCACTCACTGAATGTTTAATGTTTAATCAATTTTAAGGGTCGTAGGGTCAAATTTCATTCACAAATGTTGATTTAGCAGCAGAACTTTTGTTTTCACCACTGATAAACTTGTAGTTTGCTGCAACAGTGCTTTTTTGACTTGTTTCCACTGTTTGTGTCTATGAGCGACGGCTTTCTAAAGGTCGGGTGCACGTGCATTGCCCGCGTTGATAAACAAAAATCCCTCTATAAGCATAATTAAACCATGACTTTTCTGAATTATATATTTCATTAAAAAAAAGAAAAGTGGTGAGTGGGTGTGGTGGTTTCTACAACATGTACGATGAGCAGATCAGATGTTCTCTAAAGTATCAGCTGAACAATAGTGTTGCATAACTGCACTCTCATTAGTGACCAAAACTGTTAAATAAACAGCTTCAGAAAACATCCTGTTTACATAATGTAATTACCACATACACATACGCTGACCAATCACGGCAGAGCTTTAGTCATATGTTTAATTATTTAAGCTGGAGAAGAGTAATCATAACAGAAGGTGGGGATTATTCACATGGGACACATTTCTCATTTCATTATTTTTTATTGCTTATTGCTTATCAAAGTATTATAAACATTAGTTTTTAGTTCATGGTCAAAAAAGTATATTCATTTATTATTACACACTGTGCACTCCCTGTGCTCTCTGTTTGTCAGCTTAGCGTTTTGATAGGAACCATATTTTGTTTATCAGTATTCAACTCCAGCATCAAACAACGATACTTTGTTGGGGTCAAATTGTACAAAGATCTTCTATCTGTGTGACTTTTGAGTTATAAACCACTATTATTCCACAAAGGACCGCCACAGTGCTGAACCAGAACTAAGCGAGGACATGACTAGGTGCAGCTCTGTACAAAGACTAAACAAGAATGTAATGTCTTGTTGAAAAAGCTGAATAGCCCTGTTTTATGACTTTGGTTGCAGCACAAACCTGGATATGTGCTTGTTTGTTTGTCAGTAACTAATGTACTTGAATACAGCAAAAGGACATGGCTGCACTTGTGTATATATACAGATAAAACATTTTGTGTCGCTATGTGTTGAAAAGGAGCACTTTCTTGAATTGCTCTTTAAATTGGTATGTGATGTGCATAAACATGTTTTATTCATGAAACAACGAGACATAATTATTGTAGAGATTAATAGATGAAACTATTTTAATACACAATTTCATTCCAGCTAGGCTTTTTTAAAACTAAAATAAATAATGGGCCTCAGAAACCAGTATGAAAACCGACCAATAATACCGGCATCGACTGACAAAAATTAAAAATCGGTATTGGCGTCGGCCAAAGAGAAAACCCATATCAATCTCTATTTAAAAGCATTAAAATCAGCTACAGCGTCTTTAATATTTTCCATAAACAGTCTATTTTCCCAACATGTTCCCATTCTACTTATTTTCTATTCCTGGTTCCATTTCCACTGTCCTGTTTCTGATTTCCCAGGCGATTCTTCATTAAATCCCGCAGCGTTTTGGCCTGTTATCTAAAGATGGCCGTCCACGTGTTCTTCCTCCTCCACCACCACCTCGGTCACATGGATCCGACCAGGGGGTAACATGCTCACTCATTCTCTCTCACACACACACACCGCAGTAACTTCTCATTAACTAACGAGCAAAAATGTCAATGGCCCGGCCCCTCCCACTCACACATTATCTCTGGGTTATCTCATCTCTCGCTCAGGTCGCCTCATCAAAACTCCAGCAGGACAACATGGAGGCAGTAGCGCTGTTCTTTTACGCCGCGGCTCAACCGGACGAGCTTAGTTTCAACAAGGGGATATAGTCAAGGTAAGTGGGCTGCTGATTTTGAACTTGGACTGGTGAGGGATGTAAAGATGTGAGGTTATACACATGACATCGCTGCGTTCTAAATGTTCTCACTGAATGGCAATAGTGCAGAGAGGAAGGTCTATATTATACACATTTTTATTAGTCTAGGTATGTTGTTACTGTGGCAAAAACAGACCTTCATCCACACAAGTTTAACAGAAGAATCCTGCATTATTAGGCAGATTTTTTATATTTTTTGAAACACATTGTTGCATCTTCTGATGTTACCAAGTGTTAATACAGTAAGCTCCCTGCAGTGTTTCAGTGTTTCGTGTAAGGCTGCAACAAGTAAATTAACCACAACTAATCTAACTAACTGATCAGATAATCAAGTAACAGGTCTTTATCCTAGTGTTGTCACAATTCTAAATTACTATTATGCTATTTTAAACGTACTTCAATACCAAGGAAAGGACTCCATTCTCAATACCAGTGTCAGTACTAGAACTGCGTCAAAAAAGCCATTTGTTTGTCAAAATTTGAGACAAAAATGACATTTACAGCACAAAGTCTTTTGGTTGTTTTGGACCCCTTGTTATATGTTTTAGTAGATTATTCTAAAACTGTTCAGAAAAGACCAAATTGGGTTTTCAACATTTTATATATATCCATATTACGTACTACTTTGAACAATCCTATTTTATATAAGCCCTTACATTTCTCCTGTAGTCCAGAATAAAACCTTTTGATGTCAGTTAAACAATTCTTTTTTTTAATGTCATTTCCTCATCAAAACACACCTGGTCTTTCACTACAATAAATAGAATATTTTCAACCCTGGATTTGCCCATCTTTGAAACTACAACCAGCCTCATTTAAATGCGCGCTGTGTAACATTTTGGCCAAAAAATACACTTTATCTGTCTTACTTTAGTTGTCTTTATGATACAAAATACATTTTAAAAAATGTGTAATTTTTCTCTGAGTGGGCTTGTATGGTCACAAAATGGACTAACTATTATTTGGCCCAGAATATTGCCTTCTCACATTTGTTTCAATGGAAAAGCAACTCTTTTAGCTGTATTTTTTTTTCACCATATGGCATGCAATATATTTATCCCCATTAAGAATGTTCTATAGAATGATTTTATCTTCCTACATTACACTGGATTGTGAAGTTGACTTTTCACCTTCAGAAAGTTACATGGTGCACTTTTAAGCAACTTCCATTTAAAGATGGGGTAGCTGATTTTCACAGAGCAATAAAGGTTTTAAATCTGAAAACATCCACTCATAAATCCTTAGGCAAAAGTTTGATATTTATATGTATTATTTTTGTTGTAGTATTAGCCAATTGGACTTCTTTTTGCAGACAGCAAGGTGACTGGACAGGAGCAAGCATAGACAGATTCAGCTCCTTCTTAGAACAAAAAGTCTTATTCAACTGTGGTCTCAATTTTTCACAAAGTGCTGCATTTATCATATATTTTTTAGTGGAAAACACAAAGTTTACTCATTTACTAGTGAAAATCCATGGATTAGGTAGAAAGTAAGAAAACCACCTTAAATCCTGTCGCAAATTAAAATCGCAGACTTGTTGAAGACCGCTGATGCCTCCTGACGATCACCATTTTAAGCTTATTAGAATTTCACACATTTTCCGCTCACGGTGGTATAATAATGTGACCCTTGTGTAACATTTCTATGCTGCATGTGTTGAAGGTGACAGATATGGAGGATGATTCATGGTTCGCAGCAGAGTTCCAAGGAAAGAGAGGTTATGTGCCAGAAAACTACATATCACTACTACCACATCTGTACGTAAGAAAACCAGCACTGTTTGCACTTAAATACACAGGAGTTTTTTTTTATTTTTATCGTATAATAGTAAAAATGCACAAAGCCGTTTCAGTTTATTCATTTTCTTTTTTGATAGTTTATACGCAAACTTTAGACTAAAAACTTTACACTTTAAAAGACCACCACAGTACCTACCGTGTCAATTACTATATACTGCCAGTGATACTTAGTAGTACTTATAGTGGTACTTACAGTGGCACTAACAGTGGTACTTAGGGTGGTACTTGTAGGGGTACTTGTATCACACATACTGGTATATAACACTGATAGTTGGTGGTACTTACAGTGGCATCTTTTAATACTCTTACCAGTACTTGTAGTGGTACTTACAATGATATTTAGGGTGGTACTTGGAGGGGTACTTGTGTCAGCACATACTGGTGGTATAAAACATTGATAGTTGGTGGTACTTACAATGGTATCTTTTACACTCTCCAGTAATTTGGGTGGTACTTGGAGGGGTACTTGTATTAGCACATACTGATATATAACCACCACAGTACCTATCGTGTCACTTACTATATACTGCCAGTACTTATAGTGGTACTTGTAGTGGTACTTACAATGGTACTATCAGTGGTACTTGGAGAGTACTTGTATCAGGAGATACCGGTATATAACACTGATAGTTGATGGTACTTATTTCGGTACATTTTGAAACACTTACCAGTACTTGTTGTGGTACTTATAGG
Organism: Mugilogobius chulae; assembly: GCA_038363315.1. Taxonomy (NCBI): domain Eukaryota; kingdom Metazoa; phylum Chordata; class Actinopteri; order Gobiiformes; family Gobiidae; genus Mugilogobius; species Mugilogobius chulae. The sequence continues at coordinate 18,956,416 of CM076398.1, read as the reverse complement.
GGTACCATCTCTAATACTTAGTGTTGCACATATTATTTGTTTCAGTGGTGTGTGGTGGTATTTATAGTACTGGATGAAAAAGGCCAATGAGAAGGAAATGATTATAAATATAGCTTATTTATTATTAATAATAAAAATGGCAAATGTCAGAAAAGCATTAAGGTCTTTATTAAGGTCACAACAATTCTGAGTATTGAATACTACAAAATAAATAATTTTTTCAGTAGACAAAACAACAAAAAATAATTTAACACGATTCCGACACATTTATTGATAAATACCATCATAAAAATGGAAAATAGTGGTACTAAGAAAGTACCTACTACATTAAGAAATGGTATAAATTACAGTGGCAATTGGTTGTATATCAAAGTGACACATACTAGTACTTGAGTGGTCTTGAATACAGTACATAATACTTAACTACTAGTACCAACGGGACATGTTCTAAAGTGACACTAGCCATAGTTCTAATAATTACCTTTTCTTTGACCTTTTCATTCTGTACCATTAATACCAACCACACACCACTGAAACAAATAATATTTGCACCAATAATAATATTTGTGGTTCCATTATAAGTACCACAATAAGTACTGCTAAGTGTCTGAAAATGTGCCATTATAAGTACCACTACAAGTGCTGGTAAGTGTATTAAAAGGCACCACCAACTGTCAGTGTTATATACCAGTATCTGCTGATGTACCACTGAAAGTACCACTGTAACTACTACTAGGTATCACTGGCAGTATTTGGTAAGTGACACAGTAATTAACTGGTAGGTAATGTGGTGCTACCAAAAACTATTAGAATGAGATATCAACCACTCCTTCCACGTGTTTCATCAATATGTTGCTTACTCCAAGATTATACAATTTGGTGTGTAGGAACAAGAAAGTTTTGCCTGCAGTGTCTCAGCAAACCTGTATATAAATTAGAAGTATGTAGCATTAAAGGATCCACGAGTTCGACTAATGTGAGACTAAACAGCCCTTTGCTTTTCATTGCTGCATTGTTACGTAACTAATCCTGTGATAGATTTGATTAGTGTCCGCGCTCATTTTGGAACAAGGCACTTTTGAGAAAATCAATTTAAATGAGTGTGGCAAGAAACTTCATCAACAGTTGTGTTTGATGTTGAGTTGTATTTATGAGTTAGTGTGGAATTGAATAAGCAAGTTTATGAATTATACTGGATATGTTTTACGGAGACTCAGTACTGCTAATCTCTACTTTATTTTTCAGTTGTATCACTTAATTTCATTACATCAGGTAATAAGATACGTAATTGAAAAATGTTAAATTGAATAAAATTGAAAAAAAAGTTTTGGGGAAAAATGTATCAGGTATTAACATGGTACTATCACGTTTTCACTGTTAGTTGTTGTTGTTTTTTTTTTCTTTTTTTTTATGTTTGCATCACGTTATTACATTATCGATAGTATCATGTTACTGATAGTATCAGTTATTACCTGATAGTATCACGTTATTACCTGATGGTATCATGTTATTACCTAAGAATAGCACGTTTTTACCTGAATGTATCATGTTATTACCTGATAGTATCACATTATTACCTGATAGTATCGCATTATTACCTGATGGTATCATGTTATTACCTAAGAATATCAAGTTTTTACCTGATACTATCATGTTTTTACCTAAATACATGTTTGTTTTTTTTAATATACATTATTACCTAAGAATATCAGGTAATTACCTGATAGCATCACGCTATTACCTGATAATTTTTCCCCAATCTCTTTAACATTTATGTTACATTATTACCTGATATTCTCACATTATTACCTATAGCATCAAGTATTTACTGTACTATCACATTATCACATACTTATAGATTTTTTCAGATTTTTTTATTTATTTGTACGTTATTACCTGATAGTAATTTCATGATACAACTGAAAAATAAATAAAGCAAAGATTGGCGGTACTGAGCTTCTGTATTGTTTATCTATATATGTATCTATATCTATCTTTTCCCAGCACAGATATTTTGTCGAAGTGTATATTCATGTGAAAATTAAATAAAAAAGGTTAAAATTCAACACTTTTTTCATGTGTAGGTTTATCAAATTTTAACACTTCATTTACCACGGTATAATTAAAAAGGGCATTCCATTGCTGTGTGCTTACATGCTAATGAACTAATAGATTGTTATTGAATGAGTAACACAAACAGTTGGTATAAGCGTGTTATTCTTAGCCCTGCAGCCTTTCGCTCGGTGCTGATGAGTAATAGCGTTCACTTATACTCGTGCAGGTGGTTCGCCGGCAGCATCACACGTATGGAAGCAGAACAGCGTCTCCGGTGGCAGGATACGGGAGTGTTTCTGGTGCGAGAGAGTGAGTCAGCCCCGGGAGAGTTTTCACTGTCTGTCAGGTACGTCCACTCAGATCTGTCATATGTAGATCATTCAATCATGTTCGTACATTGTTATGACCCAACCGTGCCAAACATATTTTAGCAAGACATGAGACACACAGAAGGAGTTCAATCATTTTTGTTTGATTTGCTTTCTATTTGAGCTTCTTATTTTTATGTTTAGTTAGAATTTTTAGGAAGGTAAAAAAACTAAACTCCAAAAACAGTGCTGCCTACCTTATTTTTGTTTAATCAATATAGTGATTGATATAGTAACAAATTGTAATTAGGGGTGTCAAATTAGCGCTGGACAGGTGTCACCGTAAAAACAAATACAAATACAATATTGCATTGTGGTCTGATAATCTGGTGAGAAAATTATATGTTTGAGTTACTCGTTCAGGTTAGGGCAAATTACTGTTACTGTCATATTGTCAGAGAGCGAGATATTCACCCCTACACATTCCAGTTCAAGTTCTCTGGGAATTTCAAATTGGCTGCATTTTAAATGATCTTTACCATTTAAAAGAACCCCCCCACCCTTTCCCTCCAATCTATCCTTTCTAAAAACATTATAGCCTGGCATAGCGACAATAGCCTCAGGCGATGAGGGGGATAACCAAGTATCGGAAAGTCCCATATAATCAATATTTGAATTAATCATTAAATTGGTTCGGGCACTACTTGATAATTTACTACTACTTAAAAAAAAACGCCGCCGTCTTTGCTAACAGCCCCCCTTCCGCGACCCGAACGAAAATGACGAGACATACGTTATCAAACTCTGTGGCGAACGATGCTTCTAATCTTTCCTCACTTGTATTCCCGCCACAGTCCGACCTTCATTCTGCGGTTGCTGCAACTCCTCTGTCTTTGTTTTCCTCTGGCCAAATAGTACCATTCTCCTCCGTACTTTCAATTCAAACATTCCGTTTGAACCCGGGTAAATAACAATCCATGCTTGGCTATATGCTATTTTTCCGTAAGCGTCATTTTCTGTTTCCGCATGATTTTCCTGTGCACTGATTCGCTGGTTCTCCTGTAGCCACGAGCCAATCAAACAGCTGCATATGCGGCAATTAACGACCGCTTCAAACAAGTCTTCAAAACCTCATGCCAGATGGATTTCTCTCAAGTTTGTGAATTTACAAATATCATGAGAGAATTCTTTTGGCTGACCAGGTTAATGAACTTCAGAAATAGTTCCCACGATCTCATCGGCCTTTTCTTCTTGTATATGTCCAGTGACTCTTCCTTGTCTTCATCCTCACCATGAGCTCCAACTGCACACTCAGAGGAACTTTGCTACATACGTTATTAGAGGAGTATGAGTCTACGTCGTTAATAAAAACCCCTTTCTCCATCATCTATGCAGCTTATTCCAAGTTTTTTCGATCACAAGCAGCAGCTAACTATTAACTTAGCGTCCCGTTGTCATGATGATTAAAAAATGTTTAATGTGGTTAATTTTATGGCTTTGGAACATGAAAAAATAACTGTACCTCCCACACATGACTGATTACTGCGGCACAACAAGTCCTTAGAAGTCAATACTGTTATAATTAAGTACCTAAATGCCTCATCACTTGTTACATAATCTCTACTATTAACACCCAAGTATGTCAATGTCACCGCAAAATGAGGCGAACTCGTCTATTTGAACGTGTTTCGTAAGAGGCCATTGTAGAGAAATCCCCCGTGCGCTTGTGGAGAGTGTAATTTGGGTCGTCGCGCTATTCCGAAGAGACACGTTAATCATAGAGGGTAAATGTGACGCGTTCGACAACCGCAGGACGTTACGCAACTCAATTATGAATTAAAACATGCATCGGATAAGCACAACGTGTACAGATGCATCACATATGAATGGGATTGGATATTAGCGTTATGTAAAATGCTAACGCTAAGGAAGTGGCGATGTGATTAGCTAATGTAGTCTGTGCTAAATATAAAGCATGATTTATTGCCGTGGGAAGAGTTTAGACTATGTTTTGTTGTAAGTTGTTTTGATGTTAAAAGAATGTCTAGGTTGTTTTGGGGCGTGGTTTTGGAAATGAAGAGTGACAAGGGAAACGTGTCGAAGATTTTTTTCCAAAAATAGACTGACAAAAGCGAGTTATGTGAAATGTGCAGGTATATTTATATTTAAGTATTTCTTCAACACGTGTAATTAACAACGCTTTTCTTAACGCTGGAGTAGTTTTTTTAGTTGTAAATCAGCAGAATGTTAAAATATGTTTTTAAGACTTATTTCAGACCAAAACAATAATGTACGTGGATATTACCATGTGCTTAAAGATTTGTAAAAGCTATGAGCTAGTTGGACCCGTTTTGGATTTTTGCAGTTTGAAAATCAGCTACCCCATCTTTAAAGTGGAGCTAAACACGCTTTCAGAGACTAACTCTGCCCACAACTGAACCTCAGTTGTGAAGAGCCCAGGTGGGTGTGAACAGACATGATTGACAGCACTAAATATGAACAGCGAGCTTGGTGAATGATTTGAGTTTTGTGTCGGAGCGGTCCAGGTCCTGGCGTGAGATTTGCAGCGGAAATTGTACAGCAACAGCACTAAGTCTTTGCTTACTTGCACGTCAAAATTTTTTTTTATATTTACTTTGCAAAACATACGTATTAAATCTTTGCTTTAGTCTACACAAGCACATGCACTCATGATGCGAGTATTTTCTAAAAATGAAAATAAAAAACGACAATAAACTTGCTACTGGCACGAGTTTCAAACCAGCGCATCGTTGTACAAGTGGTGGCACATCGCACTACTCGCTCAACAAGCTGAGCCACATGACTGATGGTGTATTTGCGCAGTGGGTGATCGCTTTCAAACTCTTCACAGCAGCAGTGTCAGAAGGAGGAGTTTATTTATCCATCTGGGCGGCTCGTCTGTCGCGGTCAACTCACTGTGACGTCAGCGGGTACTGAAAATGCACTGACAGCGTTTGTCCATTGTGACAGTACAGCCGCCGGTTTTTCCACACATAACTGCAAAATGAGCGAGTTTGCACCAATAATGTCCAAAAAAGGCCTGGAAACAGTAGATTATTCAATTTTGACCCCATATGCACAGTCTGACAGTGAAAAAAAGTTGAATCTGAGTTTAGTTTCTTTTTAAGGGATGTGCAACAGCTGGTAGGGGGGAGTGACCCGATCAGGGAGTGCAAACCGGCAAACAATCAATACATTTTATGTTTATTTTGATAAGAAAAAGAGCAAGGTAAAAGTTTTTATAAAAAGGACTATAGTCACTTTCTTCATTTAATCCTGGGGAAACAGTGGCTTGTAGATTGTAGATGTACCATGTTTCCCTCTGCAAAAGTAACTTCAGACAGTCACCACTTCTAATATTTTTTTGAATACGCTCAAGCCCTTCCACTTTGAGACAATCTAGATTACTTTGATGTTGCTCTGAAAAGTGTCTTGCCACAGGGAAGTCCGTATTATTCCTCCTTATAGCACCCTACAGGTGTTGCTCATCTCTTAATCAATAAACGGGGCTAGTGGATTGCTGAGAATCACACCCTGAAGAAGGCTGTTGTGAGCTGCTATGCGTGGAAAACAGATCAGCACATGCTTTTAAAGAAGTAATATTTTAAAAAATGAAGTAGCCCAGAATAATAAAGGCTTTTAAACGTTTATTGTATGAAGATTGCCTTGGGTTTGCCCCCCTTTCTGTAGCTTTGCGCTGTCAATCACCAATGAGCACCTTCAGACTTCACTGAATATGAGATTTCCATGAGCATTTTTGTTGATTAACCCTGCTATACAGAATATTGTAAGACATCAATACAAAAAAATGAGAAAAGCATAACATTTTTCCTTTAGAACAACCAGGAAAAATACATTTCACAACATATTTAGACACTCTCACAGCAGCAAAATACCCAGCAACCCCAGCCTCTTCATCTCCTCCACCACCACCAAACAGTGAAGAGATATTTTGCCTTTTATCATTCTCTCGTTACTATTTGTTGTATTTTTTTATTTTTAATTCCTTCACCAGCATAAATTGTGAAAATATCTGTAAGTTGTCAATGTTTTGTCAGCTATGGAGACCGAGTGTTCCGCGTCCTGCATAAATTGTGAAGTAAGTTGTCAATGTTTTGTCAGCTATGGAGACCGAGTGGAGCACTTCCGCGTCCTGGAAGGCGGGGGTCAGTATTGCATTTGGGAAGAGTCTTTCTGCTCTCTGAACCGACTGCTGGACTTCTACAGGACACACAGCATTTCCATGGATAAGCCCGTCCTGCTCAAAGACCCGCCCGCTCACATAGTGCCCCTTTGTGGACAGAACTCCTACAATAATAACAACCCCCTAAACCCTCCCAACCCGTACAGGAGCGGCTCTCAGGAGTCTCTGTGCCCAGCCCGGCCCACCTCACGACTGTCCCACCACACGGAGAGAGGCCCGTCACCACCGCAGCCTCTGAAGCCGCTTGTGGAGGTAGGAAAAAGAAGGTTTGAATGGGTCCCGTGGCATAGGCAAACTAGCTTTCCATGTTCAAGCATGCACTGCTCCAGAGTAGGGATGTCATAAAGCAAATTTACAATTTTGCAGCTATTGAGAGACACAATATTGCGATTTAACAATTATTCACGATTACGATTGTTATGACCAAATAGTGGTGACATTTTTAATTTTCTTGCATTCTCATTGTGTAACACGTCATAGTCGTAAATGCAAAAAATGTCAATGTGACAGAAACATGTAGTATTATTTATCAATTAAAAACTGAATTTTGCTTCTTAAATGGTAATATACTAAGATTGGTTGAACCAATACTAATATCTGTTATTCTCATGCTGCTGCAAACAAATAACAAAAATGTAAAATTTAATTCAAAATTCAAATGTATATTTAAAACATGGCCAAATCACAAACTTACTTGTCACTGTAAAAAATAAGTAAAAACAATGTATTTATCTAATAGGTAACACATCTTTGTCTTAAACTGGAATTGATATATTTTCTATTAAAAAAAGTCAAATTTAGATTTTGCTTCTAAACTTGTCACGATTATTATTCTTTTGTTCTTGCGATTATTTTGGCGCTTGAATAATCACGATTATCGATTAACCTAATAATCTTGGCATCTCCACTCCAGAACAAGCTTATCTGACAGCACAAGACCTAGTAGAACAAATGAATATATTTGGAATAATACATTTTAAAAGTTGTATCTGTGACACATATAAGTCATGTTTATGAAATCTCAAATCAAAATCTTACATATAGTTCCTTTAAGATGTTTGTGTTTTATGAGAAATGACCTGAAGATATTCTTAGAGATGGACAAAAGGGACTAAAGTTGTACTTGTACACATCTGAGCTATTAGATGTGTACAAGTACAACATTTTAGCTCTCGGCTCTCAAAATATGGGTCGAGGATTCCCTGAAGTTTAAATATTTTATTTTAATCAGTTTTTCGTCAATCTATGGATTACACAACAAAAAGTGAATCTCAAGACAAGTTAAAACTGCTTGATTATAGAATTTGAAACCTAATTTTAGGCATTTTGACTCATTTAAGCTCTATTCATGGTAGAGTCCAAGATGTTTTTTCTTATTGTATTCTTATCTTATTGTTAAGATTGTTCTTATCCCATTGGCAAATCTTTGTTCTTATTTTCTGTCAAATTCTCTTAGAACCAGTCAGAAACACTATGAAACACATTAAATAATCTACAATACATAATATATGAATTGTTAACCAGCTACATTGACTCAAATCCAGATTAAAATTCTAAATCCAAGTCATTTTAAGCAATACTAGACATACAGGTTGTGCAGTGTAGTGTTTGTTAAAGTTAAAGTAATAGTTTGGCTGTATAATGTGTCTTATAGAATGTCTTATTGTGTTGTTTGTCTGTGTTGTGCAGAAGAGCCGCGTGGCCCAGGCTCTCTGTGACTACAGCCCCGCTCACAGCTCCTGTCTACACTTTCAAAGAGGAGACGTCATCCAGCTGCTGGACTGCTCCAGTCACCTGACCTGGAGGGGGCGCTGCAGAGGCCGAGTGGGCATCTTTCCTCCTCAATATGTGCAGCCACTCTACAACTAGCTCCTTATCACAGTTCTCATAGCTTCATGTCTTTCTTTGTGGAGTAATTTATTTATGTCTAAACTTGGTTTTCATTTGAACATGTATCAATTCTTTGTTTTTGCTGCTTTTTTGTTTCTAAAACAAACTCTTCAATACAGTGTGATCAGGACGTTTGAAATACTAGAGTGATAAGTAGACTGTAACACATTATCAATGATTAACTGACTTTAGAAAATCTGTCATCAAATAAAACATCACTTTTGCCATAATATTGTGGGACACGCATGAGTGAACTATTGTTGTTTCCTTTGGCAAGACGTTTGACCTACAACCAAGTAGGTCAAGGGTTCAGTGTGAGTGAGTAGATCCTTGATTGTAAAACACTCTATTAACACAGACTATTTACTTTTAGAGTATGTGTACTTGTCTAAGGATTTTTCAGTGACAGTCACTGTCAGTGCATCAGTGATGTCAACAGCTTCGCAACTACAAAAGTCTAGTCTATGTGGAATTCTATCATGACATTGCAGGTTTGAATCATATACATATCATGAATGGTATGATGTGGCCCAGGCCTAATCATTATTACAGTTTTACACACAATTACTGTAGCTAGTTTGCTATTCTATTACAAACAACAGACAATTGTTTTTAGGTTTTACAACGGTTATAATGCCCAAACATGTAATGTATCTATAGACTTATTCACATTATATTGTGGGCTCAACATTTCAACAATAACTACAGAATAATTAGGCTTAATAAATCATTAATAACACCTTAATAAATACTTAATTAAATATGAACAAATCATTAATTAATAGATGAAAAAGCTTATTAATGCTTAGTAACTACTTAATTACTCCGAATCCTACCCCCAACCCTAAATCCTAACCTTAGCTTCTTAGTTAAGTAGTTACTAAGCATTAATAAACTTTTTCATTCATTAATTCACCATTAGTTCATGAATAATGAAGGCTTTATTTATGCTTTATTCATGGTTTACTAAGGCCAATTAAGGAGTAGTTAATATAAAGTGGTACCAACATTTCTGCGACAATATTTTCCTGAAAAAAAAAAAACAAGCTTATATGCTTTTTGTTGTTGTTACTGTTTTTGTTTTTTTTTTCATTTAAAAAAAAAAGTGTCTCGTTACTGTGAGCTTGCTTCTACACAAAAACAACTCTTTACTTACATTTCCTGGAACTGGGAATTCTACTGCGTACTTGTATTTTATTTTTTTTTTTCACAGGATGGCAAAAAATACAACTTCTAATTTACTACGAATGTTTTTTAGTTTCAACTTCCTATTTAGTATCACTTTAAAGCAATGCAAAAAGCAAATGTCTGTATTTGAGTGGTTTTCATCTGACTTTTTTAATTTTTTGTGTGACATTCTGTAGGTCACTTTTTCTACGTTTACCTCCCAATTAGAAAGTAGGATTTTTGGTTATTTTAAAAGGACAAGGTAGTACATTTTTCTCCAAAGTCTCAAACTTGTATCACGAATAAAAAGCACCGTTTTCAATCAAATGTTATAAATTCTTTTATTACTCCATGCGTGGTTCTTCTTTCATTACAACAAATTACATAAAAATGACTTGCGGACAGTACAACAGATTACTGTCTTTAACAACAATTACAAAAACATTCATTCAGATTTATATTTTAGTAAAAACAAGTCAAAATGAGCCAACAGTTACATTTCTATCTATTTCTTTCGACAAAAACACAAAACAGGGAGTGTGCTTCATAATCTGTAACCCAGATGTTGTCTCAGCTCACCGTCGATAGCATCTGGAACTTCTTATCTGGAATTTATGGAATGTGTTGTGATATTTCTGCATAAAAAAGAGACAGAAAGAAGAGAAGAAGAAGGCATTTCCAAACAATAACAAGAGAGAGAGGAAAAGATTAGAATGCACATGCACAGGAGAGAGTGTAGTGGTGCTGCCAAAAAAGGGCTGGTTCACATTTTTACAACTCTGTGAGAAAGTCAGAAGGGTCATTTCCCCGGAGTGATTTAAAAGCACAAAGTCAGCAAGAAAACAGCAAGACCTTTAAAGCCCACAGTGCAGCTTTTAGACCAAAAACAAACTTTAAAATGTGTGTTTTTTTGTCATTAAAATGTCTTTGTTGCACTAAATAAATCATAAACGTAGGTGTCTTTGCATTAGCTACAAAAGGGAACATGATTTGGACGAGAGCAGCCGGTGTCAAACTCAAAAGGAGCTGGGGTCAGATTGATCGATGTCATAGTTGGTCGAGAGCTGTCGTTTAAAAATATAGATCTATCTACCTGTGTTATATTCAAATTAGGCAATACAAGGCTTAATATACCACGTTAATCTTGCATTACATTGCATTATATTGTATTGACTGTCCTTCCAAGAAAAATCTTGGACAAATAGTACACTAAAAAAAAACTTATTAAAGGTAGCATATATATATAGTATTTTTGTATCCTTTTTTAGGGTGTGTACTTATATAATAATAAAATTAATATATATAAAGAGCCATTAAAAAACAAACAAACTTTAAGACAAAGTTAGATTTATTGGAAAATGTTTGAGCAAATGATCTGTCACTTCTTCCATGTAGTACATTTTTGTTGTATATATTGATCAATGGATCAGTGGAAACAAGTCGAAAAAACGTCATTGTCAACTAACTACAAGAGTTTATCACTGTGAGAAAACAAAAGTTATACTGCTAAATCAACATTTGTGAATGAAATTTGATCCTACGATCCTTAAATTCAAGTGAGTGAAAAAACAGCAAGAAAAACACTGTCTCAAGCTTCAGGAGCTGTCAGACTGGTTCAGACCTGATCCAAACGCTAGCTCTCGTCCCATTTTGTTGTTTCATTCAAAGAAGTTTCCTAAGCTAACCAGATGGAGAAGAGCCTTTTCTGCATAACGCATTCGCAGTAGAGCGGAAAGTGACGTTGACCGAAAATCCCTCTATGGATTGATTCATTTATTTTAATATTTTGTGATATCACGTGGTTAATCTCAATGTCTCCATTAGAATCATATCTTCTGTTTTTCCTCCATTCCTGATTTGTTTACAGACTTTTAATAACACTATTTTCTTTCGTTTGCAGCCTCAGGTTTAGTTTGAGGACAGAGGATATTGCTTCATGACAACAAAACTAGGCCAAACTGTTTTTAACTCATTTAAACTCTTATTAAACACATATCTCATGTATTACTTTAGTTTCTGGAATGCACAGGCTCATTTGTATTGGACGTGCGTCAATGCAAAGTCCTGTGTGTGTTTTCTCTCTCTCTTTGTGGGTGTAGCACATGTTTTTTTTCCCTTTTTTGGCAGCAGTGTACTTCCTGTTACAGATACCGCTCCGTGTCTCTCTGCTATTGCTAAATGTGACTCTCCTCTCCGGGCTTCTGCGAAAAGGTGGAGCTAATTAAATGTTTTCTGCTTTTTATGGAAAATAGTTCTTCGCGTAAACCTTTGTAACATAACCTGGATGTCCAAAAATCACAAAGCAACAATTTATATACATTAAACAATCCATTTAACTCAGAATTGAATGTGAACGTAGCATAAAATAGACACTTTAAGACAAGAAAGTGAGTGATTTGTGTCAGGCGAAGTAAGCGTAGAGGAATATGTTGATGCTGACCAGGAGGATAGCATTAGCGCAGCAGAACCTGGACCAGAAGACGCTCTCTCTCACGCTGGGGACTCTCGGGGGAGGAGTCTGGTTAGAGCTTCTGCCCAAAGACATGCACAGAGCGGGCCCCTGACCGCACGGACCCCGCCTCACTGGGTCTGGATCACACAGAGGAAGAGAGGGAGAGAGTATGTCATGTGACCACAAATCTAAACAAAAAGATATGCCTTCTGAACTTCTTCATTTCAATAAGTTTAAAGGAGACCTCTTATGTAAAATCTACTTTTCTGAGTTGACAGTAGATTTGACAGGAATATTAGGTTGTATGGAGGATTTTCAATCCAACAGCTGTTTGCTGTTTTTCAAACGATGCACATGTGTTTCTCCTCCCAGGGCCACGCCCTTCACTGCAACTGGGCCAATGAGTTACTTAGGAACACTGAGGGTTTGCTTGACAGGTTCACAGGGCAATAGATAACGAGGTACCTCGTTATCTATTGGTCAACATTTTACTTGCCTCATCATGTCCAGTTTATATATTTTTATAATTATTTTTTTGTTTAGCATAAGTACAAGGCTGTTACAAATCTATTCAACTGTTTTTGACCAAGACTGACAACAACATTTTTTTGAAATCCTCCATACAACCTTTAAATTCTCTGAAGAAGTGGGACCATTTGTTACATTTCTGCTTAAATACTTTTTAAATACCACTAAGGTAACTCTAGAAATAAAAAGCCCAAGATAAGAGTATAAGTAAAAAAAATGGCGAAAATCATGGACCAAAAGTGTAACATTCTGAATCAGATAAAAAAAACATACATTTAGCTTTTTTCCCCCTAGTTTTTTGTATTCAGTCTGAAAATGAAAGCTAATTCCTTGATTTCATATGTGACAGTTGGTGTCTGTGTGTGGTACAGGGAGATTATTTCACAAATCCATACTTGGTTCAATTTATGAATAAAATACTTAAATATAACTTGGCTCATGTTCAAAAAAAAAAAAAAAATTCCAAAAATACTTATGGGAATCTTTATTCAGTGATATTTGAAGGTGCTCATTGGTGATTGGGAACACAAAATTACAAAGAAATTTTATTAATTAAAAACCGTGCCGATTAGCTTCCCACGCAAAACTTGACTCGTGTCAGACTGATTTGTGTATACAACCATACAGTTAGAAACAGATTTTGTAAAAATCACAATCACAATCACAATAACAATCCATCTGGTAGAGCTAGGTTAACTTGATCATTTTCGTCCCCAAACATTCTATCTTTACATTTGGTATTTTCACTTAAATCCAGCACAGCCACTGTGTGTGTTTCTAGGACCACTGAAACAGCAGGATTTACAGCAGTTCACCAAAAGATGTGACCTGACAACAACAATGTTCTGACAAAACTTATCATGTTCATGTCCTAGTTGTTATTTCGGAGAATTGAGAGCAATTGAAATCTATTGGGGGAATTTTTTTTTTGGCTAATAAAGATCCGGTCAGTAAACACAAAATAAAGAAAAACCTAGAGTTATAGCAGGTGATGTAGTTTAAACTGTTAGCCTCTGTGTCACACTTTACAGTCACAAAAGTCAGAACGACCCTAATACAAACCTGGTAATGCTTCATAGACTCAAATACAGCACAAAAAAATCCTCTACGATGTCACAGAAGTGTTTGTGAGGCTCAGAGAGAGACTTACTAAACAGCATTCACGTTCTTACCTTGAGAACTACGGTGGCTGATGGAGGACACTTTCTGTAAGGGGATTTCTCTCGGTGGAGCCTCAGTGATGGTCCACCACGTCAGATTGTACAGCTACAACAAATGAGAACAAGATCAAATTCATTTAACAAATCAATTGAACTACACAGGTGGAAAAAAAAATGTATAACTGTTTGTCTAGCATGTTTATTATTAAAATCATGGCTATAAAAAAACAGAAAGAAATATAACCTGTTTTGAAATAAAAATAGAATAAATGATTTGGCGTCAAGTCATTTAAACTAAATTCCTGGCTCTAGAGAAGGTTCACTGTTCTTTACACATTGTCTTTAGGCCATCATAACCGGTTGGGTCAAATGATAAATATTATGACACTGCATATTTCATTTTTTCACTGGTCAAACTGTATCAGCACATAGCTTCATTATTTGCATTTATTTAATAGGATCCTCATTTGCTGTACCAAGGGTCAGCTAATCTTCCTGGGGTCCTTCAAAAATAGCAAACAGATACGTTAAAACGAGAAATCATGACATGACAGTTTTATCAGTTTTATGACGATATTGTCCAGGCCTATATGAATGATGTCTTGAAAGTAGTGTACTAGTGAAGACGGCACTAATCGGGAACAAGACGTTTTTGAGACCACAAAGTCTCAAGACCAAGACAAGACCCACTGAGGGCCAAGGGTTTTATAGGTCGAGACAAGACAGAGGCTTTTATAGGTCAAGACAGGACCAAGACCTCAGTCCATCAAGACCAAATCAAGACATTCTTACAAATATCAGTGTCTACATGGTGCAGTGCTTATTGTAAACTGTGCCTGGGACAGGTCACTGCTCTGGGACCATGAAGTTTAATGAAATGTGGTCTCGGAGCCCGAGACAAGACCCAGCCCAAGATCAAGTCCAAGATAAGACAGAGTCCAAGACAAGACGGAGTCCAAGCACCCTCGAGACCAAGACAAAACAGATTTCAAATGAGCTTGATTCCGAGACAAGTCCAAGACCTTTAAAAAAACACCTCGAAACTGGTCTTCAGAACAAGACTGGTCTTGAGTACTACTACACTACTTGAAGGTACGCAAAAATGTAGGTATTCCATTTACAGTTTTAAAGGTGCACTGTGTAACTTTTTTACCAAAACTAGACTTAAACAAAAGCATGCTTTTGTCATTTTGTCATTACTACAACTCAAGTCTATAACTGACTATTATTTGGTCGAGAGGAGGTTCTCTTCATCTTTGTCTTCATGGAAAAGCTGTTAATTTAGCTGTACTTTTTCACATTTTGGCATAAAACGTATTTATCCCAAAATATGCTTTAGACATTATATTTCTACTGAATTGTGTAGCTGACGTTTCACCAAGTTACACAGTCCATTTTTAGATTAACGGAAAAAAGATAATGATATTTACAGTTGTCTGAGTTTTAAACCTTAAACATTATGTAATACGAGCAGATATAAAACTGTCTGACAGTCCTTATCAGGATACTCCCAAAAACCCAAATGTTTATTAGTTCTGATTGCCCCAGTCTAAATCCCATTGTAGCTGTCAGACTGATGGCATGTCCCTCCCCTGAGGCGGCTGCTGTATCCTTCTGTCTCTGTCTGCACCGCCCTGTGACGACGCTGTTCCTTCACTGAACGTAAACAGAACACAGAAAACTCACTTGTGAAACAGGAACCAGGCTGAGTTTCTAATCTTACAAAGACAGAGCCGCTGGTGCAGTAATCGGATCTGTGTTCTATACAAACCTACTCACTGTACTGCAGTTACACACAGCTCACGTTCACTGTAAACTATGGACGAGTGCTTTCACCTGGGGGAGGGTTAGCGGATTAAGAAGCAACATATTTTTGTCATTATTATATGTATTCTGTGATAAATAATTCTTTTGCTTATCTACAAGTCAATTACTTACTATAATAAATATTAGCTGCATTATACAGGCTGCCATCTATTTTTCCCATCGACGTTAGCATTAGCCCAAAATAAATTAAGATTAAGAATAATTCAGTGAGTGTAAGCCAAACCAAGCCCTGATGATCAAAGATGGCTGGCGCTGTACGTTAATGGCTTTTGCTCACTGGTGTTCGTTGTCATCATGGCCGCTAGCTTTAGCCTTTTGCTAGGTGCGCTACAGGCTATGCGTCTTTATTTTTCCCAACACAGTTATACTGCTTCCTAGTTAGCATTCATTCATTTTTTTTTTTTTTTCTACCCTCAATCCCGTTACGGGTCGCGGGTGACTGGAGCCTATCCCAGTGACTTTGGGCCTTAGGCGGGGAAGACCCTGGACAGTGGCCAACTTGCCGCAGGGTTAGACAGACAATCATTCACTCTCTCATTCACTAACTAAGGGAAATTTACAGTGATGCCCAATTAACCTAAACATGCATGTTTTTGGAGGTGGGAGGAAACCGGAGTATCCGGAGAAAACCCACGGTGACACGGGGAGAACATGCAAACTCCACCCAGAGAGATCGTGAGATGTTGATATGGTCCGACCCGGGAGTCGAACCCACAACCTCCTTATTGGGAAGCCAGAGCTCTAACCACTTAGCTACCGTGCACCCCTGGTTAGCATACCTTTCCCAAATCCCTAAACTTAACCAAATTAACTTAACCTAACCCTAAACCCTAATCCTAATCCTAAGCCTAACCTTACCCAAATCCCTGAAGTAAATATTTTAAAATATGAACTTTTTCTAGCATAGCCACCAAAGCAAAGTGATGGTGTATGGCAAACTAGGTTGGAGAAAAAAATCAGGCACAGGCTATGGAACATGCACAGTTGTGTTTGCCCCATGATTCTTTGTCCAAAGAGCAGGAGGTTTTTAACTGTTCAGACCAATCAGAGCGGGAGTTACAGAGCGAGCAGCGGTAGGTAGCCGAAGCTAAAGCTTAAAAATATGTTTTATACTAAACTAAACCTAAAACGTTTATGATGTGAAACTAGATAAGAATTGTTTCTGCTGAACACGAGCAGTTTGTGTTTGCATTGCGCTCTAGAGAAAAAATGCTTTCTAGCCTGTAGAGGGATTTTCCTACTACAGTACCAATGAAGAGACCACTGACCATTTAGAACAGCTACAAGCTAGCAATGTCCTATCCAGATAATATAATAGATCTATGGTACAAACCCACTGACCACATTTAAGAGAAAGAAAAGCCTTGTTAAAAGACATGTTTGAGCTTAGAAACGTGTGATTTTTTAAAAATAGATAATAATGGCATAGAGTGTGTAATATCATGTATGTAGCTTTACTTGATACCAGCTACTTACTCAAGCAAAAACGACGACCATTTAAAGCTTCTTGTATTCCAAGTGTTTGACCAAAAGTTCAGTATACAAGTAGTATATGTCTGTGGCACAAGATCATTTATTGTATCCATTGCCTCACAGTGGTTAAATCCTCCAGATTATATGAAAAGTCGCCTATTTATTCTTTATGTACAGTATTTTTTTTTTTACAGATAACGCATGTGTACTGCTCCATTTAGTACTTGCTGTCGATCACTGCTCTGTGTTTGAATGGGAGCAAATCACTTCCTGCCCCCAATTTGGATTTTGTGCCTCGTCCGGGTCTTGTGACTGAAACCCAGCAAAAGTACAAAGATTTTTGGTTACGTAACACATTTGCATTTTTTTTTTGTGAAGTGTTAACACATTTCATAACATCTGATTGATTTGGATCAGAGTAAGAGTTAGACAAACATTTTACATCAGTTTGTAGGTGATAGTTAATGATTCTGACATTTAGTTCATGATCAGTAAATGATTAAACATTGGTCACTGCTGGTCAGTTTATTTTGTCATTGATTAACATTTGGGAATTCTTTGTATACATGACATAAAGTGTTTTTTGCTTGTTAGTTTTCAGACAGGTTGTTTAGGATTCAATTGTATTAAAATTAAACATCGCAGCTTGTTATTTGTGTTACAGGACAGCAGAAAATGGTAAGAACGAACACTGAAGCCAGGAAAAAGCCAGCCTGTTTTGATGAGGTTTATAATTGTGTCTTGGCCTGCAAATGTGACATATGTAGAGGTAATTCCTCAACTGGTAGCTAACAACCACAATGGGCCAAAATAAATGACACAGGTGTTACAATTTGACAAATAATATCTTGTAACACTTTCATTTTGCTAAACGATTGTTTTAACTCCAAGGAAACGATGTCAGTTGTGTAAAAAATGTCTTTGGATTTTGGCACTTTTTAATTATACTGTATATATGGTAGTGTTTTCACAATATAAAAAATGAATCATCATCAGAAGGAGGAGGTTAAGGATACGAAGGATAAGAAGAAGAGAAAACGCTGACAAAAAGACGCCAACGACGCCGACGAAGACAAAGACGACAAAAATGATTATGAAGATGAGGAAGACAACAACAAAGACATTGATGAAGACAGCAACAAAGATGACAACGACGGAGATGACAACGACGGGGATGACAACGACGAAGATGACAACGACAAGATGACAACGACGAAGATGACAACGACGAAGATGACAACGACGAGATGACAACGAGAGATGACAACGAAAATGACGAGATGAGATGACAACGACGAGGATGACAACGACGAGATGAAACGACAATGAAAACAAAGATGACAACGACGGAGAATGACAACGACAAAGATGACAACGACGAATATGACGACAAAGATGACAATGACGAATATGACAACGACAAAGATGACAACGGACAAAGAAAAAGACCAAAGAAGACAACAATGATGAAGACGACAAAGATGACAACAAAGCCAAAACGATTAGTAACGACAGTGACGACAAGGAGGATGACAACGAGGACAAATACAAAGATGACAACAACAAAGAAGAAGAATGATTTTCAGGTATCTACACAATACATGAGAAGATGAGCTTCTGTCACGTCTAAAAGCTATTAGTCGGAGCACAACCTGTTTTCACTTTTGTCTCCAGATCAGATTGTTTAAATGGTGAGTATGAGTAAATGTTATATGTGCAGGATTTATAGTCAAATATATTTCACACAAACATCATCAGGGAAATGTTTTAATGATAGAAGGTGGGAAGTGAATCAGATGTTCAGAAATTACGGATTCAGAGCGCGATTTATGCTTCTAAACTCACAAAATGGTTGCTAATGTT
This sequence comes from Mugilogobius chulae, assembly GCA_038363315.1. NCBI lineage: Eukaryota > Metazoa > Chordata > Actinopteri > Gobiiformes > Gobiidae > Mugilogobius > Mugilogobius chulae. The sequence goes on along the minus strand of CM076398.1, from coordinate 18,937,468 downwards.
TGATTGAGTTGAGGTTTTTTGGTCTTGACCTATCTCTTCTCTGGGCCCTGGGCTGATTCCTGTGGCGGCAGGTGGTTCTGCTTCGGTGCAGACAGCTCCTCTGATGATGCTGCCTTTGGTCCATCTGTACCCAGCCAATGTATGTATGCAAATGTAGCAGAATGTATTTTTGTGGGTGGGTGTTTTTGTATTGATACTTGTTCAATAAATTTTAGTTTCGTTTGTTATGCTTTTGACAATCCTAATACAATCTCAAAATATCCCTGTATCTTTTATTTATCACTTTTGTCATAAACTGAACTTACCACAAGAACTTTCACAATAAAGTCAAAGAGAGAAAATGTGAAAATCTGTCACATGGGCAATTAACAAGCCTCCATTTTGCTCAGTTTAAAAATATACAGCGGTGACTAACCACAAAAGGCTGTAATACTCAGCAAATACCATGTCCACTCCACTGGGTTTAACTTGAGTTTGTCATTGTCTGGAGCTTAACTTAAAGCCATCCTCGAGTACCATCAAGTTGTGACTAAATCCAAAATATTAGTAACAAAGGAACCATTGTAAGTTCATTTATGGGTCATACCACATTTATTTACTGACTAAACTCTGATTCGCCTTTGGTAGTTAGCAAACCGTGTTCTGATTGAAACTGTTGCCTGTATGGAGGTAAACCAGACATATCAAGATATTATCAGACTGCGTTGTTGTTTATTGATAAAGACACAGCTGCGCCAACACTGCACTGGGCCTGGGTTATGGAACTAAGAGCACAAAGCCATAGTAAATACACTGCCAGAGAATAGAGGAGTATTAGTAAATAAAGTCAGCTATTTTGCTTCTTTTATTATTTTATGAAAACAAACTGACTGGAAAGTGAATTTAAATGTTCTCTGTGTGTATTTTAATCAAATCTCCATCTATAGAGTTTGTGTGACGCCCAGGGTTGGCTCATGGCATAAGCAAAATATAAAATATTCCAGCACCTAGAAACACCGGCCGAAAGTGTCTCTCTCTCTCAGGCAAAAACACATTTGTCTATAATAGATAAATAATAAAGCTTAAAGGTATTTTTATTAGGACAATGTACAATTACATTAGGCACAGTGGCAAGATGCTTGCACCAGATTTGCAGCTCATTTCCATCTGTGGTTCAGGAGAGAAGAGAGGAAAGGCACAACTGGACATGTTTTAGTGGTAGATGAAACCACAGTATCTGAAGGAAACCTACGCAGACATGGGGAGAACACGCAAACTCCACATAAAAAGAGAGTCGAACCCTGGACCTTCTTGCTATGGGCCTGGGCGCTAACCCTGAGGAAGGCCATTCTGGGGCAAAATGCATGGTGCATTTTTTATTTAAAAGTCATGTCTCAATAAAGGCTTTTTAATTTTTGATATAGGCCTACAGTTTCACAAATCTGTTTTCTCTTGCATCCTCTTCTCTAAATGACCACCTGTTATAAAATACACATTTTTGGACAAACATGTTTCTACACAGTGACACTCCTTATGTCTTTTATTTCTTTTTATGCCTCTTCTCTATGTCTAAACTACTTTCTGGTCCAGATCTCATTATATTAGAGCAAAAGGCTGTTTTACAGGGCTGTACCTAGTAGAGATCTATTTTAGAATAAGCTAACTTGACCAGGGTAGCAATAATTACTCAAAAAGGTGCTTCCTTAACAAAAATATTGCTGTTTTGGTTATGAGAAAAACAAAACAAAACACTGTTCTGAATGCTCCTGATCTGTGACGACAAAGAAATACTAAAATTTTCTGCACTGATCTTCTGTTTTTAGGTCTATAAATCCTTCACACTTGATTTGAACATTTCTGCAGCCTTAGCATATCAGGCAAGATTGGTTTAATCACATACCCTGTGTAATTTTTGATGGTGTCAGTAGATAGAGCTCTAACTCAAATCTTGATGTACTGCTTCGAAGCTGGTCACATTATCCTTCTTGTCCACAGGGGGCCTATTCACAATTCTGTTTATGGGCACCAAAAACCTAGAGCCAGCCCGATAGTACCTCTAACTAAGCATTAAAGCTTGTGTTTATAAATCTACCTTTAGCACTCCTTGTGTTTCTATTTTTGCCCTATGATGCAGTCTCATTCCTATTATATTACACCTTTTATGTACTTAGCGAAACTCAAATTGAGTCATGCCATGTTTAGCCACGTTACGCAAACTGAACACGATCAAAGTTATGATTTCACAAATAAAATACGTGACAACACCTTGAATGAATGTACAGTATGTTGCTTGCAAGTACAGTTAAGCAATCTGGGGAAATGGATTACTATTCTCTTGTTGTGTTAGGGCCACAACAAGTTAATGGAAAAATTGCAACTAATCGATTACTGAAATAATAGTCAGATAATTCCCCAATTTAAAAAAAACAACAACGTTAAACTATACACAGACTCCAAAACATGTTATGAGCTGGGAAAAATTAGTTCTATAGCTCAGGTTGAACAGCAATGAAATGGAAAAATTTGGACGATATTTGATCAGGCAGTAAGTACAAATCTGGTACATCTTTGCATCTCGTTGCTTGTCTGGAAAACCCAGGCCACCATGTCCTTCTTTTTCAGTGGGTGTGGGAGATTAATTAGTCAATCAAAGACAAGCATCGTGTACTGTATAAAAATCAACATGGCTGCTCACGGCAAAAAAATAAAAATATGGAAAAAATATTAATGTGGAACTGAAAACAAGATGATTTTCTACAGAATCAATGAGGTTAGTGAAGTTAGATTTTGGTCTACATGATAGACATCCAATTAGCTCCTTTGTTTCATCTGCGTCACACAAATAAAATAATCTGATTCCGGTACGTTGTGGAGTTGATTTAAAACGCAGGCGGGAGAGTGGTGACCAGACCCACACGTCACAATTTGCTGAAGCATGGGCTCCGTCAATCTCGTCGCATCTCTTCTATGTCTTGCTTGCTTCTGTGTAACAACGGAAGTCAGGCAGGAGGGAGAAGGAAGCAGAGGAAAAGCACGCTCGTATGGGAGAACAAGGCCAAAGAGAGGACACTGTTCAGCTTCAAAATGATGTGTAAATTGTTATAATACGACTGATATTAACAGAGATACCAGCCTAGTAAGGACATGGATTCAGAAGCACTTACATGTACACATGTAGCGTTGCATGTACGAATGCAACGCTATGATTGATTGCTTCTTGGGCCAAAATAATCGAGCGTCACTACAGTGTGTGGAAAGAGACGCACATGTACTGTGGTGAACAATAGCTTAGGTTAAACTATGCATTTTAAAACTAAAATAAGAAAACCGGCCTCAGAAATCGACCTTGAAAATTGGCATCAGCTGACAAAACTTTAAATAATAAGTATAAGCATTGGCCAAAATAAAACTCATATCAGTCAATCTCTAATAGAAAGTGTAGTAGGACATAGCAATATATTGCATATTATGTGCATTTTTTTAAGCTTTTTTTAAGTAAAATTGTGCAAAAATCGGTAAGCAAAATTATTTTTAGCTGCAGCATTAAATTTGCCTGACCAGCCAGTCCCTACACGCTTTGACAGACGTAAGGGTCTGGGATCAGAGCGCCGGAGTTCAATTTCGAGGACGGGCTTTCCCGAGCGCGGAGTCAACCAATCACAGAAAACCCGGAAATTCCACCACGCTAAACCGGTTGTTATAGTAAATATGTTGCGCAAGGATTTTTTTCAATGGAGCAGTGACCCATGTGAAGGCTATCAACGCAGTTTGCTGCTCCGGTTTGATTGATACGTCCCTAATTGTTAAAAACCGAAGCTAGAGCCGAAAATAATAATCTATCAGCTACGTCCGCCATCTTGAATATTTTGAAACGGTTAGAAAAAAAGTTTTGAAATGCGTAGCGGAGGGGAAGGGAGGGGGGGTCCGTCCTAACTTTGGACGACACAATCGTTGGCTATCTCTTCAGTTTCAGACCCTTCTGCATTCAAACAGAATGTAGGAGGGGCTGACTGGTCAGGCAAGCATTAAATAGCATGTCAGGATTCCTACAGTTTTTATTTTGCTTAGGCGCAATAACCACATTTGTTATTTTATTTTGTATTTTTTATTTCGGGACTATAAGCCCTTCTTTTTTCACAAGCTTTGTACTCAGCGGCTTACACAACAATGCAGAAAAATTATAGATAGATTTTCGGTCAACGTCACTTTCTGTCCTACTGCGCATGCGTTATGCAGAAAGACCCGTTCTCGACATCTGTTTACATAAAGAAACTTCTTCCACAAAACATCACGCCAGCTAGCTGTTTTTTATCAGATATGAACCGGTTTGACAAACGTCTGTCACCTGAAACTTGAGACAGCGTTTTTCTCACTGTTTTTCTCAATCACCTGAGTGTAACTTTTAAGGGTCGTAGGCTCAAGTTTCATTCACAAATGTTGACTTAGCAGCATAACTTTTGTTTTCGCAAAGTCATAAACTCTTGTAGTTAGCTGACAACGGAGCTTTTTCGACTTGTTTCCTCTGTTTGAGTCTATGAGCAGAGGTCTTTCTACAGGCGAGTGCGCGGCAACGCCCGTGTTGATAAACAAAAAATCTCTCTATAGATTCTCTTAGACTTACTATGAACAAGTGCAGCCAATATATGCACTTTACCATTTTTCCTATTAAATCTAGTTGGTGCGGCTTATATTCAGGTGTGCTGAATATGCGAAAATTACGGTATTTTGTTTTTATCAACAACACACTTGAATTTTATCATATAATAATAGCATTGCCTACTGTTTATTTTGGAATTTTACAGCAAACTGGGCAAATGAGCAAGATTCAGGTCAAAGTGGTTACAAACTGGTTCTTACTGCAAACCCAGTGTCAGTTCTAAACAAGTGAGCACTTATCAAAACACCTGCTCTCAAACCAATCACACTGCTGTTCTCCTCTCTCAGCCCCTCCTTTCACTTTTACCTCATACTTATCCAGCAAAAAGCTAAGTTTGGAATGTGTTTGAGGGGGTTTAGGGGGTTAGCTTCACTTAAAAAAATGGGAAAATGTCTTCTCCTAACCTAACAATTTGAACAAACCACCAGCACGCCGCACCAAAATTCCATTGAAACATATTTTGCTGATTTGCACACCTGTTCCTGGCTGGGAGGCGGAGTCACCAGTGAAACCACGACAACGACGGCGGCGGAGAGACCACAGAGAAGGATGGCGAAGTGGAGGTAGTGTACATCCCTGAGTACAGCCGGAGCAGAGTCCTCCACACCACATCTGGGAGGAGGGAACGCAAACTCCAGCACCATCCGACATACGCCCACCACCAGACCCACCATCAGGCCCCAGAAGGCTCCCTGTGGACGGATACAAGGGTTAGCGGGGTGAAAGTGGATTTGATAAGTCCATATGATTTTGTAATGGCAAAAAATTACTTTTTTCTTGGAGCCAGATTACAATTTTGATTTCATCATAGCTCTTGAAGACAAATCATTAGGTTTTTTGTTTGTTTTTTTCAGAAAGTTTCTACTTCTGCCTGATGCACTCACTCAGAGCAGGACAAAGACAGGACCTGTAGAAAGTGACCAGTGTTGCCAGATTTTCAGAGTATGCATGTCTTTAAATAAAAACCCAAAACAAGTGACTGCAGCTCTTCAGTAAAAAAAATTACAAAATTTCAGTTAAGTGGAACATTGTGTGTTGCTGCAAAAAGACATCACGATATCAAATTTTAGCGATACGATTATTGCAAGACAAAATATCGCAATTTAATGATTATTCACAATTATGAACACATTTTTTTCTCATTGTCACTTTTCCTCAAGTTTGTGATCAATTTTGCTTTTATTTTTTGGCAAATTTTCATTTGATTTTCTGCTGTTTGTTGATACCACATTTTTAAAATCCCAATTTTACCTGTCAGTACAAAAATAAAAACAAAATTTATATATTTGGGATAGAACATAATATCCCAAATCTTGGTGATTTTTTTCTATAAACATAGCTGTGCCCAAACTGTAAATGACATTTTGTCCATCCCTTGTTTCTATAGAGTGAACTATTAGAAATTATTTTACTTGTAAAGTAAAATTGAACTATGTGAACTATTTTATTTAAAGTCAAATCAATCATTCTGGAATAGATCAGAATCAGTTTTTACTCTAAAAAAAAAAATAAGACTTTTAAGGCTCCACCTAAACTTTTTTAGGTTAATACAGGCCTCCAAAACCTATTTTTAATTAATTAGTTTCAGCTTCAGAAGAGAATTGTTAAAACCCCAAATATGCCAAATCTAGTGTCATTCTGTTCCAGGCTAGTGACATTGGCTACACTGCTGTTTATATTTACCAAAGAAAGTTTGGCGGACTTTAAACCTGATGTTCTTTTTTGCAGTGCTTCTTTTCACTTAAAACTAGAATCGGTCAGACATCAGAGGCTAAAACTACAGAGCTTTAGCTTCACAGTTGTTTGTGCGCCAAATGGTTCACAAACAATTTCTGTTTAAATTTTAGTCAGGCTTTTTAACCAAATTGGGACTCCCTCATAATTTTGACTTGAAAATATGCTAAAATGTTTCTGTAGTAAATACATTGATTTTCCTGGATCAAACCTGGATAGGAAATCACAATTTTTCATTAGACTATGGTATGCAAGATTTTAGCGCTGCAACTAGCAATTGTTTTGGTAATTGATTATTCTTTCAATTATGTGACTGGTTGCTTAGTATACATTTTGCTTAATTCAGAGACAAAGATGAACTCTAAAATTTGCATGGACTCGCTCTTCTTGTGTCGCAAACTTTTTTTGATATGTACTGAAATGAAGAAGAAAAGAGCAGGGCAGAGATCAACAGGGTTTGATGTTTGTAAAAAGGCTGTTATAATTGCATTTGCTTTACCCATAAATGCTAAAAACAAGGCTCTGTCCAACTATTTTGCATTGTCACTTCAATAGTCATATTTGACCTGTGAATATTGAAGTTCAACATAACTTTTGGAGGCTGTACTCTGCTGTGCTGGTTATGCCTTTATACAGCCTGAATACAAGTGGCACCTCTATGTAATTTCCCCACCTTTAATTTCCCCTGGCATGTGCGTGTCAAGTGTCATTAAATTGTAGTCCAAAGTTCAATGAGGCTAAGACAGCTCACATGTTTCTGCCTGATCGTTGTGATAGCTTCTGATTGGGATCTAGAAAAGTCAGTTATGTCACAAGTTGTAAAGTGAATTACATGATTATCATAATTTTGTGTTATGTAAGAGTGTTTATCCACTTTGTTTTACTCATTGACCACTGTCAAGTAACTGTAAAGTAAGTAGAGATTGTATTCTTGTATTCATACAATTGAACATGGTTATTATTTCTTTGCAATCTTGTTTAAATAAAATATGTTATTTGTTAAAAGTTATTGTGAATTATGTTTTGATTAAGAAGACTATAATATGACAAAAATTAACAATGGCATGCAAGTAAAAATTAAGAAATAAAGACTAAGTGTATTATTTTATAAAAGAAACTATTTTTGTTTAAGAAACGGTCACAATTTTTTTCTGCTTGATGTAAATATTTTGCATTTAAACGCACTATATCTAATTTATCCAGGTGAGGTTTGTAGCAAGTGTTTAATAATGTACCATTTGTTCACTTTAATCCACAAAGTTTGCTCGTAATTGTTGTTAGCATTGTGGCTAACTATGCTAAGTCTAATAATGTACCATTTGTTCACTAAAATCTACAAAGTCTGCTTGTTATTGTTGTTAGCATTGTGGCTAACTATGCTAAGTCTAATAATGTATTATTTGTTCAATAAAATCTACAAAGTCTGCTTGTTATTGTTGTTAGCATTGTGGCTAACTATGCTAAGTCTAATAATGTACCATTTGTTCACTAAAATCCACAAAGTCCGCTTGTTATTGTTGTTAGCATTGTGGCTAACTATGCTAAGTCTAATAATGTAGCCTACCAATTGTTCACTAAAATCTACAAAGTCTGCTTGTTTTAGTTGTTAGCATTGTGGCTAACAATGCTAAGTTGTGAAAAGTGTTCAGAATGCATTATGTAGCCTAAGTGATCAAAACATCTGAACTGATGTAAAAGTGTAAAATAAAAATCTAGGCTACTATTTTAGATATTTTAGTGAAGCAAAAATTGGGTGTAGCACCTTTAAGTCTATTAGCCTATTGAGTCTTCAAGTGTTAATGAATGCCCTTATATGGAGTAGCCAACATTATTTATTTTATTATTATTGCTATTCAGTATTTCAGTATTCAGTATTTCTTGTTGCATCTTGCTAACTCTGTTCACTGACAGGACTGGGACACACCTGGATTGGAATCGAAGCTAACAATAAAAGGTGAATAATCAATTGTTCATGGCTCATTCACATCTGTTTCACAAATAACTTATGAGTCAGCAAGTCTGCCAGTGTTTTTCTCAATTTTGACAAGCAAGGTTTCTGCAGAGATCGACAGTTCAAATTAGAACATACAACATAAAACATACAAATTAAGACTTATCCAGGAGACATGACCAATATTTCACAATACTGCTTTTACAGAGGCTTCATACGATATAATTTTTTATTTTGTTGCAATTATGAAAAACATAATGAATTAACAAAAAGGAAAGCAATTTATACAGCAACCAAACATTCCATCTCCTCTATCAACCAAATAATAGTAGAAGAAACACACCAATTGTACTGTATTTTATTATTGATAATATAATTGAGAATTTTCTGACAAAGCTGACGTTATGAAATATATAGAGAAATCTGACATCTTGCTTCATTAAAAAATAAAATAAGTGTTATTACAACACTTATTCAAACTTTTCTATTTAGAGTTGTTATTTAAATTTTTTTATACAAACTTTTCTATTTAGAGTTATAATTTAGACTTTTTTAGGCCCAGTGGAAACTCTGACTACTGCTAGTTATCAATAGTGTCTAAAACTGGGCCAAATGAATAATTTTGGATATATGTGTGTTTAGGGCTGGCCAATATGACAAAAATTTGTATCACAATTTTCTTGGAGACAGATGACCATTTTGATCTGATCACAATTCACTCTTCACTATGATTGGCTAAAACCAGCTGTCACACAAGCGAAGCAGAAAAAATAAATAAATAAAGTGCTTAAAAAAAGTGCTGAAATGCTATCAAGTTTATTTGAAAAATAAATTCTAGTTTGACTAAATACATGTCCAGCAGATCGACACCGTGTCCCTCTTTTGAATTTCAGAGGATTAATTAGCCAATCAGGGACACACTTCATCTCCCGTATAAAAGTCAACATGGCTGCTTACAACAAAAATATACATGAAAAAATATGGAAAAAAATGACTGCAGAATCAATGAGCGGGAGTTGTTAAAATTCCTGACACAGATCTTGTACTGTAAACATTTTGTGCAACCCAAAATTTGTCGAAATCTAGTTCAGTTAAGTTAAATAACCCTGTTCTAGATCCTAACAAAGATAAGTTCATGTTTTTTTAACCTTAAAGTAAAAATACCTCGAAGAAAATGTAGGCTAAAAACTAATTTAGCAGGTTTTGCCGAGTATAGGTGAACCTCTTGCTTCCGAAAACCTCAGGCAGACTTTTGCTGATATTTACACAGCAGAGCGGAGGAGACACACCCTTCTCCAATAAAAAGGGTCCGATCACCACATTCCTCTGAACTGGTCGTTACTTGCCTCGAAGATGTGTCAACACAAGGATTATCTGTGAGCTAATACTACAGCCCACACTCCGCTCTGTAATCTTTCCTTCCTTTCACATTAACTGCTCACTTCTTATCTGATAAACATGTCGGTTTAGTGAAAGTGAAGCGGTTTAAAGTGCTTCTGACGTAGTGAAGTTCGCGACAGTGGTAAAAACGAACGGGGAATGTGTCGAGGGGAAGGCAGTCGGTGCGCTGGCAGACAGATACGTGTCAAGCGGAGCTAATATAACCTTACACCTTCATGCAAAACACAGCTTATAAACTCGGTGTAAATCTTTAGGACAGAAAAAGTCAATAGCTCACTTGTAATGTGTAATATATTTAGCAGGTATTGTTTTTGGTTACAGTATCACACACAATTTTGCTTTAAATGGATTGCAAAAATTGTTGTATTAAGATTATTTAAAGTGACACTGAACACTAAGCAAACATTTTTCTCCCAGACCAGTGGAGTCAAACTGGCGGCCCCCTAAATGACTTCATTTTGCCCCTGAGATGATTTCTGATTATTATTGACAGTTGCTCTTTGATAAAAACACGCAACAATTTGCACCACAGGTCCCAGAATACACTGCAGGCTAGCGCTGACAAAAGAAGTCACAGAGGTCAGAATAGATATTGAGCCTATGGAAATTCATTCATTCATTTTCTACCGCTTAATCCGGTTTGGGGTCGCGGGTGACTGAAGTCTATCCCAGTAACTTTGGGCCTTAGGCGGGGAACACCCTGGACAGTGGCCAACTCATCGCAGGGTTAGACATCAACTACAACATCAGACCTGACAGACAGCTACAAGAAATAGTTTATAAAATGGTTCCTATGGAAATATAAAGGCTTATATTGCTGAGATATGGCTATGAAACCTAAAATGCACTGGAATGCAGTAAACTACATACAGGTTGTCCAAAATGCTCTTTACTGTACAATATAATGCAACACAAATAATGTTTTACATTATACCCTGGACATACAGTAAATGTGCTAGACTAAAGGTGGGGTAGGTGATTTTTACACAGCAAACACAATTTAGGTTTTGAATCTGACAACTCCCTCCCTTAAATCCTTCGACACATGGTTAATATCGACATGTATTCATTTTAGTTGCATTTATGGCTTATAAACCTCTTTTTACAAACAACAAAGGGAAACTGGAGTGACCGCTCCAAGTTCAGCCAATCAGAGCGCAGCATTCAGCTCCTAATTAGAACTAAAAATCTTTATTATTCAGTACAGACAGTACTCATTTACTACATACTTTTTAGTAGAAAGCACAAAGTTTACAAATTTACAACTAAAAAAGTTAGCTACCCCACCTTTAATTTGCTTTATACAGCCCTATTGCCATATTTGAATACAGAGAAGGACCTACAGTATATTTCAAAATGTAGCCCTTGACCAAGTCTGAATTTTTTTTGTGTTAATGTGATCAAATTAGTAAGTTTTAGATTCAAGTCAAAATAATCAGTTGTCTCCGTTTACCACCTTCTTTACTCTTCCAGCACAGCACATTATTTACCAACTCTGAAATGTGGTTGTGAGTTTAGAGGTTTAGAACACCCCTAAGTATACTTGACTTTTGAGGTCCTAGTTCATAAAACAATCATAATATAAATACTGGACTAAACAAGCTGATTTCACAGTGATATGACATGAAAATAATAGATAAATGATGATCCTTTACACATATGAATAACGGACAGGGGAGGACTTGTTCGGAAATATTTCAATATATAATTAATGACGTAAGTCATTTTTTAGTTTATTGTTAGGCAACATATGCCCAAAGGCATTGTTGTACGAGGATGGCAGTTTAAAGTGAATCATGTCACCTAAAAGGAAAAACAAACTTGGCACAACAAACACAAGGAATGTTTTCTTAGACTAGAGCTATGTGGCAACACAGACTATCACAGAGACTTGTTTTATGTTGCACATTAATGAATATTGCATTAAACAGACAAGTCAGCTGAGGTCATGTTTATCCATTAACCTTTGGTCTTCATACTGAGTGAAAGTGTCAAACTGATAAATAGTGCTGATGAAAAAGATTGATACTAGGGCTGGGCAATCTTGTGATAATAACAGAATCGTGAGCTCATCTCTGTGACAATCAATTTTTTATAACGATACTTGTCTGTTTTTTTAGTCTTCTAAGGATTTTGAAGATTGTGTTTTTTTAGGGCTGCACTTTCAAGTCATAAAAAGGTGGATTTTAACTATTTTTCAGGTATGATTTAAAAATATAATTCACTTTTAGCATATTTTCATGTCTAAGTAAAAAAAAATATACAAATTAATCAAATGATTATTTTAAACATTTTTTAATTAAGCACTTTGTGTTGCTCTGAGTCTGAATTGTGCTATACAAATAAATTTGCCTTGCCTTGCCTATTGAAAGGTTGAGGTCACCTGTTTTATGATTGGCCGCGTTGCCAGATTTTTCTCTGAAAATCTGACAACGCTGATCAGTCTATATGACGACTGAATCTAAACATTAAAGGAACTTTCTAAAAAAGCAGATGATTGTATTTACTTTAAAGGCAATTTGAAAATAGACAGTTTACAAGAATCGTGATGAAATTTAAATCAAGATCTGGCTCCAAGAAGATTGTGATATTAATTTTTTGCCATTTCGCTCAACCCTAGTTGATACCTTTTTACATTTTCCCTTAAACTGTATGTGTGTGTGTGTAGTTGTTGAACCCTTTCCAAAGTGTCACCTGTTCATTGGTCCTCTTCCAGAACACAGCCAGAGTAAAGACAGCAGTGACCGGCGGGGCCAGGTAACTCGTCACAGACTGGATGTAAACATAGAGCTGTCCGCTGTTGGCCGACTGCAGGATTGGGATCACACCACGCTCACCACCACCAGGATGACAGTCACGATCCTGGAACACATCAGACAGTATATACAGTATGTGTCACTGCAGCGTGAACAAGTCTGACCTCCTACGCACCTCTCTGCACTTACTATATACAGTAGGCCACATTCATACAACAGTGCACGGAGTCTGTCCACTGCAAAAATGTGTTCCAATAGCTTCAGGGTATTCAGGAAGCGTAGATAAAACACTGATCCTAGTTTCATGAAATATTACCATACAGTTATCCTTTCTTTGGCTTTTCTGTTCCAATGCTGAAATTTTGGGACAAATAAATGTTCTCATCATATTACCATATAATAGATACACACAGACTAATTCACATGATACACACTCCTGTCTAATCCTGACATAATCAAACCGTCTGCCTAGCTCCTCCTCTTTGTTTACTCCAACCAAAGTCCAAACATAAAATTCCACCATGTGACCACGTATAATGTGCTTTGTTATATGACTGTTATTTTATGTTATAACTCAGGGGTGGGTAATTTTTGTGTTTTTTTTGCAACAAATTCTCATTATTACGAGCATAATTGTGTAAAATATATAAAATGTAAACCTATTTATTGTGACATTTACTAAAAACACTGATGCAGACATAGCGAAGTCTATTGAAAAACAAACACAAAAAACTAGGGCCTGGAATCAATAAATTTTTTCTTACAAATTATTTGCAAAAATGCAAAAAAAAGTTATTGCGAATAATCACATTATTTTCTTAATTTTGATGCTTTAAACTGTCAATTTAGACATACTGAATGAGTGCCCTATTCATAAGAACTTTTTTGTCAACTTGACAGATACAAAATAAATGGTCTAGCTACAATTAACTTAAAGGAGACCTATAATGTAAAATCCAGTTTTCTGAGTTTTTAATCATGTTACAGCAGTGTTCTCTTGTCATTAGTTACCCAAAATTGTACTTCATGCATGTTTAAATAATCTCATATAGTTCTGCAGCTGATGCTCTAGAGCTCAGTAAACCCCTGTTCTCACCTACCACCTATCCCCACCCACTTGTTTGTATTTACTTGCAATTGCTTAAAAATGGGGAATTAGGATGCGGTAGATCTGCCTGACTATTTGTCTGCGTTGCGCGCAGCTGTGCAGGGGGGGGGGGGGGCAAGAAAAATGAATCGATGCGTCAATTTTATTTTGAAGGTATTAAAAGGAAAAATTAACACAATGATTTTCCCAACCATAAGAAAAAAACAAAAAAAACTAGGGGGTGCACGGTAGCAGAGCGGTTAGAGCTCTGGCTTCCCAACAAGGAGGTTGTGGGTTCGACTTCCGGGTCAAACCATAGCAACATCTCACGATCTCTCTGGATGGAGTTTGCATGTTCTCCCCGTGTCACCGTGGGTTTTCTCCGGGTACTCCGGTTCCTCTAACCTCCAAAGACATGCATGTTTAGGTTCATTGGGCATCACTATAAATTTCCCTTAGTGAATGAATGAGAGAGTGAATGGTTGTCTGTCTAACTCTGCGACGAGTTGGCCACTGTCCAGGGTGTTGGGATAGGCTCCAGTCACCCGCGACCCCTAACGGGATTAAGCAGTAGAAAATTAATGAATGAATGAAAAACTATTATGAAGAGCAACACTTCGTTGTAAAAACACTTCATCAGAACAGGTCAAGGGCTGCATCTGGTCTCCAAACCGCAGTTTGCCCACGTCTGTTATAACTGAGTGCAGGTGTTGCATCTGTATTTCTTTCTGTATGTAGCTGATAGATGCAGTTTCCCTCATGATCAATAAAGTGTCTGTCTGTCTATTTGTTTGTCTAGATACTGGAAGAAGATATAGTCGCCAATGTATAAAATTCAGCTGAATTTAGAATCAGTCCCATCCTGGTTGAGAAATTAATTGGATTCAATAACAGTTTACTAACTGATGTGACCCATGTCTGATATGTAGTTAGCTCTGTACACGAGTTGTCAGCTGGCTTATTTACTATTCAAAATAGTTAATCATGAGCATTTCCTGTTAGTTTTAGTATTTTAAAACACATGAGTATCCTATTGTGAAATATTCTTCTGGTTTGTAAAGTTTTCTGCAAGATTGACCACAACTCACTGTTTTCTGTCTGATCTTCTGAGCATGTATTCGTTTTAAACTGGTGTAATACCTCATAGAAAAGAACTGAACAGGAAATGCTCATAAGTACAGAAGTTTGCCATTTTGAATATAAACAAGCCAACTGATGTTATGTTCACAGAGACAATTCACACAAAGATGTTCTGTCGTTACTTGCAGGAGAAATAACATTCACAGAACACTATTTGATCCATTACTCATTGATAATTACTGTGTTTTGGCATTTTCAGTCAGTACACTAGTATTGGGACATCCTAAATAGAAAGTGCCGATCTACTCAGAGCAAACTGAATATTCTGATCTGGTGTTACCTTCCCACCAGCAGCAGTTCTTTCTCCGGAGCGGTCGGGCGGTGCTTCTTCCAGATGTCCATGGTGAACAAAGTGGAGCTGCTGTTGAAGATGGACGTCAGCGAGGACATGAGAGCCGCCATCATCACCGCGATCATTAAACCCCTCAGACCTGCAAATACGGGCATGTTAACCTGCCAGTAACATGTTTCTTAATGGAGAGTTGCATTGGCTGTGTGTGTGAGTTGTTTAAAAATGTAAAACTTTAGTGTTTAGATGTTGTCCAAATCAATCCCAACTCACTGTTCACTCTCTAAGGTTATAGTTTTTCATTACTAACTAAACAGCAAACAGGAACTAAACAAAAAATACTTGCCTGCCGAAAAATGCATCCCCTCCTCACTGGAACGCATACACTCTTGATAACTTGAATTTGCGAATGTTAAACTCCACAGGACGACTTTTATACAATGTAGCGCAACTTTTTGTCTTGATAAACTTACTAAATAATTGAGGGAAGTATTTTAATAAGTTTGGAGGTTAGCTTGGAGTTATCAATAACAATCATAGACATTAAATTAGTAGAAGCACAATCAGCAGCTCTACTCAGTGGCTACAACATGAACTGCGCGTCGCCATATTCCTCCAAACTTTGCATATCTTCAAATCAAAATATATAGAATAGTATTATCAAAAAGTCTTTGCAGTCTTTGCAGTCTAGTAGAGATCGGCCATCAGCCTCAATTTTGGTCATCAAGGCCGATTTATATATATATATATATATATATATATATATATATATATATATATATATATATATATATATATATATATATATATATATATATATAACTTTTTACAGTTATTCAGTTTCACATTTTCGTAATGAAAGAAACTTGAAAACAATAATTATCGAAAAGAAAAAGTTAGTTTTTTAATCAGGCACCGCCGGGGCAGCCATAGCTGAGAAGGACCTCTACACACACGGGGAGCGGGGGAGCAGAAGTAGGGAGAAAAAATACATCAAATAAGTATATTGCCATTGTGTCATTGTAATGTTAAATAAATGTTTATCAAGTAATATACTTGTGTATTATTCATTAGACAGTATTTTAAGTATGTACTTTTATTTTTTATTCTGTATTTGTTGCTGCATTTAAAATGTATACTGTATCGGCCTTAAAATCGGCCTAAAATAGCGGCTGTCCAAAACAGTGTAAAAATCGGCATCGGCCACCAAAAAACAAAAACATATTGGTTGATCTCTACAGTCCAGTATAACTTTATAAATGCATGTATTATCTTCTGCTTGATAGATGCCTTTTTTCTATAGTAATAAAATAATATAGTAAGTTGATAGTCCACTCGGACTATCAACACAGGATCTCCGCAGGGCTGTGTACTTTCTCCCCTGCTCTTCTCCCTGTACACCAACTGCTGCACCTCCAGCCATGACTCTGTTAAACTGATCAAGTTTGCGGACGACACCACCCTCATCGGACTCATCTCGGACGGTGATGAGTCTGTCTACAGGAGGGAGGTAGACCGGCTGGTGTCCTGGTGCAGCAGCAACAACCTGGAGCTCAACGCTCAGAAGACAGTGGAGATGATTGTGGACTTCAGGAAAGTCACAGCCCCCTCACCCCCCTCGACCTGACAGACTCTCCCATCACCACTGTGGACTCCATCCGTTTCCTCGGCACCACCATCACACAGGACCTGAAGTGGGAGCCGTCTATCAGCTCCCTGATCAAAAGGCCCAGCAGAGGATGTACTTCCTGCGGCAGCTGAAGAAAGCCAAGCTGCCGGCACAGATGATGGTGCAGTTTTACACGGCCATCATTGAGTCCATCCTCACCTCCTCCATCACCGTGTGGTACGCTGGAGCCACAGTCAGGGACAGACACAGACTGCAGCGCATTGTGCGCTCTGCTGAGAAGGTGATTGGCTGCAGCCTTCCATCTCTCCAGGACCTGTACGTCTCCAGGACTCGGGGGCGTGCAGGCCGGATAGCAGCTGACCCTTCTCACCCTGGACATAGACTTTTTGAGCCACTCCCCTCGGGCAGGAGGCTACGGTCCATCCGGACCAGAACCTCACGCCACAAGAACAGTTTCTTTCCCTCTGCTGTTGGACTCATGAACACTCTATAAACCTGCGACTATGTTGATCTCCTGCATTGTCACTTTAACAGTCATATCATCACCTGTCACTTTATTCACTTTATTCATTCGTTCATTTATTCATTATGTTAGTATTGTCCTACCTCTTGCACTGACAGATTGCACTGTTGTTTTGATTGTTCTGATTAATGTGTATATTTTTATTGCCTAATTTTTATTGGCCTATTTTTGCATGCCCTTATACTTGATTTTATATATCTTAAATATTTTTACTATATTTGATATTTTTACTTTTAAATTCTTTATCTTTATTTGTGTTTCTGTGTTATATGTTGCACATTAGCACCGCAGCAAGTTCCTAGTCTGTGAATTCTGTTTGTTCACTGACAATGGCAATAAAATTCTTTCTGATTCTGATTCTTTACTCATTAAGAGGCACTTATCATGCTTACTATTGACGAAATCACTTTTCGTCAATAGTAACCTGTACTGACACAAGTCTTTTTTCAGAGCAATAGTAATAAGTCAAATACTTTCAACAGTATCACCACAGCATGTTTTGCCTTACTGTTTGCATTTATTGATTCATTTAAAGCAATATATATTTTATATAACGAATCCTCACCACTTGGCATGAGTTCGATGACTAGTTTGGGAAAGGCTATGTTGGAGCATCCCACCTCGGCTCCACACACACGGACACACTCCTCTGGGTCCACACATCCAACTGAGTCTGCAAAAGAAAAAAGTCGTTTCATCATTATTGTGTCAAAGCTAGGATGTTCCATTGTGCATACACTTGCACTTACTCAAATCAACAGTAGCTTTAGAAGGGCAATATTGACTTAGTGGGCTAAAACTTTCTGCTGCTTTAATCTTAGCATAGCACAGAACAAACATGCAGCCCAGCACAAAGCAGCACATCCATAAGACACACTGCTGTAACATGAGCCACTGCTGTTGCCTGTGACACAGAATACTTCAGTGATCATAGAAGTGGTCCTTTGTACAGTCCTGACCACACACAGTCTGCTCTGTTCTGCCTTATTGATGCTGCCATAATACTAACAACTTTCTGACAGCACCATTATGTGATCTGGTTGTAGGTTGTGGTTCTTTTAAGAGCGCACTAACTTCCCCTCCTCACACAGACACGCACAGACCCTGGCTGTTTCTCGCCCTTGTGTCCGGGTAGGAGGGTGGAGTTAACCCCCTTTTTCCTGACCGACACTCCGCCTTTCTGCCCCCGGTAATCGAGCTTCCGTTGACAAATTCCTGGAGAAAACCGACTGCACTTCACTGGGCTTATAGGATATGAACGTGTCTGGAGACCAAATGGATTTTTTCGAACAAAAGTGGACTTTGTCGATGTTTTTTTTCTTTCAGGGAATCAACAAGTTGCCATCGTGACGCAGACCAGCTGTGCTGAGGCGAGAGGCGCTGCTGCAGACAAAGAGGAGAAGTGACTCGTCAGCGACACATGCTGAGTTTTACTGCCTGTAGAGGAGGGTTCATCTGTGGGTCTCTTTCACACTAGTACACCGGCCCTTTACGTTCAGCTTGTTCTTTTGTCAAAATAAACACCTCCTCGTGTGCGCGCCACGCAAGGCCCGCGGGGCCACAGTCAAACCCAAACCGGGTTGTGCAGGTAATTGTCCTGTGAGCGTCAGGTAAAGGCGTGTCGTAGGGAGGAGGTCTTTGTTCCTCATTCTGTGTTTTCCCTGACACTGGCAGAGCAGCGGGACTGGAGACTAACGGCTGTTTTTCAGATGAGACTTTGGGTTTACGCGCTCACGAGCCAGATCACGCGGACACTTTGGCAGCGCTCATGACAAATAGGACTTTTAACCACAGTCACCCCGTGGACAGCTGAACTGGGTCTGACTCTCTCTAGTTCGGGACCATGGCGCTGTCTCAGGTCCAGTGTCTGGACGATCACCACGTCAACTGGCGCGTGACCGAGAGCAAACCGGAGTTTTTCTACAGCGAGGACCAGCGTCTGGCCGTGGAGACGCTCATAAACAGCGGCCGTGATGCCTTCGTGGACTTTATCAAGGCTCACGGGGTGCGCTCGTTTCTCTCAGACATGGAACTGGACACTATTGAAAGCTACGTGGAACTGTACCGGCCCGGTCACGAGCACTTTAGACCAGACACTCCCATGACCCCGGGCCCGGGCAATTTGACCCCCGGGACCCCTGGAGATGACGGTTCTCCCTCCAGTACTGGCCTGACCGCTCAGAGTTCTCCGTGGCAGAGCTGGACTTGGGCTGGCCCGAGGCGTCGTCCTACCGCGGGGTGACGCGCGTCAACGTGTACACGCAGCCTCCTTCAGACGGCCAAACGCACATCAAGGAGGTGGTGCGCAAAAGCATCGCATCAGCACAGAAGGTAGGCATGCTAGCTTCAGATTGTGGGCACTGTCAGAGTTGGACTTTCGACACATCCAGCTGTCAAAGTCCACTGTTCTCACACTGGAGTTGGTTTTATGACACAAGAGAATGCACCTCTGGGTTTGAGATTACATCAGCTCACTTTAGGTCAATAATATTTATGGTGCAGAGAGATTCAACTATTTGTGAATTTACTTTTGCACTGAATTAGGCCAATAATAACCAAGACCTATTTAACAGAGGTGGCAAAAGTACTGAAGTTCACTACTCAAGTTAAAGTACAGTTGTGTAAAAGTACTGCTGACACTATTTTTTTAAAAGCACACTTGTGTACAATAAAAAAGTACAAAGTATCACACTGCCTAAAGTTATTATCTAGTCTTGATTAAAACTGGAAATTAGACAACTTATTTCACTTAATTCAAGCCATTTTTCATGTTTTCAAGAGATTTGAGCTTGAATCAAATTTACCATGGAGGTGAGTAAAAATGTTTTACTTCATTAGCAAATGATTTGGATTGAAATAAGAACACATTTTTGAAAGAAAGCAGAAAACACATCGAAAAAAATCTACATCAAGTTAAAAGATTATGTGCTTATAAAATAACTCACCTGTTTTTAAAAATGTAAAAAGTTGAAAGTACAGATACTTCTCGAAAAATGTATGAAGTAAAAGTAAAAAGTTTCCAGATTGTATAATACTCAAGTAAAATACAGATACTATACAGTACTTGTTTTTACCACCTCTGTTATTTAATGCAGATGCAGACCAGCTATAGAATATACAGTATAAATGCAGTTTTTGCTGCAGTCCAAAAAGTGAATAGCTCTAGCTCTAATAAAAATCACCAAATTTGTTAAACTTTTCAGATAGCTCAAGGTAAAGTACATAAATAAAAACTAGGCCTTATGACATCATAACACTCTCTAAACGTGAATGCAGCCAAAAGAAAAATCTGACTCCTGCCCTCCATTTTTAGAATCTGTAAACCACCAATAACCTAAAATAGGATCTCTCTTATAAAGGCCACATTACATTCTTAATATACTGTATGTGTAGGCCTCATTACCTTTTGCACCCACTGTTGGTCGTAAATTTAGCAAAAACACGCAGGTCAAATACCAACAATACCTTCACCGCCCTGTATCATGTGTCTTTTCACTTCACACGGCCTTGTTGCATATTCCAGGTTTTCTTCTTGCCCTACATCTCGCGGCACATGCACATAATTCATCTTTAACGAACCAGTCTGCTCGTCAACACGTGTGTGAGAAGAATGTCTGAAGCTATAGGTCTTGTACTAAAGTGTAAACAAGAAAACTGCACTTTCCCGAAGAACTGTATTGACAGAAATATGTTTGTTTTTGTAAGCCTTTAGAATGCATGTATAAATGGTCTGTATTTCCATGTTTTAATGATTTCCTTTAACTTAACCTTGATTAAAACATACATTAGTTCGTCGTAAAATATAATCTTGCATATTTTATGGGCTGAATACTTCTGTCAAACTGAAAACAAGCTGTTACACCTTGTATGTCATTAAGTGGTAATAAGGAAAGTAACTTTTATGCAGCTACAGTTTTAGCCTTAATTAAATGGCACATATTATGCAAAAATTGCAGTAGTTAAGACTGCATTAATCAAGACCAAGACCTTTCAGAGATCAGACTCCTGAGGTCAAGACTGAGACAAGACTGAGATGTTAGTAGGAGACCGAGACAGACGAGACCAACATTCTCCTATTGCACAGAGCTTATTGCTAACTGGTCCTGGGACATGTCACTGTCCTCCTAGAGCAAGATTAGCAGAGCGTAGTGGTAATAGAATGTGGTTTTACTGTCCAAAACGAATTCCAAGATAAGACAGAGTTCAAAACAAGACCAAGACCAGACAAGAGTCCAAATGTGCTTGAGTCTGAGACATGACCAAGACTTTTACAAAACTTATCTCGAGACCGGTTTTAAGAACAAGACTGCTCAAGACGTTTTGTCTCCTCTGAGCCTCAGAAAACATTGTCCTGCATGTCCCTCATCTGTGATGTCATAAGTATATCTTGGAGATTTTACGTAGCCTACTGTTTGTTGGTCAGTTAGTAAACCAGTGGCGCCTGGGGCCAAACTCAACCCTCCAGAAAGTTAATTTGACCCGCGGCGCAAAGAGGTGCTGAGGTTTTGTCTGTCTGATTACATTTTGAATATTAAACACTGTCCAAATACACCTAATCAAGTATATTCTCTTAAAACAAATGAATGAAATTGAATTTAAACACTATCATTTTGCAAATATACTTGTTAGATGTAATATGAAATTCGGTTTAAATCTTGGCATGCTTCATTCATGTTTTTAAAATGTATTCACTGTGGCTGGGTGAGAAAAAAGTTGGGGCAAGCCAGGTATAAACCGTCTAAATTTTGTTTTGAGCATTTCTACATTAGCTCGTTAGGCAAAATCAATTTGGTTGTTTTTCCTGTGTAATTTCCTCAACCCTTTTCCTGTGCTGTACTCTGCTATTCTTTTGGGACTGGTCTGGTGCATGGCATTCCAAAGTGTGGTTGCTCAAGAGTGTTTGAAAGACAACAACGCAAAAAATGCATAATATTTGTCCTTTAAAATGCATGTTTATTCAGGGCAACAGAAAATATTCCAGTAATTTGAACTAAAATGTTAGTCATTTCTAAAATGACCACTCAATGACATGATAGGGTGGAACAGAACATGTAGCCAGCCAAAGAAAGTAGGTCGTATTAAGTTGCAAACATTTTTTAATAAAGAAGAAAAAAAATGAATTCTGGATATGTTTTTGATGAGAAAGCAAGATTCTAACAAGGTTATAAACTCATTGAAGTCAAGTTTATAACATTGGTGCATCCCTGTTTTTAAATTCTGAAAATCTCATCACTTAAAGCCCATACAGACAGGCTGCTCCATAAATCAAAATCAAACTGAAATAGTTATTTCAGAGAACGCAATTAACAAACAGCAAGGACTTCAATTTTTTAAGTACCATAATTTCTTTCCCAAACTACAAAAAAATTGGTGTGTTCTGCATTAGAACTGTAAATTTAAGGTTGCTTCCTTAAACATGTAAACAAACAAAAGTAGGCTTATTCATTTTAAACTTCCTACATCAGTCCACATGTTGTCGCTCACTTACCTAAAGCATTCTGAGCCTCCGAATTGTTCGTCACAATGTGTTTTAAGCTTTTGGGAGCGAAACGTGCCGGTGTTATGCCGAAAAATGCCTGCCTGCCGAAAAATGCATCGCCTTCTCACGGGAACGCATACGCTGTTAAAAATTGGAATTAGCGAGTATTTAGCCATCTTTGTGGCTTTGTTTGTCATAATTCTTTCACAAATGTAAGTACAGCTTACTGCACATTACAGTACAAGCTAACCTCCAAACTAAGACTATAAGCCACGTCTCAATCATTATTTTAAATTTATTAACGCAAAATGTTGTACCACATAAGATATTAAGTCGTCCTGTGAAGGTTAATATTCGCAAATTCAGTTTCAAGAGTGTATGCGTTCCCATGAGGAGGGAATGCATTTTTCGGCAGGCAGGCATTTTTTGGCATAACACCGGTATGCTAACAGCAGTTAGCTACAATGCTAACAACAACAACAATAGACGAACGGGACATTATTAGATGTAGTTGGGACTGTCACTCCAATTCAACACTGACTCCCAGTCGGAGTCAGTGCTGAATTTGAGTCAAAAGTCCATGTGTGCATGCCCAGAAGCTTAAAAGTTAGTATTTGACTACGGCAACACCTACAGGACAAACAACATATTATGCTAAACTTGTCATTTACTTTTTAAATATGTTTATTTTAGGTTACATAAGAGCTTAACACTTATGAAAACACAATGTTTAACTGTTAATAAAGCAAACAGCTTGGAGGTCACCAACGTTACTGTAAATTCAATGGGCTTTTTTTTTGAGTGTTGAAAGTACGAGATTTTACCTGACTAAAAGTGTAAAGGTTCGTGCCATTTATGTGAACTTTTGCCCATTGGTTGCAAGGGAAAAGTAGTGGAATTATGTTTAACCTGTCATACGCACAAATTAGACCTCCCTAATTCATTCACAAACTAAACATAATTTTTCCATTGTTTGCTTTGCAGGTGATCGCCGTTGGTCATGGACGTTTTCACAGACGTGGATATCTTTCGGGACCTGCTGGATGCTTCCTACAAACGCAAAATCCTGTGTACATTATCATCGACACGGCCTCGGTGCCCTGCTTCCTGTCCATGTGTGGCCGAGCTGATATGCACCGCGGACACCTAAAGGTAAAAACACCGACGGAACAGACACACGCCCACATGATGTTTGGATAAGAGTGAGCCGGGCCACTTTCAAATAGCTGTGTCAAAGTTTGTTTTTCTTGCGCGCATGCCTTGAGTAGGGTTGTGCAGTATGGGATGGATGAATCGTCACGAGTGATTTGACATTTGTCTATTTGATGCATCTGTTTGTTCAAATATATATCAGACTGTTTGTTTTTTTACACCTATTTCTCTTGTTGGTCAACCTCAGTGTTGCCAGGTTCGCTTTTTATTGCGACTTTGGGCTTTTTTTTGTAAGTCAGTTGTGATTTTTTTTTTTTGATTGGACTCACAAAAATATATTTATGACATACAGTACAGACCAAAAGTTTGACACACCTTCTCATTCAAACATTTTTTTTATGACTATGAACATTGTAGATTCACACTGAATGCATCTGAACTATGAATATAACATATGTGGAAGTATGGTACATATCCAAAAAGTGTGAAACAACTGAAAATACAGTATGTCAGATTTCTAGTTCTTTAAAGAAGCCACCTTTGCTTTGACTACTCTTTGCACACTCTTGACTTTCTTGATGAGCTTCAAGAGGTAGTCACCTCAAATGCTCTTCCAACAGTCTTGAAGGAGTTCCCAGAGATGCTTAGCACTTGGTAGACCCTTTAGCCTTCACTCTGTGGTCCAGCTCACCCCAACCATCTGGATTGGATTCAGGTCTGGTGACTGTGGAGGCCAGCTCATCTGGCGCAGCACTCATGACTCTCCTTCTGGTCATTCATGGTGTTTATACTGTATCTTTAGTGTGAATCTACAATGTTCATTGTCATGAAAATAAAGGAGACTCTTTGAATGAGAAAGTGTGTCCAAACTTTTGGTCTGTACTGTAGTTTATATGAAACATAGATTTTTAGCTATTCTTTCACATCTAAAAGTTGTGTTAATGGTAAAAATACTACTAAAAATGCCAAAATTTGGTGACAGATAATGTTTTATTAATTGATTTTTAAAACATTTTACTGAAAAGGTGCAAATCACTCTTTTCTTTTTTTGTTTTTTCAAAGGCTTGGCCACTCGCTTGTCTGGCAACACTGATCAGTCTTTGACAGTGACAGCTAGATCGAAGTAAAGCAGGAAAATTTTTAAAAAATAGGCGTTTTTATTTACCTCAAATGCAAAAGGAAAATATACAGTCTAAAACAATAAATTATTTTAGGGCTGCAACAACTAATTGTAACGAGTCAACTAAAAATAATACAAATTTTTTTTTATAAGAAGCGTTATCTTAAACAGGACTACTGTACGGACTCTAAAATCCATGTAAAAACATATTTTTATAACAAAGACCGCTGAATTATTAAAACAAAACACCCAAAAAATCTGAAAAGACTCAATACTCAATAGAAATAAATGTGTTTTTTTTCTATTAATCTGTTTCAACATACCTATACATTGGATTTTTGCAGAAAAATAAAATAAGGTGAAAAAAATAATGAAAAAAAAAAAAGAAATACTGTGTATTTTTGGAAGATTTATCAGTGGATTAATTGGTTGGAGGGTTCGATGTAGCCCAGGACCTTATGTTGACAAGCCTGATCTACAAGAATCATGATCAAATTTAAATTGTGATCTGGCTTCGAGAAAATTGTGCATTTTTTACCCTAATGCCCAGCCCTACTTTAAGTCATGAAAGAGGTGAATTTCATAATTTTTCAGATCTATTTTCAAAATATATCCATTTGTACTGAAACTATTTTAGCATATTTTCATGTTTAAAGTCATTATTAATTAGAAATAGCTAGAAACTTGTTTTGATGAGACACACAATGTTTTTTTTTTTTTTTAATTATTTCAACAACCTTTTATTGAAGGTTGAGGTCACTTTTCAAAGGGCAATTCTGGCAACACTGCTCAGCCTTTACAGTTGGATTCAACCATTGACAGTTAAAAAGCATTTACCTGAAAAGCATAAGAAAATAGACAGTCTACAAGAAAGAAAGAAGAAAACATTGTGTATATTCTTTTGCCCTAACCTTCAGACTTCAGCTCATGTATATGCCCACAGCAGGAACCTGAGTGGCCATTGTTGAGCAGGTTTTTGCAGGCACGACTGGAAAAGGTGCAAGCACCAGCTAGTCGAGTTGCTGGAATCTCTTTGTTATTCTTTTAAGCAGGTTTGGCTGCGGCAGAAAACAATTAGCACACATAGCAGTTTGTCAAATTTCACTTCTGCTGCATGTCTACTCTAACTTCTCCTTCCTTGTTCATTGTTTGGCTCTCACTTTGGTTATCAGAAGTCTAGATCATCATCAGTGTTTATGTCATCAATGGTTAGTGTCTCCTGTGAGATTTAGTACAAAACGCACTACCTGAAACCGCACCCTTATCACAGGGTAAAAGACAAACAACGAAGGGTGTGCCATTAGGGCAAGCACCTGCAACAGTCTGAGAGCCAACCAAGTCTGCCAACATTGTAATGACATGATACACTAAACAGTATTATTCATATTTTTCCAGCCCACTCGTCTTGTTATAAATGTAATAACATCAGTGGTTAGAGGTGAAAAAAGTACTCAAGTCCACTACTCAAGTAAAAGTACACTTACTTTACTAAAAACAACAAGTAAAAGTACAGCTAAACTTGTTTACCAGAGTGAAATTCATAAAGTACACGTGTAAAGTCATTTAAAGGGCTATATCGGACTTTTTACAATAACTTAACTTAAAATCTATTTCCTCTTAGCACATACATCTTGTTAATGTATGTATCCGTTCAGTGGAAATTAGTCCTAAAGTCCTGACTTTGTCCAATAATGTCCCGTTTAATCACCAAACTCCACTAGCATTGTGGCTAACTGCTGTTAGCATACGTCTCAACAGTGAAAAAGCTTTTATAACACTTAATGTATTCTGAACCTCTGAACTGTTCTCCATGATGTGAGCAAACGTGGACTGATGTACGAAGCTTAAAATGTATTTAATGTTTATTTACATTTATAAGGAAGAAAAAATTGGGTATAGCACCTGTAAGTAACAAAGTTGGTGTGTAATGTATTGGCAACTGAGATGGGTTTTATAGTTACATTATAGTAGTTACTCTGACTTTATCATGTAAGAGATAAATATACATAAATAACATTTTTTCTTTGGCCGATACGATATTTTAAAATTTTGTCAGCTGATGCAGATGTCAATAACCAAATTTCAAAGCCAATTTTGGAAAAGGATAGCTGGAGTGAAATAGAATAACCAAAAACCTTTAACCTAAACTATTATTCACCACAGTACATGTGCGTTTCTTTCACACAATGTAATGATGCTCGATTGAATTTAGCCCAAGAACAATCATTTCATAACTTCATTAAATGAAAGACATTCATGTTGTTTATATTGAGAAAAAAAGCACTTATCAAAATTTGTGCTGCAGCCAAAGTCATAGAACATTAATAAAACCTAAAGACATGTTCATGATAAAATCAAAACTGCAGACTTAGGAATTGAAAGAGATAAAAGTAGTCTTATCGTTCTCTTCCAACTCAGACTTAGTAAGAAAAAAAAAACTGTTTGCAGACTTAAGTTAAAAAGTTGCTAACTTTAAAATGTAGAGAGTAGAAAGTACATACGTATAACTCCTGAAAAAATGTAAGAAGTAAAAAGTCACCTCTATTTTAATACTCAAATAATGTACAGGTACTTGTGTAAAAATACCTAATTACTTGCCACTTAACATGCATTTTCTCTATTAACTTTCAGAATTTACGAGTCCGCAGCTGTGGAGGTGTGGAGTTTCTGACGCGCTCCGCTCAAAAAGTGCGAGGAGCTATGAAAGAGAAGTTCCTCCTGGCGGATGGAGACAGAGCCATCTCAGGTTCATACAGGTGAGCACTGGAAAGATTTCATCATAATGTTTATAGCCTTGTTGTCCCAAGACTAATACTGCACTCTCCGTTTTAGTTTTAATATCATTATTTTTAAGTCATGAAATTCACTTACTTAGTTTACAACATGAGTAGATCACAGAGATGTAAATAACTCCTTCTAAATGGCATTTCACTTTTGTAATCAGCAGTATTTTAAAGCTGGGGTACGTGACTTAAACAGGAAGTAGGTATTTACATCTATCAAACTACTTCCTTGCTCTTACAAACCCTTTGACAAATGGTTAATATCTATTTGCATTCATTTTTGGCTACAAACACAGCTTCAAAACATCTTTTCCAGACAGCAAAGTGAAACTGGAGCAGACCACCCTAGCACAGCCAATCAGAGCGCTGCTTTGTTATTCAGTTTAGACAGTACAACGCTGCATGATTTGTCACACAGCGATGCATTGTATGCCTTTGGTTGAATTAAGAAGTTTACTAATTTAACCACAACAACAACAACAACAACAAAACAACAAAAATGTAGGTATCACAGCTTTAATGTAATGTACGCTGAACATTGCAAGATTACACAACACATTATTTTGAAGTAGATTGTTGTTGTTTTTTGTATGTATAAATATTTTCAAGCTGAAAAATATTGGGACATTTCTGTTTTCTCAATGTGAAACAGAAATAATCAATTTAATGGCATTCTCCATGTGGTTCTTCAATGTAAATACACTTAAAGTGCCTGTTTTTTGCTTCCTTAAAATGTTTTTGTAGTCTCCTCAAAGAAATAAGCAACATCTGTGTTTCTTAAGCAACCGGTCGGGCTTTATCATGAGAATTACCCACTAATTTTCAAAAAAGGGAAACCATACCAATATATTGTCTATCTTGCTAATAATCTAAGAACACACATGATTTGACCTGTAACTGTTCCATTAAATGATCAACTGATAAACCTATTAAGAAGTGGTAACAGCTGATAATAAGTCGTAGATGATTAATGATACATTATGTAGTTTGACTCATTTCTAAGTTCATAGTTACTCGGAGTTCAGTTCACTCCTGTTATTTTAACATTTCCACCGCAGTTTATAAATTTGTGGGAAGATGGTGGAGTATTAGAGATTTGTCTTTAGTTTGACCTCATTCTCCGCAGCATTTGGGATCCTAAAATGGCTGCTTGTAATGCGTCTGGTGATGTCAAAGGTTTGGCCCAAGTTCTTGTGGGCCTGTTCCCTTTTTACTGCATTCCACCCTTCTGTAACCATGAACCCTGCTGACTGTGCTATTCATCTCCAAAACAAGGAAGTACATTCAACAACCTTGTGAGAGGATTAGAATTCACAAGGCGCTGACTGTGTGCAAGCAAAAAGTGCAGCTGTTTGTTTAATCACTGACACGTCGTCTTTGTGGTGATTCATCTGTAAATGTGCTTAGTTTTGGGTGGAAATGACTTTTTGGCAGGACTTGGTAGTTGTTCATTTTAAGATTATGTTATGCCAGTGGTTCAGTCTATGTTTCAGTTATTATAGATGTTATATTACTTATCAAAAACTTGTTTTTATGTATGTCATTCACACCCTTTTGAGTGATTTTTTCACAAAGGACAATGATGTCAGTCGTTCAAAATATTGCACCACACTTTTAATACAACTTAGAATATAATTTTGTTTCTAAATAGCATCCGTATATGGCACTTAGGGTATGATATAATCTTTTTCTATTTTACAGGAAAAATAACCTATTTTCGTTTCTAGTTAAAGTTGGGGTAGCTGATTTTCACACTGCAAACACAATTTTGGTTTTAAATCTGACTACTTCCTTTTATAAATCCTTCGACACATGGTCAATATAGACATATATTCATCAAGGTAGCAAATATTGCTTAAAAACGTATTTTAACCATCATAAAACTGAAATTGGAGTGACCACCCCAAGCACAGCCAATCAGAGCACTGTATTTGGCTCCCGATTAGAACTAAATTTCTTGATTATTCAGTTCAGACAGTACACAATGGTCTAATTTTTCACAAAATTCTGCATTTACCATGTACTTTTTAGTGAAAACACAAAGGTTACTATTTTACAACTAAAAAGGTTAGCTACCCCAACTTTAAATAGGCCCTTTAATTAAGCTGATATACCTGATTTTCAAATTGTGAAAAGGGATGTTTTTACATTTTTTTAAAGGAAGTATGGAAACAAAATCAACAACATTTTTCAAACAACGCACGTGTGTTCCACTGCACAGTTTTGTCTGCCAAAAGGTGGTAAAATGCAGTCACAAAACCAAGGCACTCTGAATGGTCAAAACGCCTTTATTCCAACCTGGCTTTTTTTAATTAAAAAAGTGCACCAACGCGTTTCATCTCTGACCAGCCTTCATCAGGATGCACATGCCTCATGCCTCTTTTTCTAATAGCCAAACTTTTCACTGGCCTCACTATGTCCACAATTTGTTTTTTTTTATGATTATTTTTTTGTTTACCATAGGTGGAAGGCTGTTGCAAATGTATAGAACTATTTTTGGGGTAACTAACTTTTTAGTTGTATATTAATAAACTTTGTGCTTTCCACTAAAAAGTATTTGCTAAATGCAACTAATTATGAAAAAATGAGACCACCGAGTGCTGTCTGAAATAAATAATAAAGAGCGTTAGTTCTCATCAGGAGGCAAAAGCAGCGTTCTGATTGGCTGAGCTCGAGTGGTCCACTTCAGTTTCACTTTGCTGTTTGTATCAAAATGATTACATATTGATATTACCCAGTGTCAGAGGATTTATGAGAGGAAATTGTCAGATTTAAAACCTTAAACGTGTTTGCTGTGTGAAAGTCACTTGCTTCATCTTTAATTCATCTCTCACAAATCTTTTGGCACTAGTATTTTCCATGCATGGATTATTTGGCCACTAGCAGTTTTAGAACAACTTTTACAAAAAAAAAATAAATAATAATAATAAGCAGGTTTACCACCCTCTCACAACACCTCATTCTTACTTACATTTAGCATAAGTGTTCAATAATACAGGACGATAGTGTATAAAAGTATATATATATTTTTTGTTTGCTTTTACAATAAACAGAATTGACTAGATATGAGAAAAAAAGCTTTCCCACTTTCACACTGTCCCCAAACCAGCACAACCGCATTCATATCCTAGACTAAATCTGCATTCTTGTTTTCTTAACAGCTACACCTGGTCTGCAGCTCGTCTGGACCGTAACGTCATCACAGTCATCACAGGGCAGGCGGTGGAGACCTTTGACATGCAGTTCCGTGAGCTCTACCTTCTATCTCGAGGCGTGTCTCTCAACAAAATACAGATGGCTGATGAACCAATCCTGATCCTATTCCACACTCCGCCCAGCCCCCGTCTCTGCGGCTGTGGCCCGCAAACTCATCAACCCCAAGTATGCTCTGGTCGCCGCGGGAACCAAAATCAGCCCACCTCCTCCGATCAAAACTCCAGCAAGCCAAATTCTACTTCCCAGCTTCCCGCAGGATTGAAATAATGAAAGGTCGGCTTAAGGAGGTTATAGAGGAGCCGCCTTTGCATCCAGGATTAGCGCATCTGGAAAAGGCGTATTTGATTCCGTATCTTCCCACGTGGCCCGAGCCGGATCCTCCAGCGATGTGATTGGGTTTATAAATATCCGAGACGAGAAGAGAGCGCATCAGGTGCACTTGCAAAGGTCGGAGAGATTTGAGACAAGTCAAGCGATACGGTTTAGTTCGCCTCTGCCCGCACCGGCAAAAACTGAAGAAAAAATTGCTCCAACTCCTGCTCAGAATGTACAGAATGTTGAGAAACCTAAGAATACAGAAGTTAAAGTAGAGAGAGAGGTACAAACTTTAACATCGACAAGTAATGATCAAGTAGATGGCAAAGAGGAGCCTGAAAAAATTCAAAAAGACAATGAGAAGCCCAAGCTAGATGTTCCTAAAGAGAAAACAGTTGCTGAGAATCAACAATTAAAGGATATAACCAACCAGGAAGTAGAATCGCAAAACGTAGCCCCTCCTGTCCCAAGCGTCGCACTTTACAGTTAGTAATAGACACGAGTCTCGGAGAAGCCCGTGGAAGCTCAGGTGACGTTTGTGAAAATGGATCAACGAACAATGATTCACCCGAGAAACAAACCCAACCGGAGGAGATTAAAATGACCCGGAATCGCCTGCAATCCAGCGAGAGGAGAGAGGTTCCGTGGAGGACAACGAGGAGGGAAGCCAGGACAGCACGAAAGTCATCTGCGACAGGGGGGCGAGCGAAGACCCGTCGAGCAATTCCACGGGTTCGGAGGAGGAGTTCTACGACGCCCGGGCCGAGCAGCAGAAGGAGGCGCACGTGAACGGGGTGACTGTGGGGTCGAATCAGGGGAATCGCCAGGGAGACGGGCTGAACGTGATGGCCCGGTTCTCGCAGAGCATGTTGGACCTGAGAGAGCCGACGCATTCGGAGGACAGCATGGCGCTCATACGGCAGTCACAGCAGATGCGCAGGCAGAACTTTCCATCCCCGCACAGGAATATTGGACAGGTGAGCGGATTTGTGTTAAGTCTTTCTTAAATACAGTACACTTTACAGTGCTTTTCTCTTGGTCAAAGGATAGACAAAAATCCAAGTTCACACAAAGTAAGGAGTCACATTATTTACTTTTTTTGGTTCCAACAGAAAAAAAACATGCTTCTATTCAAGTTTACTTTTTGGCTAAAAAATACACAGTGGATTTTTAAATAATTATTTTACTAACAAATCATTACATTTACGGGCTTGACACACAGGAATCGATGTTGCAGCTTCTCAGTTTATTTCCAACAGAACCTGCAGGACAATGTGAAAATCTCCTCTCTCTCTAGAATAGGCGACACTAAAAGCAATGCAAGTGAAAACCTTCTGATGTTGCGATCCTGAAAGTTGAAAATGTTTCAACGTTTGTCGCTGTCCCTGTACATCAGCCAATCATCAGTGTTTCTTTGGCAGATATGACCTGTGCTTATTCTGAATCACACTGAATTAAAACTCTCGCTGTGTCCACTTTGACCATATTTTAGTTTTTATGAAACTATTATTTGGACAACAAAACCTGCTGCATTTACAACTCAGTGTCAGCTTTTTTCTTTGACGTAAAGCAGAGTCAATAAATGGCATATTTTAGTCTGTTTGTGCAAACATCTGGTGGCTCACTAAATTCATTTCACCTCTGAAATTAAAATCATGTGCTAATTAACAGCTAATCAAATGTGTGTTAGACCCAGGATCTGCCCTGGAGCAGAGTGCGACGCTGCTGCTGGCTGCAGTAGTTTATCACTGCCTGTGTGTTTGATTTTAGAAAGTGGCTCCATGAATGGACGCCACATGAATAAACTACCGACAGCATCAAAAAACTATTATTTACTATTGAAGCTACAGTCTGTTAGTGTTAGTAATGAGCCATTCTATAACCTCT
Organism: Mugilogobius chulae; assembly: GCA_038363315.1. Classification (NCBI taxonomy): domain Eukaryota; kingdom Metazoa; phylum Chordata; class Actinopteri; order Gobiiformes; family Gobiidae; genus Mugilogobius; species Mugilogobius chulae. The sequence continues at coordinate 18,904,369 of CM076398.1, read as the reverse complement.
TTCAATTTCAATACAATCCATTTGTACTTAGGGGTTAAAAAAGCTTCCTACATAAGAATCTTGTCTAAACAAGTTACATTTAACAAAAACAGGGGATGTGATCTGCTGTCTGCCCCATCTGTTCTGAAGAAAATCTGTCTTGAGTTGTATTTATACCAAGTGGCTTGATTAAAACTGCTGCTTCTTTTGAAGCTTTAGAACACTACATTGTCATAAATGTAACAAATCATTGTCTAATTAATTTATTTAATAGATAATTCAGCCAATGTAGTGTCTCTTCAAAGCAAGAACTAGAATGGAAAAGAGTGCAATGTTTAACACTGTCTGTATGTCAACACTTTGAATAGTTTTGACCAAATCTCGTGTCTAAATACATCCATCCTTTGCCAGAAAAACTTACAATTTTAATATGTAATTTCATAAATTATGCTGTATTTAAAAATAACACAACTAAAACTAATTAACTTCAAAATACTGAAGCTTTAGAAAACGTGTTCCGTAAGCAGCACATAAACTGGATTGGAAGTTCCCAGACTTGAAGGAAGAAGCCACATCAGACTTTGGTGCTGCTGAGTCAGAGTTACAGGAAAAGTCTCAAACTACGGGGCGTGTTTCCTTTTACTTTGGCATTAAACGAGTCGCTGCGTGTTTCTGAAGGAGTGTTTTTTAGAAGAACCACCTGGATAGAGCGCGCGGCTGATCATGCCCGGCAGGATGATGAAAATAAAGGGCAGGAACTTCAGATAGGCAGCCAGGATGGAAGCTCCTTTGACGTGACTCATGTTCTTTGCAGACAGGGATCTCTGAACAATCACCTATGGGAACAGGAAAAGATTATACTCACGGGATGACATCGTAATGAGGTTTAACTAATGACTGGAAAACCAAAACGCACGCTAAAAAACACAGGAATGCAAATGGAGGTTCTTATGTAAATGTGGGATTCAAATCAAGTGGACAATTTATTCTACTCCACTTCCACTTCAGTGTTGATTCAGTTGTGTCTCCGATTACACATTTTTTCTCCTTCGTTATTCATTTAATATTTAGCCAATAATTTCTTAACGTTAAAGCGATATAAAGTAGGACCTCCAGCCTTCAGCGCAAACTTGTTGAGTGCCACTTTTAAAAATTCTTAGCTCTGATTGACCAGTTGTAATAAGCTGTACCTGACAATTCCAACAAGATATTCCAAAGTGGCGCATCGCAACATCAGAAGTCATCTATCTATCTATCTATCTATCTATCTATCTATCTATCTATCTATCTATCTATCTATCTATCTATCTATCTATCTATCTGTGTCACTATAGACGCAGACACTGTATTTTTCTCACTTACATTCAGCTATCATTGCTTTTTTATTAGCTACAGACATTACAGTTACATTTAGTGTGTTTACACGATCGAGGAAAATCAGACTAAGCGGAAAAAAAACAGACACTAAACTGATTACCCGGGACATCAGATTTCCTACCACAGACTGCATTATGTTGACCTAAATATTGTTTGTTATTAATAACTGCAAATTTGTCTGTAAAATTACACATTGATGATTCAGGGAATTTGTCACGAGGCAGTGGAGCATAGGCGCCAGCTTTCTGCTGTGATTGGCTGTGTTAAGGTTCTCCTTAACACGTTGGAATCTTAACAATCTGACAATAGTTGCAACAGAGTTAACCCCCAAACATGACACTTGTTGCCTTGAAGTAGTAGAGAAATAAAACGATCAAAAACCAGGATTAAAGTTGGGGTAGCTAACTATTTTAGTTATAATTTGTAAACTTTGTGTTCTCCACTAAAAAGTAAATGATACATGCAACACTTTATGAAAAAATGAGACCACTGTGTACTGTCTGAACTGAATATTCAAGAATTTTAGTTCTCATTAGGAGGGAGTCAAATACAGTGCTCTGATTGGCTGTGCTTGGGGTGGTCACTCCAGTTTCACTGTATTGTTTGTTAAAAGACATTTATAAGCTATAACTGCATCCAAAATGAATACATGTCAATATTAAACATGTGTCGAATGATTTGTGAGAGGAAGTTGTCAGATTTAAAACCTAAATTGTGTTTGCAGTGTGAAAATCAGCTACCCCAACTTTAAGTCGAGACTATGGTTTAAACATAAACGACATTATAACATCTGATTTATTTATTTCAAAAGTATGTCAAGTTATGACACAGCTAACATAGCACACTAATGACAAACACAGCTGAGTAAATGTGGTTCAACTCAATGATTTTACCATAATGGGCCACATCACATCATAGTTTAAGTTGTGATGATATGAATAGTTTAAATTCAAAGTAGGGTTTTAAAAGTTATGAAAATCTGCTGCTTGTTAGAAGTCACTATAGCAAGCTTATCAGTTCTTCAGTTTTGAGTCATTTTATATTTCCTCACAACATTTTACATTCATATTTTCATCAGGTGGAGGGCAGCTCAAATTGCTGTTTATTTTTGTAACACAAAAGTTTTATGAGTCTAGTCACCTCAAAATGGATAGATTTAAATTTTGTGAAATAATTATTTTGAAATTTCATGACAAAACATGAATTAACTACACCTTAATAAAAGTAAACCATGAATAAAGCATAAATAAAAGCTTAATTATTCATGAACTAATGGTGAATGAATGAATGAAAAAGTTTATTAATTCTTAGTAACTACTTAACTAAGGAGCTAAGGTTAGGATTTAGGGTTAGGGGGCAGGATTTGGAGTAATTAAGTGGTTACTAAGCATTAATAAACTTTTTCATCTATTAATTAATAATTTGTTCATATTGAATTAAGTCTTTATTAGGTTGTATAATGATTTATTAAGCCTAATTATTCTGTAGTTATTCTAAAGTGTTACCGAATAAACTGCCTCTTGCATCTCCATCTAGTCTCCCTTCACCTCCAACTGCCCCTGTAACTGCACAGAATTCTTAAACATGAACCTTTACAACACTAATTCTTTCTTGTTTCTGTTGGTCTGCAGTTGTTTGAGTCCTCCAGATCTCCAAATCGTGCCAAAGTCATCATAGCAAAACCAGGAAGTTACCACCGTCCCGCCAGAGCAGCGGCCCCTGTTATCGGCGGACACAGGTACTGGCAAGCACAGATGCTACCCACGGACTCGGGCCAGAACCACAGTCAAAGCCGCTCAGGGCGATCACCACGGCGACACAGCCCGGATACAGGAAGGGCCAGCAGTCTTCGGACCAGCCTCCCGCCAACCCGCCAGGACTACTGGGAGTCTCCTTTTCCAAACTGAGTAATTTAAAACACTTAAAGGCGAGAGCTGGAGCGCCACAGAAGAAAGTGCCTCAAATGAACAAGGCCAACAGATGGACGACAGCTGCTAAACAGGATTGTACTACATGGAATTGTTTACTTGTTAAACTGCAATTTAAGAGTGTTTACTTCTGTCAATGTCTGTAAATGTAAATCTTAACTGACAAGACCTTAACAGGCTGTTGTTACGTCTGCGATGAATGTACAATGTGTTATAACCAGTGTTGGTAGTAGTGCTTTAGAGTGATGAATTTATTTTCTGGGGGTTAACAAGTCGAGATGTGGCTGAGTCAGATTTGAGTCACTTTTTTAATGGCTTGAGATTGGACTTGGACTTGTAGGTCAGTGTCTTGATATTCAAGAATGACGGTAATTTGGCTTTAACAAACTGGATCGTCTCTTCTCACCAAAAGTTTATTTTAAACAGACTCATTTGTCAAAGTGAAAATGCAAAAAAATAGAAGCTGTATTGTATAATTTGATATACAAATCTTGAAAATACGGGAAGTGGTTAGAGTGGTTAGAACTCCTGTTTCCCAATAAGAAGATCATGGGTTCGACTCCCGGATTGAGGCACAATCTCTCTGGGTAGAGTAAATGAACATGTTAGTTTTACAATCCTTTCTAATCAGTACTGGGTTACTTTTAGTTCAGATCCAGCTGCTCATAAGGCATTTTCGCACTTGAAAGAGTCCCACATTGCTCCAATCCCTGTTTAGTCAGACAAACTACCCTGTCCTCATGTTTGTGTTCACACAGCAACAGTTTCTGAAAGTGGGTCTAACTAGCTTTAGCATAAGCATCTGTTTAGTCTGGAATATTTAAAAAACAAATTAAGTGGTGTCAGAAAAACAAAAGTTGTCTTTTCAAATCCATTAAAATATCACTGAAACATTAAAACAAAATGTTCACTGTTATTCCTAGTAGTATTTAGGCTACTATTTACAAATTAAAAAATATATATTTTTGGAAGTTTTTTCTTAAGGATAAAGAAAAATTATCTACATGTGAGTACATACAGAATTAGCATTGTAAATGTGCTTGTGTCACCAAAAGGTTTCTAGTCTGACTGGAAAGAGCAAGAACAAGAGCTAAAAAGTCCCTCATTTGTAGCTCCAGTCCATAATTCCTGCTCTGTGTGAACAAGCCTGTAATTAAAAAAGTACTGGGAACTGAATAAAGTTCCTAAAGAGGGAAAAGGCCTATAGATTGTAGTACTCCTGCGTACTCTCACACACACACTCTTCTTCCTCTTCTGTACATGTGTTCTTCACATATGGTGCCTCTGCCCTTTGGTTCCTTCTTTTACTTCCTAAAGGCTGACATTGTACTCGAATCTTAACTGGAAGGAGACAGCAGCACTAGTACTAGTACTTTGTATTTGTTGTTGTAATCCTGATGTAGCAATGTACGAAACACTGGTGGACCTCTTGAGACAAAGCTGGCTAAAAACAAGCCGTGACTTTACTAAACATCTTTATACACAGCAGATATTAAGCTGCAGCTCTTACACATTTTGTCCCATATTTGGATTTTTTTGTGTATTGGCCATATCGACTATCTGCCTTCATTTTTGATGATATTTGATCGAACAGTTATTTGTTCCTCTGCACTGGAGAGCCACTATCACTGTAAACAGCCAAGTTAGTTTGGAAAGAAACAATAAGGCTTGTTGTTTCCAAAGTCTGCAGCTTTGGTTTCGTAATTATCATGTCTTTAAGTAAAGTTTGATGCTTGTTCTATGCTTTGGCTGCAGTACAAGCTTTGAGAAGAGCTTGTTTGTTTTAATACAGAAAAAGCTGTGGCATCTGCATCAACCAAAAAAAAACCATAAAACCCTCAAGTTAAACCCCAAGTTATGCCCTGGCTTGTTTTATCTTCTCCTTCTCTTGCACCACCTTTTGACAAGGAAACAGACTTCTGAATCTATGTTTAGAAGCAAAAGCCTGTCTGGTTAATAACTTTTTTTGGACAGCGCAGAGACAAAAACGAAGCCACAGCGTGTTCATTTCATCTGACGCTTTTTACGGCTGTTCAAAGTAGTCTTAAAAAACAACACAATTCACTACAAAATTGGTTCTAATAATGAATGGTTATGGATGACTGCTGCTTTTGACAAATAGCACAGCGACATAACTTTAGCACTAACGAGGGAACTTCTGAAAGTAACACTACCCAACACTGATTATAAAAAGGTGACTAAATTGTCTTTGTCTTAACTGTGTCATTTATAATATGTGGGCCACTAATTTATGAGCTTGCAATTGGATGTATTGTAAGATTTGGTAAAAATTCTGCATCTTTGTCAGTTTTTTTTTAAGTTACTGATAGATTTCTCCCACAGACTGCACTTTAAAAAGACAGAGCTGGTAATCAGCTGCCTTCAACTTCGAAAACATCAAACATTTCTGTGCTGTTGATTCATTTTCATTCTGGGTAATCTCTGTGGCCATCGCTGGTTAGAATTCCACAAAACAAGGGCAGCGGCACGTCGACGAGGGCCCGAGTGCATCTGCTCTAACAATACGGAAACACGGATCAAAGAAAACGATGGCACAGTTTAATAAAGTGGACATCTGAAACCGTAGTTAGCCTCATTTCATAGACCCATGACCAAACGTCGTCTTTTCTGTGCAAAGCTTGGATCATGTGATGTGTTTTTTTCATTGTGTTTTAATTTAAACTCTGCTTCACTTTCATCTCTTTGTGCAAGTGTTTTTTGTAATATTTGGAAATACCTTTGAACAAAAACCATTGGGGCTGTTTTATAATGGGTTGTGAAATGTGCAAATATAGAGAAAAACAGTTTGAATGTAAGGGGAGTCAAAAGTCTGTTCTAAAATGTATGTACAGCATCTGTAAAGGTGACGTTTTCGAAATGTAAATAAAGACATTACACACAGACGGTGTTTTTGTTGACTTAGATGTTTAAAAAGACACAAGTCGCCATGAGCTGTTTGTTTTAGATTTGTCCACAGCAGAAACTAAACGTCTCCTAACACATGTACTCTTCGTAAACACATTACAATTCAGGGCTTATGCAGTGAGCCTGAAGTGAAAACTAAGTACTTTTAAAGACTTTTTTTTTACATTTAAAAGTAAAAAAATATATACTGTATATCAGCGGTCCCCAACCTTTTTTCTTGTAAGGACAGGTACAGTTTTAAATTTCTTGTCCAGGGACCGTCGAGGTTGGGTAGCGCCGATAACAACAATATAAATGGCAAAAAAAGACAATTATTGTGTATATTTTTAGCTCACCTATTGCTTTAATTTGCTGTTTATTGGATTAAGTGGCATTATATTGTCATAGTAAAGCACAAGGAAGTAGTGATAGACTATAAAATAGCAATAAAATAAATATTAAAATCCTCTGAGGCCCGGTAGCAGATGGCCCGCGGACCGGTTTTGGGCCCCTGCTGTATATCATTCAACCAAATGATATATTTAACCAAGTAATTTTTGTACGGTAAAGTGACTATCCTTGTACGGCAGGAGAGACAAACTAGAATCAATATTAACAAAGCTTTAAGTGAAAAAAATAATAATAATTCTGAGCCTGAACTTTTACTTGACCAAGCTAACTACATTAGAGGCACAATTTACGTAAACTATTGAATATAAATCTTAAAAAAACAACTGACATGAATGCAAACTCTCACATCAGTCTAAGGTTTTATTTTCTCTAACTGTGTGCTTTTCAATCAAAGAACCAATCAAATATTTGAAGCAGCATGTCACTACTACTACAAATTCTCAAAATGATTCTGTGCATTACCTCATAAAAAGTAGCACCTCCAAATTGTGATTTAAACTTTTATATACTTTTTAACAATCTTATTTTAGGCTAACTTAATTAATCAATTTTAATACTTTTGGAAAACTTATGGACACCCTGCAATTCAAAACAAGAATAAGTAAACTTTTATTTAATAAAAAGTGAACATTTGTTTCATAGTGGTGTTTCAGTTCAGCTCTGGTGTTGGGTTCAATCCTCATGTGTTCCCCCGTAGCTCTGTTTGGTCATTTTTGTGCAGAAAGGGATTTTTTCCAATGTCATTTCTTAATCAGAGGAAATAAACAGCAGCTTATTGTTGTTATATTCTTATTGAGAGGAGTTTTGTCATTCTGTCCTTTTATGTTTCATGAAAATTTACCCAGGAACGATTGAAGCTTTTTTTAGACATGATGTTGATAAACCGCTGCCTTAATTCCCTAAAAACTACAAATAAAGCAATAATTGTGTTACTTCTTGAAAAGTCTTATTCAGCAGACATAGGGCCAGATTTATCAAGCATTTGCTCATGTGCAAAAACAGGTTAGCGGGAGCAAAACCTTGGCAAAGATGAAATTTTTCTCTCTCACACACACTAAAGATGCAGAATTTGAGGTGGTTCGTATCCGTTTTGTTTAATATGTTGTATGAGCATCTTCCATATTAAAGTTTGTCTAAAATGCTCATAAATACCACATAATTGTTTTCATTTTGCACCCGCACTTCAGCACCTGGCTTGATAAATCAGCCCCATAGTTGTTAGTTCTTATGAGGCTGAACCAAACCTAAAACATATCGGAATCATGACCCGTGTGTCAAGACAAGAATCAAATTGTGACAAAACAGAAACATCTCATCCCTGGAAGATAAAACAAGTTCCTGTTAGTTTTAGTCAGTCACTTATTTCTTTAGATTCTATAAAATGAAGTCATGCTGTAACGTCCTGTGCGTACCTGGTCGGTGCACCAGTACCACGTGGCCAGGATGGTGAGTCCCAGAGTCATCCCGGGCCAGGGCAGGTCACCGGTCACAGCGTCCCTGAAGAGGTGCATGGCGTCGGCGCGGGGGAGGTGGCACGTACTGTTGGGAATGATCTTTTTTGGGATCGCGATACTGTAAGCCTCCGCCAGGTTTCCGAAGCCACCGATTTTGTTAAAGGCTGCGGATGAAAATATACTTTAGAAACTACACATGAAAAATACTTAAAATGTCTCTTTTATGCTTTTATCTGTGTTCTATTATTAATGCCTCATAAAAAACACATTTGAAGTTGTGTTTTCTTTGTTTTATTCTCTCAATCTAAAACACCCTGTTCTACTTTGTGAAGTCATTTAAAAAACAATGCAGAAAGTGCTGCACTGTGTTTTTAGACTTCACACACCTTCACTAGCATCATCTGGATTTGTCTCATTTAAAAATGACAGATTAGCTAAAACAAAATTATTGCCAAAAAGATGTTAACTAGAGTAAAGTTATGTTAAGGTTAAATCAGTCATTAATGTTAAAACTACTGCATAATGACCTCACAAAATGGAGCAAAGTATCTTGATTGTGGACATGTATGAACCAAACCAAACACAATTTTAGAATTATGTTTTCACTGAGGTAACAACATTTCAACACTGCTCACAGACCTTTAAAAATTAGACTTTTAATAAAGCAAATCTAGAGGTGGTTTGAAGTAAAATATTATTATTACTACTTTTACTTAAAGTTCATATGACAGATTTGTAAGTTTTTCAAATTTTTATTTAGTTTGGTAGATCAATACCTGCTTTAATTCTAAATGATAGTTTTACGTTAATCAAGAACAAGTTTGTGGAGAAAAATGTGAAAATATGTGAAAATACCAGGAAGTAGAGCAGGGTTTTAAACTGATGACATCACACTAGGGAGACAAAGATATTTTCAATTTTCTTACAAGAAATTGATTTTTATGGCCCTGTAAACACACATTTAACAAAAAAGTGAGTTCTAGTATATTTTTATGGCTCAAGTAAAAAAAAAAGTTACATTTGAAGAGTTTTGGCCCAATTTATAACATGGTTGCTAGACAACTACCTAGCGTGATGTCATCATTGATGAACAGGAAGTAAATGTTTAATGCTAAAAAATGACCAAACTGGAATGAAATTTGAAAAATGTTTAGCAAAACCTTAAATATATTGATCTTAACTACGTCTTTGTGACATGAGTAGTTCAACCTGTCATGGGCACTTTAAACTTAAAGTTTTTGAGGATCATTACTTAAGTTTTATTTTAGTTGAGTACTTTAAATGTAGTTAAATATGTTGCTACATGATTCTTTGTTATGTGGAGAGAAGGAAAAATCTCGACATACACACCTGTAATTGTGAGAATAATGGCTCCTGTGATCATGACTAATGTTTGTAAAGTGTCAGTGTAGATGACAGCAGCGAGACCACCTGTGGAAAAAAAAGAATAACAAAATAATGAACAATTTACAGATAAAAGCAATAACAGTTATTCACTTGCATAAAAAAAGCCATCATTGACTATCTATATCAGTGTTTCCCAACCAGGGTATAGGCACCAATGAGGGTGCTTGGAATGAGTTGAGAATTAAAAATATATATATATGTTAAATTAAGTAATATCTGAATTTTAAGAATATTATTTGTGCATTTGTAGATTTTAATCAGTTTGGACAATTTTAAAGAGGATCTGTTGTTTTTTTTACTTATTTAGGAATAAACAATAATATATGTAGTAATTTACATTTTGTAGTTTGATGCAAAACAGCTTAGAAATAGAAGTAGGTCAATTTACTTCCAATGCACAATTGCAGAACTGAAAAGCCCCGCCTCTTCAGTGGAAGCTTTCAAAGTTAGGCTCTGCCCACAACTGCACCCCAAACAGGCTCAAAAGTGGGACATGCCCAGAGGTCTTTTAATGGGTGTGAACAGAATGATTGATTGACAGCACAAAATATGGATAGCGATTATTTACAGCTGTGAGTCTGTGCAGCACAGGTCTTGCTACTTGCACTGCAAGATTCCTTTTTTTCCAACTTTGCAGACATGAGAATGAAACCTTTTCTTTACTTAAGTTTATAAACTCATGGGAGTATTTTCTAAAATTGAAAATGAGAGAAAAAAAAAAAAAACAGAGCGTGAGAGTCGAACCTGCAACCGTTTTGCATCGCATCACCCGTTTATCTAGCCAGGCTGGTGCTACCTAGTGGCTCCACTCAATTTCATTTCACTACAGCTATTAGGTCAGGTATCAGGAGACTGCAGACTGTTCCCAAAAGCAGGAAGTACGGTCGTCCAATCAGCAAGAAGGAGCAGAGTGGTGTGTTAGCTAAAATAGCAGACTGTATGTGTTCTCCTACTTTGATCTTGTGTCAAATATTAACTTAGAAATGTATCTTGAACTTTTTCTTGACGACAAAATGACCAAAAAGCAGTGATTGGTTAATTTAAAAAGTCTCCAGTCTATGAAGCGAACGAACCCCAATGATGCGATGTCAGACATTTTCCACAAAGTGAAATGAAACCGGCTGATGCATCAGGCCACTGCTTATCCACCAGAGCCAAACGATTCACGATATCATTTCACAGCGGGTACCCGAAGGAGGAGTTTTTACAGGTCACTGTCGCATCAACTCCATGTGACGTGGGCGTGCGCTGAAAATGCACTGATAGCGTTTGACCATCGTGGCAGAACAGTTGCAGTTTTTGCACACGTAACTGCAAAAGGAGCAAGTTTCCACAAAAATGTCCATTAAAAAAGCCCCGTAAACAGTAGATAATTCAATTTTGACTCGTTATACACAGTCTGACCGTGAAAAAAAGCTGATTCGATGTTTAGTTTCCCCTTTTATGTAAAAAAAACGTTTAAATTCGGGACTTGTATTGTTGTAGACTGGCTTTGTGACTATTTTGAACCAGACATGCTTTCCTATGAATCAGATTTTTTTTCACATTTAACATTTTTTCACTTTTAAATACAGACGTGATAATTAACTCAAAACTGTGCATAGGAGGTACATGGGACAAAATCACTAATCTAAGTTAGAAAAGAAAAACGGCGCCAGCTGATTGAGTAACACAAATCAAAAAATCCCTTGCATGTGACCTTTACTAAATCCCTGAGATGACAGATTAGTTATCAGATTTAGAGCTGAAAAAAGTCTCTCTTTATAAGTATTCAAGACATAAGTATTCAAGTCATCTGCGCATAACTGATTAGGTAACAGCTGGCACCTCATGCTGTTAATTATACAAATGCCTGTTTTTAAAATGGCTCCTAAAAATAGTGGTTTAATAAGGGTGTGTTCTGAATCAAAGTGTGCAGTGCCAAGCTATAATCTCTCTCAGAACTATGCTTCCTTACAGTAAAGAGACGTGACCTTTTAAAAGTTATCTGAAGTGAGATGCCTTTCTTAATTAACTTAATTTACCGGTAGACTAGTATTACATAATGACAAACATGAAAATTATTATCAGTAAAAGGCACAGATGATGTATTAATTGCATTATAATTGTATTTTAAACAAATTCTTGTGAGTGCCTTTACATTGACAGGTACAGAAAGTTAACTGTACTTTTGTTAAATGAAGAGTCAGATAGGAGCTTTAAGGCATTTTTAATTTTGTCTATTGTTTGTCGCTGTAGCCAGTGTTGGGAGTAACTTATATTATTCAAGAATTTAGTTAGAGCAAATTAATATATAGTACACAAAGTGAATAATAAAACCAAACTTCCCACACATACTACTCCTGAAGAGATGCTAAAACTTAGTCTGGATGATTTACGGGCTTTAAAACAGTGCAGAAAATCTCAGAGATCTACCTATGACATTACAAATTGGGAAATACGGAATAGTGTTTTCTGAGGCTCAAAGGAAAAAAAAATAGAGGTAAACACTTTAGAATAACTACAAAGAAATTAGGATTAATACATCATTAATAACACCCTAATAAAGACAAATGATTAACTAATAGATGAAAAAGCTTATTAATGCTTAGTAACTACTTAATTACTCCAAATCCTGCCCCTAACCCTAAATCCTAACCATAGCTCCTTAGTTAAGTAGTTACTAAGCATTAATAAACTTTTTCATTCTTTAATTCAACATTAGTTCATAAATAATTAAGGCTTTATTTATGCTTTATTCATGATTTGCTAAGGCCAATTAAGGTGTAGTAAATATAAAGTGGTACCAAAATAGAATCTCAAAGACAGAACTCGAGCTGTGTTTTTGACGAGGAAGCAGTGTTAAGTAATGAGGAGAATCATGTATGCTGCTTGAAAGCTTTTGGTTTGTCATTTTGATAATAACTGACTTAAGAGTGAAAGGTCCTAAACAGTAGAATCAATCAAAGGCAGTGGTGCAAAGAAACATACACATACTGTACATAGCAGTTGCATTATTCTTGTCATATCAGTGTCATATAAGCCCCATGTGGGCTGGGCACTTGGGTGCATGACACTTAAATAAAATATTCATCATTCTTGTATTTTAAACTTATTCTTGAGTGCCTTTACATTGACGCCTTCTGTATTAAAAGTGTTACCTGTCAAGAAGCGAGCCAGAGCAAATAAAATTGCCATTGAAAGATTTTTTTCTGTATTTGTACTCCACTTAAACACACTTTACAGTGGATGCCTCTTTACATTTTCTTTGCTTAATTTGATCTAATCAAAATCCTAAGCCTACTCAGATTTCAGAGATACATTTTGTAAATCTAAACATTTGCTCGCATAGCACTACTTAATTAAAGTGATGCTGTGTGACATAACTTGTCTGGAGAGAAAAAATAAATCAGGCTTGGACATGGTTGGAATGTAAGGCAACTTCCTAGTGTGATGTCGTCATTTATAATTAGAAAATAAAATATCTATCCTGAAAAAACTGCAAATTAGTGAAAATAAATAAATAAATAGCCTTGGAATAGCCTTCATTTAACAAAAAAACAGAATAGACTAGGTCTCTTTTTCTGGCCATGTTGAGCATTTAATCAAGCCCACATCTTTGCTCACTGAAAAGACCGTGTTATAGCTTCTCTAACCAGCTAAACTGTTTTCTGCTGTGCTAACAAGATTACACAAGGGTTTTTTAAATATGCATTGGCGTTCGGACACAATGAGCAAACACAATGTACTATTGTGAACTTGGGTAGTCCAACCTTTCATAAGAACTTCACTATGTTTTACTTAAAATGTAGTTTAACCTGTCATATGCTTTTTAAACATGATTATGATTAAGATTTCATTCACTAAACATTTTGCTTATTTTTTACCCAATTTGGTTGTTTTGGTGATGTTTTTGTTTTCTTTTGTCCAACTAAGACATATATCAAGGGGAATATACGAATGTTACCTAGCAACCTAATCGTAAATCTTGGCCAAAATCAACATATATAACTCAGGAGTGACAATGTGACAAGTTATTATAACTTTCATTCATTCCTTCATTTTCTTCCGCTTAATCCCATTAGGGGTCGCGGGTGACTGGAGCCTATCCCAGTGACTTTGGGCCTTAGGCGGGGAAACACCCTGGACAGTGGCCAACTTGCCGCAGGGTTAGACAGACAACCATTCACTCTCACATTCACTCACTAAGGGAAATTTACAGTGATGCCCAATTAACCTAAACATAAAAAAGTTATTATAACTTGTAACACTTAAATTGTGTTGTTTAAACTCCAGGAAACTGTGTCAGTTGTGTGTAAATAGTCTTTGCATTTGAGAACTTTTTGACGACACATGTGGAGGGATTGTTTTTCAAAACTTAAATTACTTCCTGTAATTTTTTTCTTTTAGATGCCAGTTTCTTCATAAATTGCAATTTAGCTGCTGTAAAACTGATAAAGATTTACCACAAAGATTATCACACCAAACTAAGTCAACCTTTGGAATATTTTATAGTCTGTCATATGGGCTTTAAGACACTTTACATTTGTAAGTTGTCTGTCACAGTAGACAGTGTTGAAAATAACTTGTGACATATGTAACTATTTACTTTTATTCAGTAACTAAGTAAAGTAACTCATTACTTAAAAAGTTGAAAATATATTACTATTTACAATATTCCAATAAACGTTTATATTCCAATCTAGTAATATATTTGATATTATAATTTTACAATAACTTTTCCAACACTGGATGTTGCTGTATTTTTACAACAAGAACTTCTCTCTTCCCTGCTCAAAGAATAGGAAATTTAATTTAATTTCTAACAGCTTTATAGTTTTTTTTTTTTCGTTTGTTTTTTTACCTGCAATTGTGTAGAGAGCAGTAACTACCAGCATGAGGACAGTGGAGAGATAGAGGTTCCAGCCCAAACACACTTGTACAAACAGAGCTCCAGAATATAGGTCAGTCTGAGAAAAGAAAAAAACATTTACATATATTATTAACATTCACCTAATATATTTGAATTGGAATAACTGCTTTTCGTACTGATATTTTGGTGAAGACAGACAACAGCAATGAGAGAACAGCCAGGTAGGTCCGGATCCTTTCTCCTCCAAAGCGACGACCCAAGTATTCCGGCATAGTCACGATCTGATAAACACATGAAACAAAACGAGGTTAGAACATGCATAAAACAGTCAATAACAACGATCAAGTTTCATTAGTTTCTTCAAAGTTTTATTAAGATTGGTTCCTGCATGTTTGGGTAATCTTGTATTGTCCTGCAGCTGATAACTTAGAAAAGCCCTGTCCTCACTTATCACCTATCCCCGCCCCTTTGTCTGTATTTAATTGTGATTATTAAAAATATTCAAGTTCATAATAAAGCATGTAGTTCAAAATAGTCACACAGAAACTTTACAACAATAAAAAATGTAAATTTACAATTGATATCACTTTATACTAGTGTCTAGATCAGGGGTCTCCAACTTATTCCGCCAGGAGAGATACTTTTGCAAAAGAAAATCGGCGACGAGCTACTACTTTTAGCAATGACTAAAAATTTAAGTTAACTGTGGCAAAGTTAAGAGACGTATATGAAAATGTACCAAATATCTTTTAGAAGTGGACACAATTAGACATCTAAAAATACATTTCCAGTAGAAATAGACGTGTAGAAAATAATATTAAAAGGATAAATATTATGCATTTTTTGTGTTGTTCTTGTCTTTCAAACATGCTCCAGAGCACCTCCACTTTATAATCTTTATAATCTGCCTTAAGTTACAAGTGACAGTCATGTGTTTCCCCTATCAAATAATGTAATTTGAGCTCTATCTACAGACAGCAAAGAAAATTACACCAGGAACACAAACAAATGGATCATTCCTGATATGCTCATGCAGCAGAAATACTCAAATCAAGTCTGGCTGAATAATGGAGTTAAAAACAGAGCTCTATCTTCGACATCACAGATCAGGAACATTCAGAACAGTGTTTGGGGGGAACAAAAATGTTTTCACAGACAAAACGTCAACAGTGTTTTAGAGTAAGATTCAAAACTCAAAAAGTTGATTTTGCATAATATGTGTCTTTTAAGTAATAAAGCATGTATATTTCTTTTGACGAGCTACAGGTAGCTCCCGAGCTACAGGCTGGAGATCAATAGTCTAGATACAAATCATTTACAAATGTTAGTTAACTATTAATTTAACATGACCTGATCATTACTAAATGCTTGGATAGTATTTACTAACAATGAATAAACATTTGCTAATCATTTACTTCCAGCTCCTATTCTAAAGTGATGACCCTGTGGTGGTTAAATCATCTGCACTTTTGAGACAAACCAGAGTGGAATCAAGGTGACACCTTCACTGGCTTTTGTGACTGTTTGTGACGCAACAATCTTACGACGGGAAATCGCTAACAATTGGCTACGTTTAGGCACAATTCTATGGCTAAGTTTTAGGATTGGGGCTTGGGTGAAGGTTAGCAACAGTAATTAAAAATACAAAAATAATTTTCTAGCACTAACTTTGAACATGAGGACGCTCATCTCAAACACTGTACATTTTTTGGAAAACTTATAAATGGTCATCACTTAAAAGTAAATGATTAGTAAATGTTTATTCATTATTAATAAATACTATCTAATCATTTAGTAATCATCGGGTCATGTTAACTCAATAGTTAGCAAACATTTACAATTGATTTGTATCTAGACCATATTAAAAAGTGTTACCATTGCTGATCTGCATATTATAGATTCTTCCTAAATACATAGAAAAACACCTTTTAAAGCCCTTCAGAGGACACGTGCTGTCATTTAGATTCAACTAAAAGCACTATAATGCATGAATCTGACTGCTGTGTTACATTTAGTCAATGTCTTTGTATCCATCCCTACTCGAATAAACTTATAAATAAATGTTATTAAAGGGGATCTATTGTGTTTTTTTTATATATTTAGTAAGAGACTATATGCAGATCAGTAATTTACCTTTTCTTCATTGTAAAACACAAAGTTGATATAAAACAACTTAAAAATAGAAACAGCTCTATTGACTTCCTGTTCAAAACTGCAGAACTGATAAGCCCCGCCTCTTCACTTTAAAATGTAACTGTAAAAAGCAACAGATTTTTACAAACTATTTTTTTTATTGTTGGGAAGAGAATATGGGACAATATTGAACCACATATTCTTCATTTTGAGTATTAATCTTTTGAAATATAACAAGTAAATACAGACAAGTGGAAGGGGATAGGTGGTAGGTGAGAACAGGGATTTCTGAGCAGTTGAGCTCCAGCTGAAGAACAATACAAGATTACTTCAACATGCACGGATCAATTCAAATATAACTTTGAGTAAACTAATGATGACGGAAGGCCCTAATAACAAGGTTAAAAACTTACAAAGTGAATTTGTCATAATAGGTCCCCTTTAAAATGAAAAACTGCTTTTTGCATTCAATCTAGCCTTGTGACATTCTAGTATGTGAACGGAAACTATATTGTCAAAATATTTACCTGACCTAAAGTGAATGTGACTGTATTCTTGACAGCTTTGAAAAACATTTGGAGAATTTGTTGCGCATGTGAAAGTGGAGGTGGAGAAAACAATAAAAAGAATGTGTTTTGGCACCAAAGGACTTGCTCAACCAGCTCTAATTTGTCATGTGAGTAATGTGTGTGAAGACCAACCCCGGAGGAGATGTAGACCGGCACAAAGACCCAGGCCAGAGCCAGCAGCACATATGTCGCCTGGAAGAGAGAGAAAAGGGTCATTAGACTAGATTGTCCACTTGTATTAAGAGATAACCTTTTATGAGGCCTTCTGTGCAGTTTCATATGTCAGCACTGCTTCTATTGGAAATAATCATTCTGCGCTACTGCCATCTGCTGTTTTCAGAAAGTTACTTGAGTTTTGAGTTTTTCTTCAGACAATATACTATTGTCTGTTAATGTTAGCTCTATCTTTACTCAAGTTGAAGTTATTAGTTTTCCTTTTTTTTCATTTTTTTTTTTTTTTTTTTTTTTTTAGCATTGGATCATTTTATTCATGTACACATAATTTGTTATTAGTATTGTGGTATTTAGTAGTAATCCCATAACTTAATTTGAATGCTGGCATTTTCACAACAAAACAATAGCTTTTTTCATAATTAAAGAAAATCATATTGGAATAATATGCATGTGTATGTGTAAGATCAGTAATTTAAATTTTGTTCATTGTAAAACACAAAATTTATCAAAATGTCACACAGATATCAGCTAAACTGATTAGCAACGTCTCTTCATTGAAAAATTAAACTTTAGCAAGCAGTAGGTTGTTGTGGTTGTTGTTGATGTTGTTGTGGTTGTTGTTGCTGTGGTGGTGGTTGTTGTTGTGCTTATTGTGGTTGTTGTGGTGGTGGTTGTTGTTGTTGTGGTTATTGTTGTGTGGTTGTTGTGCTTGTTGTGGTTGTTGTGGTGATTGTGGTTGTTGTGGTGGTTGTTATGGTGATTGTGGTGATTGTGGTTGTTGTGGTGATTGCGGTTGTTGTGGTTATTGTGGTTGTTGTTGTGGTGATTGTGGTTGTTGTGGTGATGATTGTGGTTGTTGTGATGATTGTGGTTGTTGTTGTGGTGATTGTGGTTGTTGTTGTGATGATTGTGGTTGTTGTGATGATTGTGGTTGTTGTGGTGATGGTGGTTGTTAGGGTGATTGTGGTGATGGTGGTTGTTGTGGTGATTGTGGTTGTTGTTATTGATGGTGGTTGTTGTAGCGATAGTGGTTGTTGTGGTGATTGTGGTTGTTGTTGCGATGATTGTGGTTGTGGTGATTGTGGTGGTGGTTGTTATAGTGACTGTGGTTGTTGTGGTGGTTGTTGTGGTGGTTGTTGTGGTGATAGTGGTTGTTGTGGTGATAGTGGTTGTTGTGGTGATTGTTAGGGTGATGGTGGTTGTTGTGGTGATTGTGGTTGTGGTGATTTTGGTTGTTGTGGTGATGGTGGTTGTTGTGGTGATTGTGGTTGTTGTGGTGGTTGTTGTGGTGGTTGTGGTTGTTGTGGTGTTTTTTTTGAGTAATGGCAAGTAAATACAGACAAGTTATAGGTGGTAGGTGAAAGCGGCATTTTTGTAAGCACCTGAGCATTAGCTGTATACAAGATTATTCCAACATGCATGAATGAATACAAACACAGCTTTGAGAAAACTAATGATGAGAGCACACGTTCCTTATAGGTTGCATGCAATGTTGTAATGGTATAAAAGTCCGTTTTTCCAATCTGGTGATTTCTGATAGTCACTCTAAGTATAACAACAAACACAGCATTTGAACAACATTTATTTTATTTCTCTTTCTGGGCTGTTTCATTGTTAAAATATGATTGATATTGGGTCCCCTTTTGTCTTTGTTAACATTTATTTTAGCTGCCAAACATCAGTAGAATGTTGTGACAGAACAATTCAACACCAGTGATTGGAACTGGGTTTAAGTTTTTTCTTTCTGCTTATGAATCAAAGAATATTTTAAAAAACTTGTCTAAATGTTTTAATAATGAAAAATGTGTGTTTTAATTGTTAAACTCTTTGTTTTCATTGGGTTCTCTCTTGCAAACAAAGGTCAACACTGTAAATAAAAGTAAGAATATGTTTTGCCTGAAAAAATAAAGGTTAAATAAATACAAATAAATCAGTCTATCTACTTTAAAGGTGCACTGTGTAACTTAATGGCCAAATATAAAGTTGAATAAAAGCATGTATTTTTTTTCTTTGTTGCGCAAAATAAATAATAAAAAGCTGTGTCTTTCCTTCAAGTGAGCTTGCATGACCACAATAAGGTCTGTTATTTGGTCTAGCAGAGGCTTGCTCAATGTTTGTTTCTATAGAAAAGTGGTTGCTATAGCTGTATTTGTCACATTATTTGTCACATTCTCAAAGTGTTCAGCCCGGGACCCCCAAAATAACCGTGCAACAACAACAGCAAAAAATATATACATTTGTAAAAAATTTAAGATACAAAACCATTTAAATTGGTTAAATAAGTTAATAAGTTAAATTTCAGTAAATACGTTGCAACATCCTGCATAAGAGTTGTCAGTTCAATCTCTTTGCTTGACTTGAGTTGAGCCTGAGAAGGTCAACACACTACTAACAAGATGACAAAATATGACTCAGAATGTGTGCTCAGTAATCAATCTATCCAACATTTTGCTTCCTATTGCGACTTTTAAATCCTTGAGTTCAACTTGCCTTTTTTCCCCACACTAAAACATCTAAATGACTCTTTATCCTATTGTAAACAGAGCAGCAGCCCGTATCTCCTCCATGCTGCTCCTGCTCTATAGGTGATGGATTAGCAGACTGGCTCGGTTTCATTCCACGCAGTTCGATGACAGACATGCACGTGATATGTGCCCTGTAAACTCACGTTCCATTCAAAACCCGCCACTGCGATTCCTCCAGCAGCTCCGGTCCCAGCCAGACCGATGAACAGACCGGAGCCTTCAGAGCTGGCAAACAGGGACGCTCCGATCTGACAACACACAAGAAATGTAACACTCACTGCAACGTGGTTTGTTTTTTGCCTGAAATGTTTTGCTTTTATAATATACTTTCTGAATCGCTAATGAGATTTAAAAGTGTAAAACAGTACACTGCAAAAAGCAATTTTCAAGACACTTAAAAATTGCCTGATTCTAGGATTTAAACCCTAAATTCAAGCATTTTGACTAATTTAAGCTCTATTTATTGCAGAGACCGAGAACAATTTTCCTGTTTCAAACTGTTTTTAGCTTCTTATTTTTAACTTCTTATTTCGAGCCAAATTATTTGCCAATGAGTTACAGTCAATTTGTTGTTCTTATTTTAAACCAAATGCACTTATAACCAGTCAGAAACACATTGTGCGCTCTGCTGAGGTCTCTCCAGGACCTGTACGTCTCCGGGACTCGGGGTCGTGCAGGTCAGATAGCAGCTGACCCTTCTCACCCTGGACACAGACTTTTTGAGCTACTCCCCTCTGGCAGGATGATACGGTCCATCCAAACCAGAACCTCACGCCACAAGAACAGTTTCTTTCCCTCAGCCGTTAGACTCACAAACACTCTATAAACCTGCGACTATGTTGATCTTCTGCACTCATCACATTGTCAGTTTATCAGTCATATTACCACCTGCCACTTTATTCATCTTTGCACTGACAGATTGCACTATTGTTCTGATAACTGTGTACATTTTAATTGCCTAATTTATTGGCCTATTTTGCATGCCCTTACTTTTGATTTTATATTTTTATTATAGTTGATATATTTTATTCTTTATATATTTTTTATTCTTTCTGTGTTATATGTTGCACATTGGCATCGTAGCAAGTTCCTAGTTTGTGAATTGTTTGTTTGTTCACTAACAATGGCAATAAAATCTTTTCTGATTCTGATTCTGAAACAAGTGAAATATTCTTCATTACATAAACAATTAAATCTTATCCAGTTAAAACGACTCAAATCAAGATTAAAATTCTTGATTAAAGTCACTAAGCAAGTCTAAATATATAGTTTTTGCAGAGTACAAAGTTCAAATGCTTGAGTGAAACATGCTTGCACTTAGGTAACTACATTTTGGGCAAAGTTGAGTTATCTGTATTAAAAGAAAACCACTGAAAGGCTGCATTCACTGCCAAATATTTTAAAAAGTGACTCTGTGTAACTGTGGAAGGGTGAAAAATCCCCTAAGTAACCCCACTGAAATAAAAAATGATTCCCTTTTTGTGCTACAACAAAAACAGCATTTAAGCAAGCAAGCATTTTGTGATGAGTTTTAGTAGTTTGTAAAAATTACAACTCAACTCTGCACCAGTGGTTGTATTAAATAATATACTGAAGATCATTTTGGATTCTCCTGAAATAAGTTTATAGCCTCTATATTTATTGGACTGGCTTTCATGAGAAAAACTCTGGCGCCTAAAGGGTAAATAGCAGACCGATGAATGTAATCACAATTTTATTCCTCATATTGGTCGCTCTTGATTTCCAGTTAAATTTTGTTTAGCATTTTCCAAAAACAAACAAATATTGATTTTAGTCATGTTTTTTATGAACATACTGTGCCTCAAAGCTTGACTTTCAAAACCCAAAACTATAAATGACTGACGATTCGACATGACAGAACCTCGATTTTTCAATTGATTAATTAATCGTTTAGATAAATTAAAAATTTTTTTTTGCCTCATTAAAGCTGGGGTAACTAAGTTTTCTACTCATAAATCTATTAAACTTTGTGTTTTCTACTAAAAGTATATGTTAAGTCCAGCACTTTGTGAAAAAATTAGACCGCTGATTACTGTCTGAGTTGAATAATAAAGATCTAATCATAAGCCAAATACAGCGTTCTGATTGGCTGTGCTTGGGTGGTCCACTTCAATTTCACTTTGTTGTTTGCAAGAAGTGTTTTTAAAGTCATAACAAATACAATACAATAAAATATACAATGAATACATGTTTATATTAACCATGTGTCAAAGGATTTAGGAGAAGAAGTTGTCAGATTTAAAACTTAAATTGTATTTTCGTTCAGCTACCTACCTCACCTTTAAAACTTGTTTCTTGTCATTTGAAACATGCACTTTGTTTATGTTGCGACATAAAATGATTAACAAAACAAGAAAATAACAATAATCGTATTCCACACACTTACCGGCCACCATGCCATGTCGCGCCCGGCCAGGAAATAGCCACTCAAGGTGTTTCTGCTTACCCTGCATGAAGACTATCAAGGACAATCATTAGACAAACACCGGCCAAAATGAGACAAGACGACACTCACTTACCCAAATGCCCACAGCCAAATTCAACAGAAAGTACACAGAAATAACAATGATGTCCGAAATGCTAAAAGTCTGCGGCGTGGAAGCGTAGAAGTTGATGGTGAAATTTGACATTTTCGAAAATCCAAAGACGAAATAACTAACTTACAAAATGATTATTGAAAGAAATAACTACCATAACTATTTCAAACTACCAAAATATATCATTTTTGTCGCAAAGTAAAAACCGCAAACATGGTAGTGTATCCTCAAAAACAGCCAGGGAGCGAGTGTGCGGGGCAGGTGTGAAGTGGACGGCGCTTTTGGCTGAACTGATGATTAAACGTTAATGTTAATGCACTGAGTTTAGTTGATGCTGAGGGTTAATGGAGCGTGACGCGGGCTGATGTTTCGGGTAGAGCAGAGTCCGTACACACACGCACCCGGGCGGTCAATCATTAGCACCGTCAAACTTCACAATCATTAGGGACTGAGCACACAAACAGCTAACCCGCTAAGTGTGCTGTTAGTCCCCGGCTTTTACAAATGGGATTTCCGAAGTTGCAGGACCTTGAATGTAAAGGCGTATGCGTATGGTTTTGGATCAAAGGCAACTGCAGGAAAAAGTGAAGTCCAAGGTTGTGTGATTGCAAATGAAGAAGTTTGATTAATCACACAATATAGTCTTTATGAAGGAAGAAGACAGAATACATATTTGATTTAGGTTTTTACAATACAGTAGGTTTTAATTTAATAAGGTTGTTCTTAGTGGTGGCAGGTAACAAAGTACAAAAGTAAAAGTACTGTACTCAAGTAACTTTATAAGGTATCTGTACTTTACTTAGGTATATTTTATGCTGGATACTTTTACTTTTACTTCACTACATTTTTGACTCAAAAGTAAACGTACTTTTCTGTAGGTCTGAGAGTGTCTGAAAAGGTGACAACTTCCCTAATTATAAATTTTAGACCATTTTGACCACATTTTTAAAGAATAAACTGTCCAAATAAACTAAGTTGTCAATTCTGTTGCTTCATCTGACCAAATAATCTGACTTTAGTAACTTTTGGACCAACATGAGACTTAAATAAAATAAATAAATGTACAAATTGGACTATAATTCGGCTCCTTTAGCCATGTTTTTATGGCATAAAAAATAGATTTTCCAATCAAGAATGTAAGTTTCTGCTTCAATAATTGATTTTTCACCTCAAAAAGTGTCACATTAAACATCTCAAAATCTGTAGGAAGTAAATTTTTCAACCAATACTTCAATACTTTAACTTAAGTAGATTTTGTTTTTGATACTTTTACTTTACCTTGAGTACATTTTTGCCCGTGTAGCTGTACTTTTACTTAAGTAGGAAAATGTAGTACTTCATCCACCACTGAAGAAATGCTAGAATAATAGCACAAAGACAAAGCAGCAGGTTTTCTTCTAATCCATGTTTTATAAATGTTTAAAGGGACACTGTGTAAAAAAAAATAAAAATAAAGTGATCCCACTTTTGAACACCAGGGGGAGCCATTCCAATGCATTTTGCCTATCTACCCTGCTGACATCTAACTTGTTCAATTTAATGTTATTTTAATTCTAGTCATATTGTTTATTGTTTATTTGTTTGGATCCCCATTAGTTGCCAATACAAATGACCAGCAATTTACATTAAAGGGGCACTGTGTAAGAAAAACAAACAAACAAAGTGATTTCCACATTTGAACACTAGAGGGAGCCATTCACATGCATTTTGCCTATTAAGCATGCTGCCATCTAGCGTCAATTTATCACATTCCGGCCTGTAATAAAACATTTCAAATAAGTATAAATGTATCACAATTGATGTGGATTGGTTAACAGTGCTCTCCTAAGTATTCATGTTGTAAAGAATCAATATGATTTAAATGTTTGTGGACTATAAGTGATAATTAAAATTCCTCTCAATCTTACACAGTGCCCCTTTAATGGTCAGTATGGCAGTCTCTTCCAACTTTTTTTGAGTCACGGCACACTTTCTTGCTTATTTTTTCGGCAGCCTTCCACCTATTTCTTGCTGTAAAACACTCCCAAATTATAAATAATTTAATTAAATCTGATTACGCTTATTTTATAGATAGAATGTTGTGCACACCTGGCAGCAACTCAAGGCACACTGGTTGAAAAACACTGCTGTATGTTGTTCCGGGGAAGCAGAAACACTTGCATCAGAAAACTTACGTAGTGTATATCTTTAAATCATCACCTATTCAGAGTAGAAAACCTCACCTATATTGTTCACTCCAGTGGCAACGTGGCTGGATGTAACAGGAGGAAATCTGGAATAGCAATCTCCCATATTTGCTGGAAAAAAAGAACAATGACCATTTTTATTCTGACTATCCTAAATTATGTTATAGATGTGTTTATTGTACTGATCCTATCCTTGGAAAAAACATGTTTACTGTGAAAGAACTGCTGTGCTGCAACAGATCCACAAAGACATAAATACATTGACAGAAAACTAAAGCATGCTAGTGTTTGAACTCTTGTGTTTACTTTTGACTTAAAGGGACTGTACCTGATTTTTGTATTAAAATTGCAAACAAACAGAATTAATTTATTTTTAACTTCTTACTTCAGTCTACATGATCAGTCTCACTTAGCTAATGCATTCTGAGCTTCAGAATTATTCATCATGATGTGTTTCAATGTTTTTTCACAGCTGTTAGTAGCGAGGTGAGTCTCCATGCTAACAACAGTTAGCCACAATGCTAAAAACAAAAACAGAAAAAGTTGGACACAAACGGGATTTTATTAGTCATAGACAGGACTTTGCAGACTAATTTCCACCTGAATAGATACATTAACAAGATATCAGTGCTAAGGGGAAATTGCTTTTAAGTTATCTTGTTGTAAAAAAGTCGAGTATAGTCCTTTTAGCCTGTGATGTGATTAGTAACAAATTTAACATCATAATGCTACTGGAATTGTCAAAAAAAAAATATATATATATATATATATATATATATATATATATATAAGTTGACATAGCATTTGACTTTTGGCATGTGTATAAAATTGGGAATATAGATATTTATTTAAACTATGCCTGTTTTATATCTATTTTTATGCTTGTGATATCTGAAATTAATACTTACAGAACATTTAAGGTATTTAGGCTATAGCAAAAATGTATTTAATTTAACACTTTTTAATGTTTTGTGGAAACATTACTCCACTGTGTCCTTTGTTTATTTGTAACACAAGAAAAACTAAACCTGTAAATTGGAGCTTTGTGGACATGACTTACTTGAGCATGAAGTGAAGTCAAATAAAAGCCCAGTGAGAGGTGCTGTCACGCTTGCTGATGTGAAATTGAGTGTCACACACGCGGCTCGTGTTTGCGCTGAAGAGCAGATGGTGCAGACGCAGACAGCTAACGTCATCATCATTAATCACTGATATCCACGAAGAATGTACTACACCGCTCGTGAGCTTAGAAGACGGGAAAACAAGCAGTTATAAAGAGGTAGAATTGTTTATTTTCTCAAAAATACAAGACAAACCTCCGGGAGATGACGTCACGCTTCCCCAGCATGCACCGCCGAGTCAGCCGCCATTTTGGCAGTGTGGTAGAAAAACATCGATCTTGACCATGGATCTATTATATTCTTGATCTTGACTTGTGTGTTAAAGTGGATCAAGAGAGATCGAGATGGTGGATTGGTGTTGCGCTCCTGGATGCACAAACTATCGAGGAAAAGATAAAAATAAATCTTTTTATCGAATGCCCAAAGATCCATCTAAACGGCCAAGGTGGATTACTGCAATTAAACAGGCTCACAGAGAAATGAAAACAAGGGAAGACTGGGAGCCCAAGTCCAAAAATGGATTGCGTCTGTGCAGTGACCATTTTATATCTGGTAATGTTATAAAATTAAGTAACTGATGTTTCTTGCCTTGCCTCCAAAGCCAGTTCCTTTAACCCAAGTCAAGTGTCTATTCTTAGTCCAAACTGGCTTCAGAGAAACGAGACACAGCTGCATCAAAGGACACATATTATGCATTTTTTGTGTTGTATTTTTTCTTCAAACCTGCTCCAACTCCACTTTGGAATCTCATGCACCAGAACTAAAAGACTAGTAAAGTCACACAAGGGTTGTATGTTTTCTACATCAAAAGAGCTCTATTTACTCACTCAAAAAAAAATTACAGAGGTTATGCAATCAAACCAATCGTGCCTGATATGCTACCCACGTAGCAAAAGTTATCTGGCTCGTTGACGACCCACATACGACGTTTCATCCGGGTGACTATACGTCCGGTTCCTCGCATCTGGGCAGCACACAGGCGCTCGACACTTTCTGACAACTGTCTCTAACTAATTCGAGAGCAGTTCGTACACCGCACATCAACTCAAAATAATTACGTCACATAAACAGTATACTAATACGCTTAACACACTGTGAGTCGAGTGAAAAGAAATGCAATCTGGTGGTGCAGGTGTGGGTATTATCCTGCGCATCGAGTGAAAATTCCAGCCCAGATCCGGTTCATATAGGCTACTTTAAATCTAATAAATCGCAAATCTGGATCAACCCTGGATCTGGTTCATTGATGCTACTGTGTTTCCCATGGGTACTCGTACCGACTACAACTAAACAATAAAAGCATAGACAAACTTTATTATTAAAAAATAATTTACAATATTTAATGTGTCAGAAGGTTAAGACAAAACATATAAAAAATGAACACACAATATTTAACTTATCACAAGAAGTTAGACTTGGTAACAGAAAAAAAAGGCTATCACACAAATCCAGTTAGGGACAAGACCAATTCACCTTTTTTGCATGATAATAAATGTCATTTTTGCATAAAAACAAAAACAAACATATTAAAACATTATGAATTATTTTTTCTCAATGCTCTTCTTCTTCTTCCCGGTCGTTTGCTAAATGTAACTATACTTTTCCACATCACAAGCTGTTATTGTAACACAGTTCTTTCTCACTGCACCTGGTTAAAAAAAAACTGAAAGAAAAAAAAAAAAGTCTTACAATCACTTAGTGTAGCAGAGGCACACTTTTTATGTGGCAAGGTTTTCTAAAGGCCAGTTTATACATCAAATGAATACGTTTTTTCATCTTTTCTATTCTAACAAAGTCCTTAAGCTACAAATATGTCATACTTTATCACAGATTCTGCAGCTAAAGCTTGAGTGCTCAGAAAAATCTTGTTTTCTTTATACCGTACTTGCTCCTCTCTTTGTACTTCTTCACATATATCTTTAAAGTTCCTTCAGTCTATGTTTCTGAATAAACTTAGGTGTTTTTGATACAGTCTGTGCTTTTTGCCCTTGTTTGATTTATTGTTAATCTCTACAAATGTCATACCTGCAGAAGAGCGAGACATGTTTAGTAAAATTAGAAATGTTCATTGCATTTTAGTAAACAAAAAACAAAAAAATAGTATATCATACCTGTTGTATCAGTACACAGTTACACAAATAACAATTAAATCAACTTTTTATAACATGATAACAGTCTTTTTGAAGACATTCACACAGTTTCCACTTTGGTTATCTGAACCCAAACACATTGTAAAGGTGAAATATTAAAGGTGGTTTTCGTTGTCTTTACATTTGTAAAGCTCACATGACATAATTTACAAAGTTAATTACCGATAATAGCATTTATAAGATGCAAAATGGAGAATCTTGCTTTTTCATTCATTCTGTGTTGCGCCACTAGATGGCGATGTTGCAAGAGTAGATGGTGGTATTTACTTGCCTTCGTATTAAATATACAAGAAGGAAATCATTCTTGCTGGCCAGGCAAGGTATTTACTTGGTATTGACTGCAACTTTTCTTTTTCTCAAACTCAAACATTTGCCTGATATAAAACAGCAAAACAAAAAGTTCTGCAATATAATTACAAATAATTAATAATACAGTCACTTCCGCCCAACCAGTGCGGGAGAATTCGACCCGAACCCCTCACATTCATGAGGCTGTCTGCGCTTATAGAGACAACCTGAGTAAGTTTACAAAACCATGGCGAACATCAAGCAAGTGCGAACAACTGTATTTTTAAAAAACGCAAATTTGAGCATTTTTACTTAAGTAGTGCACCTTTAAAAAAAACTAAGATTTGCCTATTTTGCAATATTAAGTACACATTATTTATTTTTCCTTTTAAAAATATCTTGGTGCATCATGAATGAATTCACCAGAGCAAAGCAGTGAAGGATGCACTTGTGTATCCATAGTAAATTAGCCAAATGCTGACCAAACGAAGGACACATGCCTACAAAGTTTACAAACATGAACACTGGAACATGACTTATAATGTTGATTTTTTTGCCACTGCCAGATCAGACCAAGGCAAGGTACCTAGGTTTTGGGAAACACTCTGAGCCTTTTTGAAACTGCCTCCTCCTTTCTTTTCCTACATACTATTCCCCACATTGCATTTTCCATCAAAGGAGTCGACAGATAAGTGCTGTTCAAAACAGAGCAAGGAGCAACTGTCTTATCAGCTCTTCCAGAGTGTGTTGGCATTGGATGCCAACACATTTAGCACTTGTGTAACACCTGAGAGCAGCCCGACTATCAACAATGAAACATCAATCAAACATATTTAGTTCTGTGTTAAAGTAGAAGTGCAAACATATTTATTTGTACATTTATTAGAGACTGAGGGGCTTTGATTAATATGGAGACAACCTTGCCGAGACACAACTTGACATTATGAATTCATTTTTATTTATTGATCTACATTTTGCAGCAGCAAAGGCACATTATCAGTCAAATGTAAACAAAAAAAATTATGAAAGTAAGCATGTAGGCCGCCTATATACTGTATGACCTTGCATGAAAAACAGGACTTTGAAAATACATGATCAATTCATACATACATCATGAACACTAACCAATAATGCACACAATTTTTTTGTAAAAAGTACTTTTTTTATTTTAATGATATCTTAAGACAAACAATTTCACTGTTACCTCGATACAAAACTGTTCTGGCTGTTATGTAAAACCACAGTTCAAGGCATGTCAGGTTAAATCAAATATTATGTCCTAAGGATTATTGGCATGATTTTTGGTCTATACTCTGGAGAAATATGGTGCTATTAACATAACATAACATCATCAAACTATATCTAAATTTGAATCAAACTTTGATACATTTATGTCAGTAGTGGCAATGTCTGAGTGGCCTAAAGTCAAAAGCACAGTCTGAGCGTTCTTAATGAAGCAACATCTGCTCAACTGTGAAGGAGCCTTCAGTGAGGTGGTAAGAGAAGGAGGAGGAACTGGTTCGGAAAGGGCTCTGGAGTGCTGTGCGCCTAGTAATGGCAGTTGAGTTTTTATAACTGGAACAAAATAACTACTTTCGTTAGTTTTCATTTAGTTAATAGTAGTACAGTAAATGTAGTAGGAAGAATAACTATCCTTACACTGATGGGATGACTGTGACAAAAAAACTTCTATAAACTATTTGCTAAATATGCTTTTTCAGACATGAAGTTGCCATTCTGACCTCTTCAGTTTAGTTCATAAAAATCCACTGTGTAACTTTTTAGACTTTTTTTTTGGTCATTATTTGGATCGGTTTTTTTGGACTAAAACATTATACAACTTTGAGAGAACTCTCACCAAAATGTAGCCTACTCTTTTTGTCTTGTTTCTATAGAATTTTTGTTCCTTTAGCTATAACTCTTCAGTGTGACATAAAACTGATCTACCTCTTTAAAAATCTTCCAAAGTATGATTGTAGTTTTTAATTTATTTGGATTATTTAGGTGCATTTTCACCTCTGAACATGGTTTAAGACTTTAAACTTGTGTTTTCTTTTTTCAGGTACCCTGGTGACCTACGTCCCATCCGTCTTTGAAAGGATCCCCATTAAAGTAAAGAAAGCGCTTTTTGTTAAAAAAACAAAACAGGAAAAAGAACCAACACCCAACCCACATCAAGTAGAACATGAACTTGACTACTTCCAGTCATCAGAGGATGCTGACAGTAGAACCATGTGTGGTAATGAAGCATGTCAAAAACACATTTGTTCTCTAAAGGACAATACAAGTTTTAAAGCTCAAAAATATGTTGCTGGCAGAAAAGTTGTCAAAAACTGAACTGAAAATGTCTACTCTGCAGAACGATGATAAAAAAGTTGCTATGCTTACAGGACTTCCCACATATTCCATTCTGATGACGCTTTTTGATTTTGTTTGCCCTTATCTTCAGTCAGACTCGAGACTTACATTATTTCAGCAGTTTGTATTAACATTAATGAAGCTAAGAATAAATTTTTGTTTTGATTTTTTGGGGTTTTATTTTGGGATTGATTCAAGCTCTGTCTCTGAACTTTTCAAAAACTGTATTGATGCTATGTATTGCACATTGGTACAAGTCTAATAGTTTGGCCTGCAAGAGAAGTTGCAGAAAAAACTCTCCCAAAGGCATTTCGCAACAAAGCTTTTCAAAACACTGTTTGCATAAATAAGTGCATTGAAATATTTATTGAAAGCCCGTGTCATCATTCAAACAGTGCCCAGTGTGGCTCTACAAGTAAATCAAATAACAGCATGAAATATTTCTTTGCTGTTAGTCCACAAGGCAATATTAGCTTTGTTTCTGAAGGATGGAAAGGTGGCACAATCGACAAGTTTATCACGGAAAACTGAATGTTTTTGTCACACTTGCTTCTAGGGGATGTAGTTTTAGTAGATCGAGGAATTAGGAATTCTCTGCAATCCTTTCAAGCAGATTTCAAGGTTCCAGCATTTATTTGTGGGGCAAAACGTTTACATCCTGTCTGAAAACCCTGGAGCCCTTGAACACCTGGAAAATGTGACAAAGCACATCGAAAAAATAGTTGGAGTTGTTTGTGAGAAGTACACTTTATTACGAAGCACTGTGCCTCAAACTGTTACTGATGCGAACTGTGAAAATGGTGTTGTTCCTTGATAAAATTGTGAGAATATGTTGTGCTCTAACTAATGTAGGGTTATCTGTTGTATCAAGTCAGGAATGAAAGTGTGCACCATTAGAAACATGCATGGTCACAATTCAGTTCTTTTTTATCTACTACAGTGCATACTTTTAAGTAAATTTCTATAATCTCTGAATTACAGCAGCCACATACGACAGGAATTCTGACTGGAAAAAGTGACATTTAAAGTAAGATTACTTAGACATGCGTTTGTGTGTGTATTTTATTATTATTTTTGTATTGATTTGTCAATATTTATTATTATTATTATTATCATCATTATTATTATTATTATTATTATTATTATTATTATTATTATTATTATTATTATTATTATTATTATTATTATTGTTGTTGTTATTATTATTATTATTATTATTATTATTATTATTATTATATTATTATTATTATTATTATTATTATTATAAACAGATACTGTATAAAATGGGACACATTATATTACACGAAAAGAATCCCTGTATTGGTATTTACAAAACAGTTTTTAAGCGTTCATTGATAAGGATTTTATTTTATTTTATTTACTTTTTGTTGAAGCATTTGATCATGTGTTTGCTTAGTAAATGCAAAAGTTTTATTAGTTTAAAAAAGTTTAGGCTCGGCTACGGCAAAACGTTTGATGTTTATGACCAACCAATCACAGAGTCGACATGCGCGTTACCCGGAAGAAATAGTTTCACAACAAAAAATTACCGGGAAAGTTGAGAAAGTACTGAGTGCAGAGGCCAGGGGCTAAAACGGAGTACATTCAAGGAGATTTTCATTACTTTTTTCCTGGGACGACTCTGTAATACCGTTTGTAAGACATAATGGATGAATACGACGAGATGTTCGGGATTGAAGATGACTTTGAGGCGCAGTTTGCGGATGAGCTTGAAGTCATGGCGCAGATGAAGGACGGTGAGGACTTATAAGTGTTAATAAACCAAAGTTTGTGTTACTTAAGTGTGTGAGAATGTAACGCACAAAACACAGGACCTTGTAATCCCCCTGATGTATAATTGTCTTTTCTGTATCTCCACATTGGACAAATCAGAGGAGTCTCCAAACAATTGTAAACAAAAGCCAAAGCAAGGGCGAGGAAGTGACATTTCAGATATTGCTCATCTGCTTGATGAAGAGCCAACCAGTGAGTATTAACTAAAGCCTATCCTGCATTCTAGTTATTTAAGAAAACGTGCTTTACTTTTAAGCAAGTCAAGCAATAATAGTTAAGCAATACATAAGAACAAAACAGTACTACCTTTATGTGCATGAAAACAAGTGTACACGTCTTCCATGAAAAGTACGCTTATGAAGAAACTCTGATTTTACTAAGTTAAAAAAGCTGATTAAAGAAAAGTATCTACTAAATGTATCTAAATGTGTTTATTATGTGAACTCAAGTCATCATTTAAATTGGTGTTTTGTCTTTGTAGCTCCAAAAGCAAAGCGCCAAAAGCAAGACACTGTGGTAAAGAAATTGTTTGATACAACACAGACCGATAACATCACACCCCTTCTTCACCAGAGCAGTACACCACCTCCAGCTCCTCAAGGTTCAGGTAATGGTCAAAAAGGTTTTCATTAAATAGTATGTCAAAGAAAGTCTCTTAAATACGTTTTTTGTTTCCGTGTAGACCAGCGGCTTCTTCTTTAGACCTCAGTGGATTTGCACACATCCCAGAGACTCCCATTCGCCCTGCTGTAGTTCAGACACAAGCATCATCCAATGTCCTGAAGCGACCGCCTTTAGAGGGTGAATACGTCACTGTCACAGACACTGTCGGCACCAGAGTCTACCTCCGTCAAAAAGAGGATGCAGAGAAGAAAGTGGGTCTAAAATATTTATAGATATCCTATTTAAATTGATATTTCTGTAAATATTTTTCTACATTTCAGGTTGAAGAGTCGAGAATGGTGCCTGATGCCTTTGGTGCTCTGGGCTGCTGGCAGTGCCTATCCGTGAGCTCAGAGAACAGGAATCTGAAAAGGTAAACACTTTTACTGTATATGTCAAGCCTTGCTTATGTTTTTAATTACGTAATTTAAATGTGCAGCGTCATCAACAAATAGTGGAGCAATCTCAGCGTCTCACAGAACTGCTGGCCAGGTAATCTCTCTTTTATTTCTCATTTTACTACAGCACCATCAAAAGCATTTGTCAGCCTGCATCACGTAAGACCAGGAAATATTTTCATTCACCTTGAGACGTAAAAAATATTGCACCTGCAATCATTACCTTCTAAACTCCTCTTCTAGCAGCTATTTACACTATCCATGTGTATTTTTTGTCAAAGCACTTCATACTACACTTCATACTGCAGTAAATTGATTATTGAAAAAATCTGAAAACTGATAATAGCTAACAACACAGAATTCAAAACACATGAGAAAATCTCTCTTTGTATGACAAAAGGCAGTAGCATATTCCATTATTATAATTGTTATTTACAGATTTTTAATAAATAATACACTTTGACCTCTATCTTGTGAAGTGGTGCAATTACCTTGCGCAAGCAGCTAGTCCGAAAAGTCGCCGCAGGCGCTCTTTAAACGACCAGGCGCAATATTTGAAGATGCGCATTGGACAAAACCTAAGAGTGTGGCCTGACGCACGCTCTTAGAAAGAAAGTGTGAAAATGTTAAGAAAAAGAACAATAGACTATGGGCCTAATTAATAAAAATATGTAGGCCTCACACATTGTTTTTCTTGAATTAGGTCTATTAATTATTATTTTTTGTTTGTTTTATTATTGTTTTATAGGCTGCACAACAAAGGCTGCATGATTCACGAAACGTGTAGGCCTAGCTTATGTGAGGGTCTAATTGTGACACAAAAGAAGTAGGTTTGTGTCAGTGAAAAAAATTAAAGTTGTCCTCTCAGTCAAAAGCCTACAAGAAGAGTTTTTCTAAATGTGTTTTGCCAAAAACTAAGCCACAACTCGGATTAGTCGTATGGAGATATCAACAGAGTAAATCATCACCTCTATGTCAATTTTATTTTTTTCTAAATACGTTCAGTAACCACGTAGTTACAGAACAGCAAAATAACTAAACCAAAAAGCAACATGATTATGAATCTAGCGCGCGTCGCGGAGATCGCTGCCACTGCGTCTGCTGCTCGAACCAAGGAATGGCGCTGCGTTTTATTAGCATATAAAGACAAGCAAAAACAAGATGTAAAATGTTCATTACAGTTGGTTTTGTTCGTGTCATGAGCGGGTTGAGGAGCTGGCACAGAATCACAATCAGACAAACCGGACTCACCCAGAGCCAGGTCTAGACCAGGACTT
Organism: Mugilogobius chulae; assembly: GCA_038363315.1. Lineage (NCBI taxonomy): Eukaryota > Metazoa > Chordata > Actinopteri > Gobiiformes > Gobiidae > Mugilogobius > Mugilogobius chulae. The sequence goes on along the minus strand of CM076398.1, from coordinate 18,869,863 downwards.
GGGACTGACCCAGAGCCAGGTCTAGACCAGGACTCGGGACTGACTGCGGCAGGTCTCAAAATGTATTTCTGTGTTTAAGAATCAGCCTTTCTTATGTATTTTAATAGGTTATACGCTGCACTTTTACTGATCACATTAATTTACCATTAAAACCACGTTTAAACACTATCATGTAGTTACTACACCCACCTTGTGTCAAAAAGCAGCACATCCATGTCAAGCGTTGGTAACTGTCCTCACTGAAGAAAAGTTGAATTAATCCAAACAACGCTGCTGTCCATAGCGTGTTCTACAGTCTTGTCAGACTGCTGTCGATCTGTCTCTGGTCCATAAGAGTCCGTGTTTCAGCTTAATGCGCTCAAAGTAAACACAGTCCTCCAAACGCATTTGCTTATGGGGCTAACTTGCTCCTTGTTCCCGGTGTGATGAATGACATCGTCATCCCATAGTCACGTGCAATTGGCCTAAAAAGTTTCTAAATACAAGGTATAATAGTAAACTATAAAAACTATAAGATAGCAAATATTGTAGGATTTCGGCCAGAACGCATCCTCAAATTGACGAAGCTCCACCTGCAGGCAGCTTAGCTCCACCCTATTCTGATCAGCACCAACTAGTTCCGCCTTTTAGACTTTGTATTGCGCCTAGTTTTTCAAAAAGCGACTGCGGCGACTTTTGGCACTTTTGCCTGCGTCAGGTTTTGCGCCACTTCACAAGATGGAGGCCTTTGTGTTTAAAACCTAATTTATTACTGTATTGTACTATCAAATGATGGTAGAGAATGTCACAATTGTTGCCTGTTCTCCTTGAGCAGTTCTGCTAACCATCAGATAAAAGGAATAATAACATATTTGGTAAAAAAAATGTTAATAAATGTAATAATGTTAAACCTAACTGTTCTGATGATAAAACACAGGGATGTGAATGATGTGAATGACATCTTGTTGGAGCAAGACGACAAAGAAAATCAGGAAAATCCAAATTCTGAAGAGGTGTGTTCTCGTCTCTGGGTGGACAGATTCTCTCCACGACACTACACCGAACTCCTCAGTGACGACGTAAGAATTCTATTTAAAAAATATAATAATATAATATAACATACTGTATTAACAATAATTCTGTGGCTTTGTTGCAGTTCACAAATCGCTGCCTATTGAAATGGCTCAAATCATGGGACACAGTTGTATTTGGAAGAGAGAGAAAAGCTCGTCCAATCCGCTCCCAACAGATTGCCAACCATACCTCATTTAAACCCAATCAAGCTAATCAGAACACAAATCGCTTCAAATCCAAAGTGGAAATGACCGAGGAGGTGCTGGAGGCTGAGCTGGACCAGTACAAACGACCCAAATTTAAGGTTAAATGTGAACTTTACTGATTGTTTTTGCTTTTCTCGAGTTTAACCTGTGGTTGGTTGTCATTGCAGGTGGCTTTATTATCAGGTCCTCCAGGTTTAGGCAAAACGACACTAGCACATGTCATTGCAAAGCATGCTGGGTACAATGTGGTGGAAATCAATGCCAGGTAATTATATTAAGATTTAAAATGAGTACATCTCGAAACATACATAAGATAATTTGCATGATTTACACTCCCAATTTGCTTCTCTTCTTTATTTGAGTGATTTTTATAATGTGTTAACCATAAAACATCACAGCTGCTGCAACAGCCAATAAAGCAGAGCATCAGTAGCAAAGGGAGTCACAATCACACAGATACTGTATAAACATGTTAACAGTGGAAATGGCAAAATGACAGTAATCAATAAAGCCTAAGTTGTTATTAAGTTATAAAGTTAAGCTACAGCCATCTTTTTACGTTCTATTTATTCATTACTAATTGAGCATGCAAACAAACACCCATTTTAAAATACAGTACTATTAATCCAGTTAAAAAATATAAGTAAATTGTAGGCATGGGCAATGTATTGGTATATGGCGTGTATAGACAGATTTTTTTTCTGTACAAGATATAAATTTGGCCATATAATTTAATCCTGGGTTATTAATTAAAAATTAATCCCAAATTGTATTATTTGTAATAGTCAGAATATTACTATAAAGCATTTCGTGTTTTATGTAGTTCTAGTCAAGAAAAGGCGTCACCAAAATGTATTTATTGCATGGAAATTTACAATTATAATTTCTAATCAGCAGGCTATTTTGTAATAAACCAGGCCAGGGGTCTCCACCCTTTTTCATTTGTCGAGCTACTTTTCTAAAACACAAATGATAGAGAGCTACTCATGGTAACATTCCCAAAAATTTTAGTCAACATGACGATGATCAGAGGTGGGTTGCAATTTCATAATCGTAAAACATAAACTGTAGACCTTTAATCAGTGCACATTTAAGCTTGCACATGATGACTAAAATTTGAGATCTTCCGTGTAAAATGTATACATCTGGAACCTCTTGGTGAGCTACTAATAACTCCAAAGCTCTAGGTTGGAGATCCCAATATTTGCTCCTAAAAAAGTAGTGTATTTTGGCTTTGAGATTAGACATGTCGGCCGCGATTTTGCCCTCAGGTCTTAGCGGGCAGTCTTAGTTATTCCTCTGTTGGCCACTAGTGCGCTCTCTCCTAGAGCTACGCTGTGAGTGCAGCAGGTGTGGTGCCCACCAGATGTGTGGGGTACAATTTCAATTAGTGAACCATTGGCCTAGACGTGTCATGTCTGTGACACGTGAGCATTGCAATAAGATCACAGGCAAAAGTTACTGTAGCAGCAGCTTCAGTTTGGAAAAAAACTCTATTAATAAAAATCTATTTGGTAAAAGTTTATTCAAATGACAGACTTTAACAACGTTGTCTAAAAATGTGTCTTTTCTTTTACATAAAGCCTGTTGACTTAATATAAAAAAGAATTAGATAGCGGGGTTCTAGTCCAGACTGTGCCAAACGGTTCCGTGTAGCTTCCTCGTGCTCACTCACAGTGGTCACCGCCGTAAAATTGACAGCCTCTGGTCAGAAACGTCCAGAGGCCTGGTGCACGTGGCCGCGGCCCGCTCTGACCCAAAAGGAACCAGAGCTCACGCAGCACCACTCTCTCCTGGCTTCATCTCATGTATCTGTGTCGTGGGGAGAGCTGCATTCACACTAACACTGTCTCATGTTCACTCTGCATCTAATTCTTTTTATATTAAGTCAACAGGCTTTATGTAAAAGAAAAGACACATTTTTAGACAAAGTTGTTAAAGTTTGTCATTTGAATAAACTTTTACCAAATAGATTTTTATTAATAGAGTTTTTTCCAAACTGAAGCTGCTGCTACAGTAACTTTTGCCTGTGATCTTATTGCAATGCTCACGTGTCACAGACGTGTCACATAGGCCAATGGTTCACTAATTGAAATTGTAACCCACACATCTGGCGGGCATCACACCTGCTGCACTCACGGTGGAGCTCTTGGAGAGAGCGCACTAGTGGCCAACAGAGGAATAACTAAGACTGCCCGCTAAGATCTGAGGGCAAAATCGCGGCCGTTATCTTCCGTACAGAGTTGAACTTGGAAAAACAAATATTTTGAATTAGGAGATATACTAATATAGCTTCTTTTGCCAAGTCTATTTTTAAATTATTTTTTTGTTTCATTGCATGTTTCCATTTCCCTGTTGTCCTTAAACTGTTTGTTGCAACACTGATTTCCCAGTTATAGGACCAATAAAGGACATTTTGTTCTTAACATTTTAAATTTATACTGTAGTTTGCACTGTACACTAAAATAATTACAAACAGAAGAATTACATAAATGACTAAGAATATTATTTAAAAAAAAAAAAAAAAAAAGCAAAACACTTAAATATTACCTTATTACCCAAATCTTAAATCCAAAGTGTATTATTTATGCTTATGTTTAGTGTCTGCAAATGCAAATTAGCACTTCTATCTTCTTCGATAATATTTTGGACTTTTGTTTTTTGTAGTGATGACCGCAGCGCAGAGGTCTTCCAGAAACGCATAGACACTGCCACTCAAATGAAGTCTGTGCTAGGAGCCAACGAGAGGCCCAACTGTCTCATTATTGATGAGATCGACGGAGCACCAGCTGTAAGTTCACACTAAATCATTAAGACGTAATCATTGTTATCTGTGTAGTAGTAATACGTGTGGGGTTTTGTGCAGGCTGCCATCAACATCCTTTTAGCCACTATTAATCGGAAAGACGGGCATGGTGGGGAAGGAGAGACTGGAAAGAAGAAGAAAAAGAAAGAGTCCATTCTGCTGAGACCCATCATCTGCATCTGTAACGACCTGTAAGAACTTTTAAAATGTATTAAACATGCTTCCCTTTCTTACATTTTTAACCAACAGGAATCTTGTACCAACAAAAAATGTTATATTTCCAGTACAAAAAACAGTTACAACTGTCCTCAAACACAATGTACAGTATTACTTACAGATATATCTAAACTTGACTGAGAGGAGCAGAGAAAATAAAATAAATGCTTTATTTGTCCCACAATGGTGAAATTCCAGTGTTGCATAAAGTTATAATAGACTAAAACTCTTATGTTCAGTTGCAAGTTGAAAAAGATGACAATAATTCTAATGGATTTTATGATACAAGCTTTAGCCATGTCTTATAGTTCCACAAACTTAGATTAAATGATTTAATATTATAGTATGATTTATTTATTTATTTTTTGAGACTATACTCTTGACTCTTAATCTTAAAGAAATCCAGTCTGGGAACATGCGCACGTTGAAATGTTCCCAAATATACTACATTTTGTAATCTTAAAAAATATTTGTAATGTATGAATATGATTGATAATAACGTCTTTACATTTTGTTTGGTTTTGTAGTTACACTCCAGCTCTCAGACCTCTCAGGCAGCAGGCCTTTCTCCTGACTTTCCCTCAGACACAGCCCTCACGACTGGCTCAAAGGCTAGCAGAGGTATGTGAAGTGACCAATATGTGATGATATACTACTATGGCATCAGGGTTCTTCAATACATGCTGCAAATAACAGGTGATGGACAAAGAATTTAGCCTGATCCATCAGCCAGTTTTATTTCACTTTGTTGAAACATGACCTGTCTGACCTTGCATCATTGAGGTTCATTCGCTCCACGTTAGGTAGGTAATTCTTTGCTTTAGCCAATCGCTGCGCTTGATCAGCCACGATGTTTGAAGAAACAAAGACCTGACTGAATGCATTATTATGTTGTGTTAACAACTGATGGTGCATCTATAATTATGGACGTTAAATATGACTGTTTACTGTTCAATGGTCATAAAATACAAGCTCTGAGCACTGACAACAGTACTGCAAAAATTACAAATCTAGACTTGCTTAAAATTACCGTAATTTCTGGGCTATAAGCCGCTACTTTTTCTCAAGCTTTGAACACTGCGGCTTATACGGCAATGCAGCAAAATGATAGATTCTCATAGACTTACTATTAACAAGTGCGGCTTATATATGTACTTTATCATTTTTCTTACTTAAATCTAGTAAATGCGGCTTATATTCAGGTGCGCTCAATAGGGCAGAAATTACAGTACTTAGAATCAGAAGTTTTAGCTGGCAAAGATTTAATTGCTTACGTATTGTAGAACATTTCACAGTTTTTTCGAGAAATTGTATTAAAGTAAAGTAAAAATTTGCCAATAGGGTACGAACAGTTTTCTTAACCCATTGGCAAATAATTTGGCATGAAATAAGAAGCAATGTCTTAAAATCAGTTGAAAACACTTTGAAACAAGCAAAAATAATCGATGTCTCTACAATAAATAGACTTTAAGTTTGTCAAAGTGCTTGAAATCAGGGTTCAAATCCTAGAATCGAGCAATTTTAACTTTATTTTTTGTTTCGAGTGGCTTGGTTTTAAATGTCATTTATTATAGTTTATTATTATGTCTTAAGGTAAAAAAAAAATGTTGACAAAATCGAACAAAAACGAAAATCGTGACTGCAAAATCGAAAACTGAATTAAATCATGAGTTATGTGAATCGCCCCATCTCTTTTCATCACTGATTGGCAGATTGTACTTTCAGGTTTTTGGAACAGTCTACAAGTTCTGTAATAATTGACCTAGTAGCCAGAGTGAAATGAAATTGAGCAGAGGCACATTGAGCAGAAGTTGCAAAAGTTTTAATAAATTACTAAACCATTGTGTCATAATTACTCGTGATCGATTTATGAAAAATATTTGTACGGAAACTAGTGGTTGGAAAAATTGTGCATAAATGAATTTCCAACGTTATTTTTGTTTTCCAGTTATGTCTTACTGACACAGTGACTTTTCTTTAACAGATAGCGGTCCGTCAGGGTATGAAGGCCGACACCGGTACTCTGATGTCTCTTTGTGAGAAGACAGACAATGACATCAGATCATGTATAAATACTCTGCAGGTGGGTTACTAGCCTTATTCTTAATGCACTACTCATTGTTCGTCATTATAATCATTTGTCCCTGTGCATCCCTTTAGTTCCTGTTTGGTCGTGGTCACAAACAGCTGGATTCCAGAACAATCCAGAGTGTTTCAGTGGGACAGAAGGACCAGAATAAAGGCTTGTTTCACTTGTGGCAGGAGACTTTCCAGCTACCACGAGTAAAACGGTACCGTGTCTGTGCTGAATCATCAGGAGGTTGAATAAATGAAGGAAAAGTGTTAAATACATTATACAGTAGTTTATTGTGCAAAGCAAATATAAACAACTTGCAGACATAAAGAAAAAAAAAACACGCTATTGATATTTATGAGAACTGGTAAGATGTTTGCAAATACAAAAATGAAAACAAAAGAACGCTTTAAAGCTGGGGTACCTGACTTTTTTTTTTCTTTTAAAATAATAAACCTTTTCTTTTCCAGCAAAGTAAAACTACTATAAATGCAACATTTAGTTCAAAATTTAAATTGCGGAGTAATGTCTGAATCAAATAAAAACTTTTCTTATTTCTCATAGACAGTCAAAAGCAGCACTCTGATTGGCTGTGCTTGGGTGGTCCACTCCAATTCTCAAATATGAAAGAAGATGATCTTACACCAAAATTGCGGCAAAAAATGAACGCATGTAGATATTAATCATGTGCCAAAGAGTCAGGAAGTACCGGTAGTTGAACATTTAATGTGAAATTTTAAATGTGATAATCCGGTACCCCATCTTTAAGGCTACATGTAATAAATTCACAAATGTTCCCCTTGACTCTTAAAAAACAAAATGTTGTTGTCTGTTTTGTTTGTAACTCCTGCGTTGTGTGTAGAAAGCGCATCGGGGAGGGTTTTGAGGAGACTCCAGGTTCAGGAGGAGGAACTCAGAGGTTTGAGCACATTTTACATCTGGCCTCTTCCAGCGGCGAATATGAAAAAGCTGCACAGGCAAGTAGCTACTTAGTTTCTGTAAATATCTTTTTGTGGCTTTTTATATACATTTTTTGTTTAGAATTTAGAATTTTATACATTTAAAATAGGAACAAATTGTGTGTGTGTGTTTCCCAGGGCCTGTACGATAACTACCTATCGATGCGCGTGCGTGACCCAAACTTCCACAGTGTTTGCGAGGCTCTGGAGTGGCTCTCCTTCTCCGACAGGCTGAACCAGGTCATACTGCACGGACAGAACTTCTCCCTCATGAGATACCTCCCCTTCCTGTCCGTCACCTTCCACTTCCTGTTCGCTCATAGCCACGTGCCTCGCCTCAGCTACCCGCACAGCCAGCATGAGGTACGAACTGTAACAAATATTTAGAGATTAAAATGATATCGTTTAATCGTGTTTATGGTTTGTCCTAGGCATTGTCTCGTCTCCTCGGCAGTAAAAATGCTCTGTCTACAATGCTCTCGGAGATCCCAGCGTGCATCAGGACTAGGATCAGCCAGCTCAACCTCACACTTGATATCCTCTCGTTACTACTGGAGATTATTTGCCCCAAATTACGACCGGTATGTGAAAAATGAAATGGATTGAAACGTTTTGATTCAGGGCCGTGCAAATAACCATGTTTTAAATGTGCAGTTTATCATGTACATTAGCAGAATGCCAGTAATAAGCATTATGATAGCCCATCGGAAAGCTTCTCAGCCTTTTGGTTATAGGATCAAGTCTGGAAGGAAGAAAATTAATACTTGTTGAAAATATAAATAATTTGTTTACATAAATCAAGAACAAAGTGATTTGCCTAGGATCCAGAGCCCATGCTTCAGCATATTGCAAAGAGTGGATCTGGTCACCACGCTCCCCTCCTGTGTTTCAGATCATCTCCACAATGTGCCGAGATTAGTTTATTTCAATGGCGCACATGAAACAAAGAAGCTGAGCTGACTGGTCGTCTGTCAATTACACCAAAATCTAACTTCACTCACTTCACATTAAAATTGTTTTTTAAATTTTGCTCATTGATTATGCAGATTTTTTCTCTGATTCACGTGATATTTTTTCATATTTTTCCATGTATTTTTTTCATCAGAAGCAGCAATATTGGCTTTTATATGGCAGACAAAGGGTGTCCCTGATTGGCTAATTAATCTGTCAGTCACACCCACTGAAATTAGAAGGAGGGACATGGTGCCCAGATGATACATATTTTATTTATCAGCAAATTGTTGAAGAAAAGTTTGAAAATATAATGAGAATAACAGGAAGTAGAGCAGAGCTCTGAATTGATGACATCATAATGGGAAGACAAGAACACAATTTTTCACAAGAGACATTTTATGGTCTGTAGACATAAATATAACATAATTAGTGTGTTATAATGTATTTTTTCCTCAAGTAAAAAGAAGTTTTTTGGGGCAACTTATTACATAGTTGCTAGTTAACTGTGATGTCATCATTTATGAACAGGAAGTACATTTTAATCCTAAAAAAAGCTGTAGTTTGTATAATGTGTAGTAAAATCTTAAATATATCTGAACTACTCATTAGTGACATGAGTAGTTCAGTCTATCATAGGCACTTAATAAAGATAATTTTTATTTTTTGTATAATTAAGCAGCCCTACTGTATGTAGTTCTCCAATATCAAATGTATCCTGTTTTGAATCCAGGTGAATCCACAGTTGTTCAGCACCAGAGAGAAGGAGCAGCTGAAGGAGCTCATCGACACCATGCTGTCCTACAACCTCTCATACAGACAGGACCGAACACCGGAGGGACAGTATACATACGTTCTGGAGCCGTGAGTACAACTACTCATCCCAAATACATTTCATCGTGTACACATTGCGATTGTGTCTAACATCAGTGCCCCATACTACAACTAGATTTAGGGTTTAGCGTGGTACATTCTGAGTTAAACCCAGTCTGCAGGTCCAATGAAACTGGATCACTTTGTGTCAGGGTAAATCTCTGTGGCAACATACAGCAAACTCGTAGCATGTTTCTTTTACTGTCATCTAATGGAATGCTTTCTTTTTTTGTAAATTTGTTAGATTTTTCATAATGGTATCAATAAAAATTATAAACGTCTGGAAACAAAGCAGCAATCTGAAATCCTACTGGTCACGACTCGTCAATAAGTCTTAAGTTGAATGTTTGGTTGACTTAAAATGTCTTAAAGTTGACCTTTCCATCCCTGCAGAAACTCTGTCTGTGCAATAATATTTCCTCGCCTTCTTATCCTCTGGCTCAGGTCTGTTTTGAAGGTCATCGCTCTGGTTGATGTAGTGGTTCTGTACATGTAGGCTTAGAGCATAATCCCCTTAACACCTGGTTTGTGACGGAACAAAGAAATAAGCCAGACAGCGGGGTACAGGTATCTCCGCAGAAACAAGAATCCAACTCTACTCGAAAGACCTGCAGGACCGTTTTACATCAAAGTAAATTTCTTGGAGTCTGTATTTGGACAACAACATGTTTACCAGGTCCATGCGCGCGCGGGGTGAAGACGAGGAGCTTCTGATCCCGAATGAAGGCTCGTTCCTGCAGGCTCGCTGTGATGAGGTCTTGTTCACTAACGACTGGGGTCTGCCCCTGGTTATCGCTCTGGTTCTGCTGGCTCTGGTCTACACCTTTCTTTACCTTCCGTCAAGAGCTCACCTCAACGCCACTGACTAAAGGCGACGCAAGGGACGTATTAAGGAGCACTCACTTTGGATTATTTGTAACGTATGAAGGACAGGATGGTTTCACTGGAGTTTGCGTTGTGGGGGTGTGGAATGTAAGTCAGGAAAAGTATCATATTGTGATTTTTGTGACCAGTAGTGCAATTTGTCATTTGTTTTGCTCTTTCTATAATAGGATGAAACATTTGTGTGCAAAAAAAGACAGGATATTTTATAGTATATAAGTTTTGTGAAAGAAAAGATGGTTGGTTTTTTTGTAATTAAATAGGTTGAAAATACAAGTAGATTAGTAAGAGTTCTAAACTGCTGACATCACACTAGGTTGACAGGGAACTTTTTTGTTCAACTGTTGCATTGGAGACATGGTTGCTAGACAAATTCCAAAAGTGATTTCATTATTTACAAAAAAGAAGAAAAAATTATCTAAACAGTTGAAATTCGCAAAAATGCTTAGTAAACTCTCAAATGGCCTTAAAGTGAACTAAATCCTCAAAACTACTTTTGTTGGCTGCTACACTGTGTATATGATGTTTCAATAGCATTGCCTACTATTCTACTAGTCATTTTTGGTCCATTTCAGTGCAAACTAAACAAATGAGTAAGTTTCAGGTCAAAACAGTCACAAATTTGTAGACCAGATGTGGGCAATTATTTTTCTCCAAGGGCCATATTTGAACACAAACTAGTGACAAAGGGCCGGACCATTAGAAGTTATTATTGCAAGCAATGTTTTACTGTGTTCATTTACATTAAGAACACAAGTGCAAACACAGATAGATATATACAATGCAAAAAAATGTAATTCTACTTGTAAAACTTACTAGACACCTGGATGTTAATCTTTACATTTTTCTAGTTAAGATAGTTTAACTTGACAAACCTAGATTACTTAACTAGAAGTGTTTCTGCCTTGTTCAATACATTTGAACATTTGATTAAAGTTAACCCTTTAGGTAGCAATTATGCACCAAGCCATTTCAGGCTTTACTATGTTTTTGATAAGATTCAGAAGCTTGAAAATGATCAAAATCAAGCAGTAATTTCATAAATAATACAGAGAAATATCAGTTTGGATTCTCCAGGAGAAGGTTTGAATACTTTATATTTACACAAATGTATTCCAATTGAAAAAGTCTGCACATAAGGGGTTAAATCTTCTCGCAATCAGAAATGTCTTGAAACAAGTAAATTATGCTGCTAAAATTGTATTCAAATCAGTTTAAAATAACGACAACTAAGACAAATATGCTGAACTAGTAGTTTTTAACAGACTAGATAAAAACATTTTGCAGTGTAAAGAGTAATGCTTATTCTCAAACACAAGCATGGTCCTGATTAAAATAGGCTGAGGCAGGCAGTTTGCCCAGGTCTGTTCTAGACTATGTGACGTCAGTGTGTATTTTACACTCAAAACTCTGCACTAATTGCAGAAGCTTTCTGTCAAACTTCTGTCCTCTTTAGGCTAATTTTCCCAATGCTTTTCCATGAATTTGCTGTGTTTGAAACGTGTTTGTGCGTGGAATTTAGGGCTTGAGCTTCACTTTAAACGTGTTGAAATGAGTAGCTCAACCTGTCAGAGGCAATTTAAGGATGCACCAATCCAGGTTTCTGCCAATACCTAATCTCAACTCATACGGCACAGTCTATAAACAATCACTGATGTTAGTTGTCAGGTGTCTTTTATCAGCTACTTCTTGAGGTGTGTTGCCAGATTTTCTGAGGAAAAACAAGAAAATAGCATTTGTAAAAAGCCCAAAACATGAAGCCGCAACTCTGGGCTTGATCTACCTGTCGTTCAGACTGGCCTGATCTCAGATGTAAGAAAAGAGAAATGCTCTATCTGTCATTAATGTTGATTATGTTGGTCCCTCACTTTCTGACCTTGATCCAACATTTGATATAGTTCTTTTTACATTATGTTACATCTACAACTTGTCTGCTGTCCCATACTGTGGGTATTTTATTTATTTATTTATTTTTTTTGCAATGATCTGATATGGCTGATTTAGGAACATATTAGAAAACTAAAGTCCATATCAGATCAGCCAAAACATAGTTCAAACTTATAGTCTAAAAAAAGTTGTAACTGTGTGAATAAAAATGCAAATATAATGAGACGCTTTGTATCAATAAAAGCCAGTAAATATTCTTAATAAATCCAAAAATGTATTTACATTTTGTTAATTGTAAAACACAAAATGTATCTAAAAATAGAACTTAGTAATAGAAACATTTCCAGTGATTTGTTCAAAACCACAGATCTGATAGCCTCTCCTATTCATGATATATATATAAAAAAATTAATGAATTACTTTACATTTTGCTTAATAATGGACAGTGGCTACTTGAACATTTTGAACCTACATGTTTTACTCAGAATCTGAACTTTTTGAGTAATCAAGAGTATGTACAGAGAAGTGGGCGGGGATAGGTGGTAGGCAAGAACAGGCTTTTTCTGAGGACTCAAGAATCAGCTGCAGAACAATACAAGATTACGGTACTCAGTAGAGGTGTGCAATATATTGAATTTTAGAGAATATCGTGAATGTTGAGTTTATAAATAGATTGAAATGAAAAGGTTTGTAGATTAAAGTCATCCTGTCAGTGAGCACTCAAGGATCGTCTTTGGGCTGGAAATGGAGTTCACAGTGATGGGTGAACTTTAGCAACCTGTTAAGATTATGAATACACAATGATTCACAGTATTTAGTTACTGTGGGCATTTACACCATAGTCCAGCAAAGGCAAAAATGTGACCAACATAAATGTTAAAAGGGACCTATTACTGTATGTAAAATCTACTTTTCAGAGTTTTAACCATGTTGCAGCATTGATTCATTCATGTTTTCTTGTATTGCCCTACAGCTGATGCTCCAGTGTTTAGAAAATCTCCGTCTTCACCTACCAGCTATCCCCACCCACTTGTCTGTATTTAATCAAAATTAGGATTGCGAGTAAAACATGTAAGGTTCAAAATTGTCATGTAGACACTTGCCAATCCATCCGAACTTTTTGAGTAATCAAGAGTATGTACAGAGAAGTGGGCGGGGATAGGTGGTAGGCAAGAACAGGCTTTTTCTGAGGACTCAAGAATCAGCTGCAGAACAATACAAGATTACGGTACTCAGTAGAGGTGTGCAATATATTGAATTTTAGAGAATATCGTTTGGAGATATGCAAAAACTGAATATCAAGTATATTATTTAATAGAAAAAAATAAATAAAATCATCTACACTTTTGTGATTAGATTTGTGACGTTTCAACAATCATCTACCATTTACTAACACAAACTTAAATGAGCTAATACACTAGATAGTGCATAAATTAAGTAATCATTAACCGTATACGGATTGTGGATTAAAATGATTGCTGCTGTAAAAGGACTCTGAGTCAGACAAAAATGTGTTTAACCATGTCTTATTGAGTTATTTATTAGTGACTAATGGGAATCCTAAATAAATGAAATGACTTTCTGACCTTTTCCTTATTTCAAGTTAGAAATTGCTGGTCAAACTAGATATTTTATGCCTGTTTCAATGAAAACGGTCAAAATAAAGAACATAATCACTGATTGCAGACATTTTGCCTTATTAATATGGCTATTTTCCTGTGTAAACCTGAGCTAATAAGTAAATAAGATATGTCTGAATACAGTTTTGTTGGGCTGACTTAATATTGTTTGAATATCATTATCGAAATACGTAAAAAATCAAAAGTCAATATCGCACAGCCCTAGTACGCAGACATGCAACAATCAATCCAACGACAACATCATTTTACATAATAGGTCTTCTTAAAAATGTTCAGTCATCATTACAAGATTGCTTTGTTACTGTGAGTTGCTTCGTGGCAGACTTGTCTCCTTAGCTGTGATCTCGTCCATCCCCCTGCAGTGAAAGTGTGCTACCTCAGAGCGTATGGGAGTATGATGAGTTACCGATGGAGATCACAGCTAAGAGGATTAAGGGTTTAGACAATGACACATTCCAGCTTTTATTCAGGTGAACTTTAGCCCGCAGAGTGAGAGATCATGTGGGCTTTGTTTTCAAATAATCTCCCCTTTCACCTCATCTATTTTTAAATGTATTCATAATTGTGGCGTTTTATTAACCTCACGTGATTAAGTTGCTGTATCTACTTATACCATGTGGCTGCGATTTTATTCTGTGGTGCAAAGACTGAGCTGTGGAATTAAATCCCAGTCAGGGCTGGTTCTGGTGGGAGGATAAAAGCATATTATTACACGTCCTTGTAGCCGGTCTGGAGAGCTTGTTGTCGGTTTAGTGCTTTTCTTGATTTAATGCAGGATTACAAATCAATGAAACTGACCTAAAACATACAAGCAGATAGCAATATGTATTAACTTTTATTTAACCAGATAAAAATCTCTAAATACAGACACTTAATATACTGTTTATTGTTCAAATGTTCATAAAAATATAAGTTCTGAGCAGTAACAACAGTGGTTTTGTTTTAACTGTAATTTATTATGGTTTATGGTTTATTTATTTTAAGGTAAAAAAAATATAGTAATATGCTAACAAAATCAAAGAAAATCAAAAATCATGGCTGCAAAATCGAAAAGAATCGAATTGTGACTTCAATAAATCCTCCCTTTCCTAGTGACCAGGAAAAAAAATGAAAAACAAACATTTACACTTGAACAATGTATCAAAAATACAGTTAGAAGTGCGAGTAAAACATGTAAGGTTCAAAATTGTCATGTAGACACTTGCCAACAACAAAAAATGTAATTTTTAAATCTGTGGCTTGTTAAAATTTAATTTGAGCATGAAGAGGCGGGGCTTATCAGTTCTGCAGTCTGAACAGGAAGTCAAAGAACCTGTTTCTATTGCTAATCTGTTTTAATTCATTTTTGTGTTTTGCATTGAACAGACTATGAATTGTTGATTTACTTATACCATAGTTTCTTCCTAATATAAAGAAAAATCACAATAGGTCTTCCTTTAACAGGCTAAGTACAAAACAAGCTTTAGCTTCAAATGATCTTTGTCAAGTATAATGCAAGGTACATAAATTTAGATACTTTTAACAGTTTTACTTTGAGTAGTCATGGTCAGTGGGATATCATCTGGTATCACATGATCAAGTAAGAAAATGATTACGTACAGTTAGTAAAACAACACATACCACTTCAGAAACACAGTTGAACATGTATTTTTTATCACATTTTGACCAAACCTGATGTGAGAGAAATCTAGATTGTTTGAATTCGCTTTCTTCCTTCTTATTGAAAACTTAAAAAGCTGCCTTGTGTCAGGATTATTTCCATTTTTCTTTCATATAGGACCAATAATCTCAGAGAAATCCACATTTAAACTTTGCTCATACTGACAGAAACCACATGATTGTTTTTTGGTGATTCAAATATGAGTGTTGATTATTGATATTGAGCAAAATTAGCCTATGCCCTTGTAAGAATGCTATATGTTACTAACGTATAAGTGTATTTTTACTTTGCAGGCGTGTGGAGGAGGTGGTGAAGTTCCCCGGCCTGCCTCCTCGTCGGCAGCTCACGTACCAGGCCAAGCAGACGGTGAGCAGAGAGATGGAGCAGGAGAAGATGAGGAGGGCCGAGCAGCTGCTGCAGAGGAGGAACCCGCCTCAGGTCAGAGCCAAGCGCAGGCAGTACTGTACGAAAAGTAATAATATTGGTAAGAAGGTCATGTGGAGCGCAAGAGGCCGTGTTTTTTTTTTTGTTTTTTGTTCAGTAACGTTGTACTTTGCCATGAAATATCTAAAGAACTTTTTTCACAAATTTAAAATTTGACTTAACCCATTAACCTTTTGTAGAATAAAAATATACTGCACTTAGACATAATCTTGAATGAAATAATATTGCTGTGATGTGACTTGAATGACACTTATTGCCAATGTTGTTATGAAACCCTGCAAATATTATAACATGTTTCATATGACTGAAATCACTTAACAAAATTAAAGTGTTACAAGTAGGTTGGGCAATTAATTGAAAAATTGAGATCGAATCGAATTGTCAGTTATTTGGTTGTGGGTTTTGAAACAAAACATTGAAAACCAATCTTTTGTCAGTAAAAATGTGTGTTTTGGAGCAAAAGTCAAAATTTGAGGCAAAATATTGAAATATAATTTTAAAAAGATCCAATAAATGGGACATAAAACATTTTTTTTTTGTTTTTGTTTATGTTCCTAAATGTCATTTTCTTTTCTTTTTGGAAAAGGTTACACAAAATCAAATAAAAAATCGAGATCAATCAATATGAGGAAAAAAGTAGTTTTGCCCAGCTCTAGTTACAAAATATTATAGACTTTTTCCAGCTGACGTCATGGTGATGTCATAGCTAGCTGAAGGCAAAAAAACTAAATTTCATAACCCACTCACGCAATAAAAGTTGAATTTTTTTTTTTATTAAAATACCGTTTAATTGTGAACTGTAACTAGGACATTTGTGTCTAATTGTTTATTCAGAATCCTAGCTCAAACTGTACTGTTGTCAATGATTTAAGTTGTGTACACAAGATACATTTTTCCTGTTTTAGCAAAGCCTTTGACCAGAGCTAACTGATTTTCAAAGCTACAAGCAACCAAACCTTGAACAAAAAGCCCCAAAAAGTGACTCCAGTCCAAAAAAATTAAGTTAATTATACAATAAATACTAGTAAATGTTGTCTCTGAAGCACATTAGCATATTTAGCATTAGCTTCAAGACTTGAATGAACTGTTAAAGGACAGCATTTTAGCCATTGCTGGGTCTAGCAAAGTAAAATGAACCTGAAACAAATGTAAAAATCACCTGTTCGGTCAGGTGAAAGAGTAGATCTAGATTCTCTGACGAATCACACAAGCTCAGACAAAATGCTTCTATCCACCAGAAGTAATTGACCGAAGTCTTCTGACAGTTCCAAACAGAACCTGACATATTTTTTCTGCTTTTGTGTTTAAAAAAACCTCCATAAACGTGCTAGTTCTGCCTCTGGCTTAGGTCCGCCCACTAGAAATCAATCATGTCATAACGTCTGTGTCATTTAGGTGCATTTTTTCCATATTTACAATGCGGTCGCTAAGTTACTATTATAGAATTACCTCCACACATGTCAAAATCGACAAACAAAACGGATTAGATTGTAACGCTATCGTAAATGTATATATGTGCTTTTTATGAATCCAGAACGATGCAGAAAAAGAGAAAAAACCCGACGCTCCCAGAACTACAAAGAATCATCAGCAAAGACTGGAGAACATCGTCAAGCAGACCACGGTAGAAACCAGGGTAAGCCGGTTTCTTTTTATTATTTACACACACGGACAAGAGCGAGAAGTAACAGAGATAGTTCTTACCTCTAGATGGAGCCAGAGATGAGCAGAGTTTCATATTGATTGACAGGTGGACTAATATGTAGAACAGTGACGAGCCTCCCAGAGAGACCAAAACGAGGACAATGAGACGCTCCAGGCCACAAATCGGGCTAATCGCTGTGTGCTTGATTGGAGTTTTTAAATAATCTTCTATCTTTTTTTTTTTTTCATCCAACAGCCAGAGATGGACTTCTTTGGACGAGTCGTGGCTCCCAAACCGGAGAAAAAGAAAACACCCTCAGACTCTGGTATGATTTTATTTTGAGTTGAATTGTCTAGTGAATAACTACATAGCACTATTTGAACAATCCCTATAAACTGCTCGTGTTTGGAGGACAGAAAAGACCCCACCACAGCTCTCAGTTATTGTAGATCAGGGCTATTCAACACATTTTTCTCAAGGGCCAGAGTCACTGCTTTGACAAAATGTAGGGTTACGCCCAAATATCCACAGCAAATATATCTGTTTCAGTGAGGAAATAACGTTTGAATTTGAAAGCTCAACAAAATGTCTAAAACAGGGCTGAACCACAAGAACAAGATCAGTTCTAAGAAAGTTTCAACATTAAATCAGAACTAAACTAGAACCAAACATGGTCTAAAGCAGGATTAACCCAAACTAAAATTAGATCCAATCAAGTCGAAGGTATAGTCGCCCAGTTTTAAACCGGCAAGAAAGAGAAAGTGTCTTTTGTAATATTGGGAAAATGAGTTTAGGGCCAGATCAAATCTTTGGAGGGCCAATTTTTAAAATGAATAGGAATGTCGTAGATTATCCAAGCCCAGTGATGGAATTTGTATCAAAAATGAAAACACTGGATCAGTGCTTACTAAATGTTTTTCTCGAATACTAAACTACTCTTTGACAAGCACTTGATGAATCCTGGCATTTAGGGCTGGAACAAGTTAATCAATTAATTGCAATAAATAATCCATCAACTGAACGAATGAACGAATAATCGTTAACTGGTCTTTATACTAGTGTTGTGACAGTTCTAAATTACCATTATGCTATTTCCAACACAATTTCCAATTGTTAAATTTTTACACTTTCAACAAAAAGTAATAGTTTCTTGGTTGTTTAAAATGTTTGTTTTAGCAAAGGCCAGATTGTGTTCTTTAAAGTAATTTTTAAGTACAAATAATAATCTTTATAGAGTCTAGATTTGATACTAGTTTTACTATTGATTAGTATCCTACTTTATATACAGGAGGTTTCTAAACAGTTTGGAAAAAGCTTAGATTGAACAGCAACGATATTAATGAACACTAGTTTGTCTGCAGATCTGCACCTTGAATGTTCTTTAGTGACGTTATATCAACTCAAAATTGCAAAAAAAAATCTTGTATTCAGGGAACTTTGTATTCTAAATAAATCTCATGGATTAATCAAAAGAAGGCCCACTAATCGATTACCAAAATAATCGTTTGTTGAAGCAGCTCTACTGGCAATGTCCATGTCATCTGGGAAGAAAATCTCTATTAATGGAATAACCTAGACATTCAGTATATTCAGGTAGTCAGCTGAGCCCTATTCTTTGAGCACAAACTTTTGCTGCTGCAACCACAGATCATTTGCATAGTTTAATCCAGGAGGCGACTTTTTTTTTTTTTTTTTTTACCAGCCAGTATTTTGAATGAAATTTTAACACAGCATTGTTCTTTTTTTTTCTGCCCCTTTTCCTTCTCCCAGGACTCTCTGCAAAAAAGAATCTGAATCTCAAAGGTCAATTAATGAATGAAAGATCATTTGAAATTGTAGTATTTAAATGTTGTCCTGTTTGTGTGGGTTTTTAAGTATCTATAGTTGTAAATAAGTCGTTTTTGTAACAATTAGTATCTTGATATGTGAGACTTTTAACCGCCCATTTTGTTTTCTTTATTTTATGAACTTTTTTTGTCCACTATTGATTCAAGCAGCATAGAAAACTCTTATTCAACTCCTGTGTTTGCCTGTAAGAGTCTCTGTAGTTATGTTGAAAAGCCACATCATTCAATCTCTGTGACTCCGTCCTTAATGAGAGATATGACATTGCACAGCAAGAGATAAGAATGACCCACTGTGATGCCAGACATGCCATCAGGGGCGACCTTTTTCTGAACCGTTTTAGAATGATCTACTACTGATATAATAACGACTACAAGACCACAGTGTCTCATTGCAAATTAATCAGTATTCTGTATTTTTTTTAAGCAACAAATCCATGAACAGTATTTTAAGTCATTCAACAATCCGTCCAATGTCCCACGACTTAATAAATTTTCATTTGGTGGTCGCTGATTTCATCCTTTTTACTACTGTTGCAATTCTTTCTGACTTTAATTTGCTTTGATTCTGGCCCATGGAACTTTTTTCTTGTAAAAGATTGCAGACGCCTAAACTATAACATCAGTAGATTATTTGTAGATTATCACTTTGCATTTTGTTCAATGTAAATTGCGATATTGATCTTCATTTTTTTAATTAATCAGACTAAGCACAGTGAGAAGTGTTTTTTTCCAAGTACCAATTAAGTTAGTAATCAAATAGTTGAGTGATTATTCTTTTGATTTATTAGTTACTTGGAACTAGAGATGCACCGATTTAGCTTTTTGTAGGACTAAAAATTGATTTTTTTATTCTCAAATCTCCGTTAACTGCTAGAAATTTCTGTTGTATTTGATCCAAACCCAATATCAGATCAGTGCATTACTACTTGGAAAGCAAAAGTCACTTGAATACAAGGTTTTTGCTTAATCGCTTGAGTACATTCTGGAAGTGTAGATTTACCTTGTGTATACTGTTTACATCAGAAACAATAAATATACACCATATTCATGTCATTTCAATCACGTTTTTTTCACAGGTCATGGAATGTTTTAAGTTTAGTTGTGATTTATTTATTTCAAAGCTTATGTAGTGTTCCTTATTCTTAAATACAAATGTTTGCTGTTAAGCGTTCTACATTTCTCTCTGGTGTCGCGTGTGTTTGAAAGGACAGTCAGTGCTCATCACATTAGCGGGCTGAGGTGAAAGTGAAGTTAATCTAATGCGCACAGTGCCACCTGCTGACTAGGCTCCACTTGATAATCTGTTTGCTTAGTCTGATGTTTTTTCCTCTTGGGTTTAAAGGCACAAGCGCTTTGCAGTTAATTAACATCGAATGACACATATTTACGATTCGTTGTGCTAGAAAACATTCAGAACAACTTGTTTTGTGCTAGATGTGTCCCTCTGTAGTTGCATTATCTGATTTGTTAATATACACCGCTCAGAGCAAACCAACTAACTGTTAACAGGTCACGATTGAAAAGCAAGAATCTCCGGTGCTCTGTCGCTGTCTGACTCTTTCATAATAAAATTTAGCGGGATTACGTTGAGGCTTTTATTGCGCAGGAGCCACAGGAAGTGATGCTTTTAACTGGCGGAGCCTTGACATAGCAACTGGCGCAGAACTTTTCCTTTTCCTTCGACAGTTTGACTAAGGCCTTACACATTAAATTTAGGTTGTTTTCAAAATGTACACCTTTTTTTTAGTAGGAAGTCTGAAGGCCAAGAAAAATGTATCTAAGGGCCGCAGTTTGGACATGTCTGATTTAGGTGAACTCAAGTTAGTCAAGAAGAAGAAAAATACCCTGGTGCTTTGAAATTATTGTACATTTATATAGAGTTTTATTGTGGCTTAGAATATTGATCATGCATCGTACAAGGGTTGAAATTATCGTACAAATAAGATGATTATTGTACGTCTGGCAACACTGACTTCATAATGCACGGCTCCAAGTTGTTTAGTCCTCATTTCAAACATTTTTGCCTCTTCCTTTCAGAATAATCGAAGGATCTATATTATGCTAAGCTGACTTTTGTGAGTTAGAACATTGATTCCTCATCAAAAACATTCCCAAAGTTGTGTTTTCTTCACTTCACAAGTGTTTAAATAATCCTGTTGTCTCCGTCTGCTAAGCTCAAAATGCTTCGTTCCACCTTGTAGTCATTTTGTTGTTAACAGCCATTTTAGTGTTAACTGCACTGATTTTTACTACAATAGACTAAAGTAAGATTGTGCATTTGACTTTTTTGTTTTATGAGCTTTTGATGAGAAAACAATATTATAACAGATTAGTATTTTTTTACTCAAATCCAGTCCATTTTGTGTCACTAGGAGAGAAGAGCGTGGTGGAAGCCATGGGAACCGCCGTGGGCAACAGCGACGTCTGGTTCCGTTTCAACGAAGGCATGTCCAACGCGGTCAGAAGGAACGTCTACATCCGAGAGCTACTCTAACCTCCTCCCACAACTTATTTTTGTACAAACGTAACCATCGAATCGTTGTTTAAATTCAAACAGTCTTTATTGTGATTGACGGTGTAAAGAAGAGCCAATAAAAACGTGACGATTTCTCCGGAGTCACATCAGTCTTTCCTAAGAGCTACTCAGTGCTGCAGGACAATCACACATAAATCAAAGCATTCACAGTCTAAATAAATAGCTGAAAAGAAGATAAGTCCTAGTATTTTTTTAGTGCATGATTGTATAGTTCCTATTGTGCATATGTGCGTGGAGTTTGCGGGGTTTCCCATCAGAGGATCACACATTTGCCCTTTTCCACCCAGGGGTTAGCACGCATCAGCTCCGGGTTTAGGAAAGGGTCCTCGCACCCGCAGCCCTCGGTCCACTTCACCAGCCTGAAAAGGAGAAATAAGCAGAAAGGGAGATTATTAAAGGGGATCTATTATGTAAAGTCCAATTGTCTGTATTTACTAGCGAGTACTCAAAACATTCATGTAGGGTTCAAAATGGTCATGTGGCTACTTCCCAACCTTAAAATCAAGTGATATAAAAGGACAGTTTTACAATGAAGACAGGACTAATCAGGTCTGCAGTTTTGAACATAAAGTCAATGCACCTGTTTATATACCGTATATTTTTTTACAACAGTTGTGAATTACTGGCTTACGTGACATAGTTAATTAAAAATGCCTAAATAGCACAATAAGTGAAGCTAACCCATTACACTCCTACAAACACATTTCAAACTATACCTTCTGCTGGAAAAGGTGAAAGGAGGGGCTGTCAGGGTTCACACATGGAAAACTTGGAAAAGTCATGGAAAATTTTAAATCTACTTTCCAGGTCCTGGAAAGGTTTTGGATTTTCACATGTTTTGGAAAGGTTTTGGAATATTAGAATATATATTTTGGGTTCAAAACAAAATTGAAAATAATCTGTAGAATGCCTGACCAAATTACTGGTTAACTTGACCAAAGTAAGTGACATGTCATTTATATACAAGCACGTTCACAAATCTAACTCTAAAAATGTTTGACTTTGGCATCGCCAGCCCAGTGCTGCAGATCTTCTGTATACAGCTGCTTGTTGTCCATTCCCTGAGCGTGTGTGATGGGCCATGTGTAATGGGGAGATTCCTGCATTAAGTAAAAGTATTTATTATCCATACATTGAAACTAACTACACTCCCGTGCCCAGAGTTACCACTGACAAACAGCTTGGCTTTTAGAATTTAGAAATATCGATTCGAAATAGCAATTTCTGTGCTACATAATACTTCCACTTGTCTGTGCCCAGGAGCACTGAAAATGCACCAGAATGCAAGAAATATTGTCTGTTTTGGGGGAAGACCTCTTTGTGTATCACAAAAAGGTCATAAATACGCCTCTCACTCATGTTAAGATGGAGAAAAGCATGTTAAAAAAAGTGTAAATGTATCCTGATTGGCAGTTACTTTACCAAGCTAAAAACAACAAAGAAATACATTGTTGAATTTAGATAATATCGTTAATGTTGTTTTGAGGATATCTAAAAATGTAATATCGAGTATATCGTGCAGTAAAAATGTGCTAAAAAGAGCTCATTTACATAAAAAAAATTATAATAATGCTGTACTTTTTTAAAGACAAGGCAAGTTTAAAGGTGCATTGCGTAAGATAAAATGTTCAATATTACGATATATATCAAATTAAAGTCCATTGGCACAAAACGCCAAAGTTGTTCAAAACCTTTGCCACTTATGAAGTGCACCTTTGAATATATACTGTATCATAATGTGTAACATTAATTAATTCAAAGAGCTTTATAAAGCAGAAAAATGTGTTTATAATGGAAGATTGCTGCACTTTTGTGATTCAGTTGACAAATAGTTGTTTGATAATGAAACACACTAGAAAAATGACCATTTAAATCGAGAAAACATGAGACTGTGTGTGCCAAAAAATTGTATTTTACATGTTTTGAGTATATTTTGGTTGGTTTGAATCTGATTGTTCAAACACACTCAAAAAATATATATAATAATTATTAAAGGCAGTCAAACATCCTCGAATCATGATAAACACAACGCCATTCAGTCTATTTGAAACTAATATTTAAGCATATTTAAGTTTGTCGTTTTTTTCCAGTGTAACTAATTTGAACACAGATTTTAACACTTTTATGTTGAACTGACAGAATATCGTCCAAATATCGTTCTCGAGATTTGCCAAAAAATTATATTCATTTTTGTGAATATCGCCCAGCCCTATGTGTAATAATAAACAGCCAAAACATGCTTTTATTTACATTTCATTAACATGCTTCTCAAAAGTATTCTCATAAATCAAAAGCTGGATTGGTGCATCTCTACTACGCGATAAAAAAACAGTCTTTACTTTGTATTTATTATACTATCCAGTTGTTTGGGTCGTCGATAAACACATCCTCAGTCTTCGTTTTGGGATGATTAGTGAGACTGGACGATGATTGCACACATTGTTAGCGCCACAAAGCCTGCACTGTCCGCTTAAATCTATATGTGTCGTTGCAGACAAATGTCTCTGTGTGTTTATATGGATCGGTTGAACTCACTCGGTGACAGTTTTGGAACACTTCTCTCTGCCGATGGCCAGTTGGTACTGCAGACTCTCCACTTCTCTCCTCATCTGTGGGACGTCCATTTCCTCCATGGTGCTGCACATTGACACACGTTAGGGATAGTGTTGAATAAACATGGATAAACTTAGTACAATTTTTTTTTTTTTACATTTCTTCTAGATTAATAAAGTTTCTGTCAGTAGCTGTCAACAAGTTATTTATGTAACTTTGGTATTGAAATCTTTCAACAAACAACGGCTAAAATATGTTGGAGAATATTAACCAAGTGTATTATTGTTGGAAATCAGCCATAGTTAAGTTTTCTTTTTATGTGTATAATAGAGTTTGTTTAGTTCTGTTAACAATCACAATGATCAGAAAACATTTTTTTTAATCGACTTGTCACTCTAACTGACTTAATATTGTGATCCAGATATGCCCAAAAATATTGATATCCATTTGTGGTCCTTGTCTACAGGCCTGACGTTAAATAGCGCTGCTTTAGAATACTAACACCTTAGGTTTATTCATTCATGAACAAATGATGTAATAATGGATTAGTAATGTCAAAATCATCAAATGCACATA
Organism: Mugilogobius chulae; assembly: GCA_038363315.1. Taxonomy (NCBI): domain Eukaryota; kingdom Metazoa; phylum Chordata; class Actinopteri; order Gobiiformes; family Gobiidae; genus Mugilogobius; species Mugilogobius chulae. Next base: position 18,845,055 of record CM076398.1, on the reverse strand, counting down.
AAAATAACAATGACGTGTTATGTTGTGGTTTAGGTCCAGCACAGGTGTCAAACTCAAATGGAGCTGTCAGTCGCATTTTAAAATATATTTTCTTTTGTGTTATATTCAAATATGGCAATTGGGCTGTATAAAGCTAAGAGCACTTTTACTATGTGCAGGTTTATATTTTAACACATTGCTGTATATTATAGTGTACATACTGTCCTGTGCTTTTTAGGTTTTATAGTCACATCTCAGCTACATAAGCCTATATCATTTCCACAGACTTATTCATTCTGGTCTGCTCTGCTGCAGTGTATTCTGGGACCTGTAGTTCAAATTGTTGCATGCTTTTATAAAAGGGCCACTATCAGTAATCATCAGAAATCATTTGGCCCTTGAGCCTGAGTTTGACACGCCTGGTCTAGAGCAGTGGTTCCAAAGTGGGGGTTGTGATGCAAACTCAAGGGGTCGCAAGATGATTTCAAGATGTAGTTTGTTCATTATGTTTTGACAGAATTTTTGTTATATAAATTAAACTACAAAAATAAAAGCATTTTAACCCAATTCTATTGCTTTTCCAAAGTAAAATTAATTATTGACATCTGTTCTATGTGTATGTGGGGGTCACGGGTTGGTTATATGGTTATTTTGGGGATGCTTGGTCTAGAGCATAGGGTTTTACCTTTAACTGAACACATCATTCTTCAGGATGATCTTTTATGCGTACGCTGACAGAATTTTGTCAAAATAGGGTATGTGAATGTATTTTTCCTAAATTAAATATTCAGTCATTCATGAATGCCGAAAAATGAAAATGACCGTAAGAGAAGAAACAAATAAAAAATACACAAAAATGTAAGTTGAACTGAGTTTAGTATTTTTCTCGGAAGAATTACCAAAAATATTCCCACTTTATCTGAATTCACTCTAGATTGTCTTAATATGACATCTGAGCATTTTTAGGCTAATAATAAAAACTATTTAACACAGATGTTTGGCAGCTAATATATTGTTTTAATCCCGTTTTTGCTCCAATACAAAAAGTAAGTGTGTCAATAGTCCCTAAATCAACAGACTGAAAATAAAAGTACCACATTATATTTAGCAAAAACTGGCTTTTTCTACATCTACAATTTGAACACAACGTTAAAAAAAGTTTAAAAACATATTTAACACAACTCTGTTTAACTGTCATAATATTGCCTTGTTATTGCCCATAAAATATCGCGATAGCCTGGTCATTTTTGTCAACATCCCCGGCTGTTTTGGTTGTTTTATCCTAAAGCGCTGCAGCTCCATCGGTCGCATTTCTGCTCCTATTTCCCATTCCTCATCTTCCCAACGCGTCTTAAGTGACCTGCCCCGCCCTGATCCATCAAAAACCCATTAGCAAAGCCTGAAGTAGCTCCCCACTGGACTCTCCTCACTCCCAGATCGGCACTCAGGCCCTGCGCACTGGCCTGGATGGAAGCAGCAGCAGCAGCAGTACCACCACCACCACCACCACTACCACTACCATCACCACCCCTCCCCCGCTTCGAAGCTGCCTTTTTCATCGCACTAATGGCTCTAAGTAGGTCGGCAGCCCGCATCTCTCCTCCTCCACTCTCCAGCATCCACCCTGCGTCCAGATGTTTTCCCCCAAAAACACCACAAAACGTTTAATTTACGCACCGTTCCCGCGCGTAAAGCTAAAAAGAGAAAACAGCTTAAGCTAGCGCCTACTTGTATTTTTAGATTTCCTACGCGATAAACGAGAGGCTATTTGTGGAAACATGTTCGAAACAGAGTAGTAAAAGGTTTAAATAGAATTGAATTGTCTTACCGTGGAAGCTAAGGGTACAAGGAGCGGGGTGCTGGGAGTAGTTATAGCCGGCGATGCGCAGCGGTGTTCGGGTGCGTGGTTTGGAAGAGCGAGGAGAGGCGCAGTGGTTCCCCCGCGGATGAAGTCACGAAGTCGGATACAGTGATGGTGGTGGTGTGTGTGGTGGTGGTGGATGTCCGGGGGCAGGGCTCACACTCCCTCTGGTGGTGACGGGAGGCGGAGACACACGGGCGGGATGATTTGACTGTCAAACGGCCGCGGTGGTGGAGAGAGACGCGAGGGTGAAGCTGTACGGCCGCAGCCAGCACTCTGAGGACCGCACACGTTTATTCTCAGATATTTTAGTCTTGTTATCTGTTAAATCATCTTTAGTTCAGTCACACTTGTATCTGTATTGATTCTTGCATGTTTGGTCATCTTAAGTTTCAAATTGAATATTGTATGTAAATTGAAAAGTGGTAAATGCATAATGTCAAGTTGAGAATTTAGTTTTCAAGGGGATTGTCATATTGTTCATTAAAATACAATTTGTAATTTTAAAAAGCACTTTAGAAATGAAGATTGCACACTGTTATTGCCTAAAGAATTCAAATTTTTTAAAGTGTAATTCTAAATTGTACACTTAATTCTCAATTTGAATATTGGCTCAAATAAACTTCCATAAGTAAGAAACTCCTGAAAGTATTGCAGCAGCTTCAGTTATGGTTTTTGCATGTAATACATTCACTGATTGTTAGAAATTATACATTTTTTGGGCTTTTTAACTTGTTCGCAATGCACTGAAACACAACAGTTTCGCTCCGACTTAAAAGAGAAAAAATTGTTTGTGAACCTAAAAAGTAACTAGTCTGTTTTTATAATGTAGGAAGTAGAAAGTACAGATGTTGGTTTTTTTAATGTGAACAGTAAAAGTAAAAAAGAGGCCAGATTTTATTAATACTCAGGTACAGAGACTCCTTCCCATCTCTGGAGGCCAGTTTTCTGACAAACCTATCACCTATCCCCACCAATTTCCTTGTGCTAATTTCTCTTTATATATAAAAACAAAGTTAGTTATAGCTTTAGTAGTTATAATGGTAGAAATGGTAGAAAAATATTTTTCTTTTGTGCAGAGCTTGTTCTCAACATTGTGAATAGATCATTACACAAGTAAACGGCTCATTTAATCAAATCAATTTATTTTTGTATAGCCCAAAATAACAGTCAGTCATCTCTGAGGACTTCTTTAGAGTGTTCATCTAATCCCTTTCTCTGTAACTAAGTAGTGTAATTCAGTACTTATAAAACGTCACCAATATATTATTAGTTATATTCCATTGAAAACAACACTTCAGGATCAAAACAACACAGACTGTACAAGAGTTTCTGTGGTGTCTTTTGACAAATATTGAGGACGAGTTGGGACACTACATTTCTATTAATCTGTAAATAATAATGTGATTATTAATGTGTGATTAGCTCAAAGTAACTCACTGTAGTATCACTTACATTTAAGAGACAGTAATATTGTAAGTCAAATGTATTACATTTCTATCCCTGTATCTAGTAACATGAGAAATGTATTACAATTTCACAGTAACTTGCCCATAACTGATCCTCTTATATGGCTAGAGTTAATCAGGCTTCACAATGTGCAAGTAATTGTGTTCAAAAGGCTGAGAAACTTTGAATCTTGACGTAAAGAGCAACAGAACATCTGAGTGCGGTACATGAGATTGCGGCCTCCGACTCTACAGGTTCATACTTTTGTGGGAGTTGGAGAGAGACTATGGTCGGTCACTTGTGTGGAAAAAGTGCGCACAGGAGAGACAAAAGGCACGCAAATGAGGACGCGCTCCGCAGGGAAAACAGCCCATTTTACAGTCAGATGAAGAGGGCGCGTCCCTGTTGTGGACGGCTCATTATGAAATGGGCTGCGGTCATAGAAATGAAGAGTTGGACTTGTGCAGTGTTTTGTAACGTGTTGCATCTCCAACAATTTTTCTTTGGATCAAGATGAGCGATATTAAGTCTAAGTCAAAATCATTTATCTCATTTTGCAGACATACACTACAAGAAAGTAAAACTATGACTATGGCCCTGTCCCAATATCCACCCTTCCACCCTTGTGGCCCTCAGAAGCGCGTTCCCGCTGTGGGGTGGGAGTGCGTAGTGCGTCCCAATTGTCACAAACGGCCTTTAGCCCCGCCTACTTCACGCACTTTATCTGCACTTCAGCGAAGCCCGCATGGAAGCGGACTTGGCTGAAGTGTATTACCCAGAGTTCTTTGCTGCGTTTACAAAAATGATGATGTCAGTTAGTTTGATTTTATTTAGGTTGTGTAATAATTGTACAGTTGTAATTTTGTTTAGTAACTATCAAATTGTACACAGTAGATTTATTATTAATGAAAAAATAAATAAAATAAAAAAGTTCGTTTGACCATCAGAGCGCAAGCTCTCTCTCTCTTAAAGTGACAGTAACGTAAAAATATAACAAACATTAAATAATATCCAGAAATCAAAGTAAACACAATCAAATGAATTTTGCTCATTAATACAGCTCAAAATATGTCTGTATGAATGTAATATACGTAAAACAAAAATATAATATCAACAAAATAACAACACTTTTAATAGAAACGCAGGCATAAATCCACTGTCATCCACAGCACTGCCTTTATTTGTTTTAGGCAAAATCAGTAAATGATCCAAACTGCAGTGAGCTGTGGCAGCAGTTTAATAACACAGCTGTTTGAGTTGATCACATCAAGTGAAGTGTGGACTGTCCCATTTACCTGTCCTGCACACTTGTGCAAGTGCACACTTGGCGCACTTTCAGAAAATGCACACTTCAGTGAAGTGTGTAGTGTGTAGTGTGAATATTGGGACAGGGCCTAAGACTTTCATACAACACTGGACACATTTGATTCCAAGAGTTTTTTTTTTTTTTGGTCAAGGGCAAAGATGGCAAATAGAAGACTGACATTGCGATAAGTCAATGTTAATCTTAAGTTTTAAACAAGGAGGGGGGCATTAAAAAAGTTGACAAATCTTTTTAGATAGTGCAATTCTTTATGTTCATGTTAAGTACAGTGTGAGCGTTGTGCCGTGTGGCAGAAACAAGCCTAATGCACAGATGCAAAGTTGGCTTCTAGCATTTTCTAGAATCATTTTCCCCAAATTGTCTAAAGTAGAAGTCTCTTAAATAAAATACTATTCGCTCCATTCTTCTAGTGAGATAGATCAAGAGAAAAAACAAAACAAAAAAACAGACAGATTCATAATTTAAACTTTATTAAAACAAGTTTTCTGGTTGAACATCTTCATGATGGACTTATACATTTAAATGTCATGTTGAGGCAGCAGCCTGTGTAGAAACAAGTAAATATCACACAAACAGTTTATTAGAATCAGAAGCTTTCATCAGGAAAATCAGAAATATTTCAGTTTTTCTTAATAATGTGCATAAGACATGACACATTTACTACTCACTCTGATTCTCCACAATGGTCATCTCTGCTCCAGTTTTTCAGAAACATCTACAAAACAAAACACATTTACAAACTTGTGCGACGTCAAGAGGATGACAAACGTAAATTTTTAAAGCCTCAGAAAAAGCAGTGGAATCAAAAGCTGTGAGCAGCTTTCATACGAGGTGTCAGAAAAATGAAGAATCATCACTGGCTGAAGACATTTACAGAAGCAGGAGACTGTACAAACTCACCAGTGACATCTAGTGGAACAGAGTTTGAAGTGCTCTGATCACATGACCAACTGCAGAATATCTGTAAGAAAAGACAAGCATATTTTAGTATTAGGAATTCAATCCTTAAAAACATATTGTGCTTTTTCCCCCATGTATTTAAGGAAACATGATGCAGAAATAATTCACATTGTGTTCATTGTAAAACGCAAAATCAGTCTAATTACTTAAATAATGACGAGTGATTTTCTGCTCAAAACGGCAAACTCAGGCTCTTAGTTGTAAAATTTAACCAATATATACATTTTTTTGTTTGTTTGTGATTGGAAAGTAGTGTCATGACTATTTTGAGCTCTACATGTTTTACTTGGAAAAATAATCATAAGTAAATACAGACAAGTGGGCAGGAATAGGTGGTAGGTGAAATGAATGAATTCATTCATTCATGGTAAAAGATTTTCTGAGCAGTGGAGCATAAGGCAGGGCAATTAATCGAAAAATCAAGATCGAAAAGTCAATTATTTGGTAGTATGCTTTGAACTAATCCTTTGTCAGTAAAAATGTGTGATTTGAAGAAAAAGTCAAAACACTGAGGCAGAATATTGATGTGTAATTTTAAAAAAAAATCTTGTTAAAATTTTGTAATCGTTTATCTTCAAAAAGCCATTTTTCTTTTGTTTTTTGAAACAAAAGAAAAATGATCAATGTTTTTTTCCCAGAATGCCCAGCTTAACTGTAGCATCAGCTGCAGGACAAAGCAAGATTACGATACTTATATGCAGGAATCATCCATACAGTATACAACTATAAGTGAACTAATGACACCTTCATAACATCAATAAAACTGACGAGTACAGTTCCTCCACATGCATACAGTAATCTAAAAAAATGAGAATCAGTGGAATCGGCGTGAAAGTGTGTTGTAACTGGATGTATGTGCTTACCTAAACACCTCTCATGTTTGCTCCAGTTCCCCAAGAAAACCTACAAGACAAAACACATGTTCAAACGTGTGCAGAGTCACAAATAAGACAAACCTTGTGTTTCTAAAGTCTCAGAAATAAGCAGTGGAATCAAAAGCCGTGAACAGCTTTCATACGAGGTGTCAGAAAATATAGAAATGTCATCACTGGCTGAAGAGATTTACACAGGCAGTAGATTGTAGAAAACTCACCAGCCTTGAGGACCTTGAGAAGACCAGTCTGAGGTATTGCAGCTTCATCAGGTGATATGATGCAAATTACCTCCACAACTGTTGAAGAACTGCAAAAAAAATTCACACAGAAATACTTTTAGTGCTAGGTCGATGCCACAAGTATTTGGGATACATCAACCTTACAGATGGAAGGCATATGTATGACTATCATTTCAAATAGTCTCTAAAAAGGTCAAACCGCTCAGCAGAGACGGGTAGTTGGGATTGAAAAGCTGCTGCTAAAGTGAGTTTGACACAAAACAATGAAGAAATGGCTCCAATAAATCTAAAATGAATGTCTTTTCTTAACTTTTGCTCATGCACATTGGCCCTCAAGTCTTTCACCTCAAGTCCAAGTCAGTCCAAGTCAAAGAGAGGCAAGTCCAAGACAAGTCCAAGTCAAAGAGGGACAAGTCAAAGAGACAAGTCCAAGTCAAGTCCCAAGTAAAGTCCAAGTCTTCCGCTTTTAGTTTCAAGTCTTACAAAGTCTTTAAATCAAACTATCAAATACATATTATATTTCTACAATTTCATTCAAGTCATCAAAATAGTGACTCAAGTCTGACTCAAGTCCAAGTCATGACTTGCAAGTCCACACATCTGCAAATTTGTATTAACTTTTGCATATTAGAATTGATACTGAAAATGTGTTGATAAATCATTATTTACATCATTACTTTTCTGCCAGAATTACAACTTCAGAGCGAGGAATTTCATAACACTGCACAACTTAATGGACACCGATATCAAATTGGAAAGGCTGCTGTTTTTAATCAAAATTATACTTGACTAAAAGCATGTTTTTGTCATTTAAAAGGTCTTTGTTCCACGACATAAATGTTACAAATCTGCCTCTTTACTTTGACCAGGCTTGTATTGGCTTCTTGGGTAATAGGGAGACCCTCCTCTTGTATGTTTTCATGAAAAACTGTTCCTTTAGCTGTATTTTATCTAATAAAAGGTATCAAATGTCATTCAGATTCTCCCAAAGTATGGATGAACCTCTCCATTTCTACTGCATTGTGTAGTTGACTTTTTACCTCCAGAAATTTACATAGCGCACCTTTAAAGAACAACATTTTAATTTATAATCCTTATATTCAGATTTTATACATAAAAGCATTTCTGATCCATTCAAAGTTCCAAAACACGTGAATAGTTTATTCATTTGTTGATCATTTTCGTTGTTCAAAAAAAAAAAAAAAAAACAGATCACACACCAAAAAAGCTGCAATATCACATTTTTCTCCAAATCATGCAGCTCTACATTTTATCATTGTATCCATGTACTACTCACCACTACACTCCAGGGCCCTAGTTCCACGTCCCCAACAGAACCTACAAGACAACACACAACAATTACACACGAGTGCACACTATAGTCATCAAAACAAAACTAAACATTTAAAAAGCCTCAGAAAAAGCAGTAGAATCAAAAGCCATGAGCAGCTTTCATACGAGGTGTCAGAAAAATAAAAAACTATCATCACTGGCTTAGATTTACACATGCAGGAAATGATAGAAAACTCACCAACGATTTGGTTTGAAGCAGTTTCTTTTTGTCACATACTGGTCCTCACATCTATTGGGAAAAAAAACAGCATTATTATTAAGTATTTTCACGTTAAATCTTTATTAATGCAACTTTGAAAATGAAACATGGCTCCAAGCTAAATGCCTCAGTCTTCTCGATCAGAATCAGGAGCCACACATTAGCTCTCATATGAGGTGTCAGAAAATACTTTGTTTTTCATCAACGGCAAAAAAATAAAATAAATAAATAATAATAATAATAATACAAAAATTCATAGATATTTACCTTATTTAGCTACAGCAAGTATCATTTCAAGCTTGACGCTGCAATTAGAACATTGTGTTAGCAGGAGAAATCACAAGAATCAGTGGCAGTAGTACAAGATGCTTATAAAGTTTTTAGATAAACACTAATTCAAATCATATATTTGTACTTTAATGTGTAGTCTTATTTTACTGCATTGAAATAAAAAGTACTTTTGTAATTGAAAAATGGCCACACAAGATTTTGAAGTCACTTTTTTCTTAAAGAAAAGGCAGCTAAAATATATATTCTGTTGAAGTATAAAGTAAATGGGCCTAGTCACCAATAAAAAAAAAAAAAAAAGAAAATATTCTTTATTTTGTTGCCTAGGCTAGGTAGACATTTATACACATGAAAAAAAAAATGAAATTAAAGCCATGATACATTGTTTTCTTGCATAACGAACACGGTTTAGCTTTTCCTTTATTTTTTTTGCCTCTTCACTTGTGTCTTTTTACCTAACAAAATTGAATATTTTACCCACTACAGTAAAAGTAAATAAATAAAAACAATTCTGTAAACTGAAAAATGTACCTCGAATGTTGCAGCCACGTGTTGCTCCTGCGTGTTACGTTCACTGTTCAGCTCTCCGTCTGTTCACCTACATTTTCTTCTTGTTTTGATAAAATCTTCACAGACAAACTTTACCATCTGTATTTGCAACATTGTGCCGGGCTCGCTCCGGTCGATAATCGTAAAGAGCAGGAGCAGTTTTCTGTGTTTCTAGAGCAGAAGGTGGGAGTAAATGAACGAACACGTTTTCCTCTACTGTTCTTGTACTGCTGTGGCTGCTGTTCTGGTGCGGGGGGGAGGGAGTGGTGTGGAGAAACAGCGCCCTCTGTTGGATTGGAGGAGTATAAATAAGTAGTGACACTTAGTGGAAGTGAATCTCTATCTAAACCAGGGGTGTCGAACTCATTTTGTCAAAGGGCCACATTGGCATCTTAATTGTCCTCAAAGGGCCGGTTGTACCTAAAATTAACTTTACTAATCTTTGACGTAAACAAATAATAGTTGTATTTGATTATTGTATATTTATTTAAAGTGACAATTGCTGAAAAAACATCTGTCATTAGTCTGAAAAAATACTTACTCTTTAAGTTTTAGACAAATCTTTTCTTTAGGTTAAGACACCCAGATTACTTCTGGCACTAATATAAAATTTAGGTAGACCTTACAAGACCTTGAGGGCCGGATGAAATGAGGTGGAGGGCCGCATCTGGCCCCCGGGCCTTGAGTTTGACATATGTGATCTAAACAAATGTGTGCCACAAAATTGTCGTTAAAGATTAATTCGATTTTTAAAGATGTTTCTTCAATTAATATCAGAGGAAAAACCTCATTCAAGCATTTTTTGTTTTTGTTTTGCTGGAATAGCTGTTTGTTTTCTTTTTAATAACTATTTTTGTTTCTGTAAGCTTATTTTTTGTGTAATAAATAAATAAATTAAAAATGATCTTTTTGCAATATGCAATATCTTTGCAAGTCAGGGCCTGATTAGTATTTGGATGAGAGACCACTGGAACACCAGTTGTCACAGAAAAAAAAGTTGGTAACCCTTTAGAATAACTACAAAAAATTAGGTGTAATAAATCATTAATAACATGTTAATAAATACCTAATTTATCATGAACAAATGAATAATTAACACATGAAAAAGTTTATTAATGCTTAGTAACTACTTAATTACTCCTAATCCTGCCCCCTAACCCTAAATCCTAACCTTAGCTCCTTAGTTAAGATAAGATAAGATATCCTTTATTTGTCCCACAATGGGGAAATTCCAGTGTTGCAACGCACATTTTAAGAGCAGCAGGGAAAATAGAAACATGCAATCAAACAAGATAATAGAAATAAAATAGACTTAAAATATATATAAAGATACAATAATTACAAGACTATTATTTACAATAAATTTTTGCTATGGCACAGTGCAGGATATGACAGGATAAATAGCTAAAGTGGCATCAGTATATAGTATATAATATTATGTACAATATATGACTATGATTATGTACAACTGCAGCAGATGAACAGAATGAATAACCAGTAATAAATATGAGGTATAAGTATGACTATGTTTATGTACAGAGTAGCATTTAAGGAGGTGTAAATAGAGGTAATAATACTATCAGATAAAGTGACATGAGTGGGTTGTATCAGAAATGTTTAGTTTAGTAGTTACTAAGCATTAATAAACTTTTTATTCATTAATTAACCATTTGTTCATAAATAATTAAGGTTTTATTTATGCTTTATTCATGGTTTACTAAGGCCAATTAAGGTGTAGTTAATATAAAGTGGTACCAAAAAGTTTGTTAAGGCTTAGTCACTGCCTAATTAATTAGCGAAGGTTAGGATTTAGGGTTGGGGATAGATCTACTTAGGCCTATATAATATTATATATATTATCTAATATAATTACTATAGTAATTGAGTAGTTACTGAGCTTTAATGA